>VZRF01009368.1:1294683-1383474 GCA_013396875.1 Vireo altiloquus
AATTTGGGAGCCTTATAAGTAATTTCTGAATGTATGGGAAGTTTTATAAGTATGGAAAGCACAGCAGTTAGTAAAGAACTTGTTAAAATGGACAATTATATCAAATTCACACAGGAATAAGGGAGATGGCTAAGCTAGTCAGGTAGATGGCTGACTATTCACAGAATGTTAGTACGAAAGAAAATGGAATTTTTGGTGAGTTTTGTCAGTGAGCACAGGCTTCATGGTAGCACCAGTCTTTAGTTCCACTTGCTTGGGTGATTATTTTATAAGGCTTTTTAAATGAGAATCAAGAAACTTTCTGCAAAGCACTTTCTAGAGCAGAAATCTGTCGAATAGATGGAATTTTAAAGTTCCACACATAAATGTATTACATATGCATAATTTTACACACACCACTAGATATATGATATGTAAGTATCACACAAACATGTATATCTTGCACGGGTACCAAAAATCTGTGCATTTTCCCTAATATTTAAGGTGTTTCAATGATATCTTAAAAAAACATGGCATCCAAACATAGAAGGAAGCTCATCCACTGACTTGTTACATGACAGACCTAGAGGCAACTCCAAAGCATCAACACAACTGCCTGAGGAGACTGCCAAGGAGCCAGCTGCTGCTACTGGAAAATCTTCCAAAGCTTTGCATCTGTGTCCTGTTACTGCTGTCCAAAAAATATCCACCACGATAAACAAAAACAATAACAATAATGAAAATTATTAACAAAAAAAATCCAAAAATTCATTTTTGTTGTGAAAAACACATAACATGTTATATAACACACTATATGCATCAGGGCAAGCTATATCTTTTCCCACAGATATTCCTGTACTCTAATCATGCAGTGTGTTTCTCCTGACTTGCCTCTGGTGCCTTCCATGAACGTAGAATATCTGAGCAGTCAAAACGTTAAGGAAGCAATTCAAGAATCTAATCATGGGTGTGTAGTGGCATTTTAGACACCTGGACACCAGCTGCCTGAGGGAAACTCTTGTCCAAAAGGTTGTGCAGATGTTTTAAATCACTTGAGACTGTTAAATACAGTCCTCTCTCAAATAGTTGTTATGTGCTTTAGCAACAACAGCAAAGTTGGACTTTTTGCAAGATAGTTTTACAGGATATAGAAGTGAAAATAGCTTCCTTTTCAGTCTGCTCTTGAGTTTCTCGATCAGTATAGTTGCAAAATGTAATTAGACAGGATAAATACCTGGATGGGATTCACTTGTTCAATCTATTAAGCAATAAAATGCCTTCTCTAAATATAGGAATTGAAATTCAAGCAATTAGAAAAAAGTCCTTTCAAAGAATGCTTTTGCAAATCAGCTCAGGTTGAGTTTGTCATTACTATGACTGACAGATAACCTGACAGTTTCTTCACTGTCATCCTTCAGAAATTACTGAAATAGTTTGAATGATGAATGACCGATCAATGAATGAATACCCAGGATGTTGCAATGGGATATCCTGGACAGCCTCTGGGTCCTTTTGGTACCTGTGATCTACCTGTGATTGCTGTGCAAGACTCAGCAATGCAGTATTTAATCTACCTCTCTGTAGAATCCTTAAAATAAAAAAAAAAAAAACAACCAAAAAAACCAAGCAAATACGACCAAGAAATAAAAATCCACATGAACAGAAAATATACTTGTGTGGATGGTTTTATTTTCCTCAAGAAAAGTAGGTTCTTTCTTTGTGAAGCATTGTCTTTTCTTTATATTGTGGGAAAGCCAGACAAGATTAAGGGATGAACAAAATCTGTGGTGTACATGAAAGAGAGTTAGCAATAAAAACATGACCCCACAGGAAGTTCAAGAATTTTTTTAGAGTTCAAGAAGAGGATTTTTTCCTGCGGAACACAGAGCTAGAAAAATGCTCTTGAGTTACAGGTTGCTCAAAGAGAACATTTGCTTATGCAAACGTGGCCAATCCTTTTTCTTGAGGTTTAAAAGCTGAGTCATGAGTCTGCAGCACACAGAGATGAGGGCTCTAGATGGAAACACGTCTGGCTTATTTTGGATCAGAAGTCTCCAAGGGGAGGCTCAATAATGTGAGGCAGAGTGTCAAGCATCTGAAAAAGCCCACAATTGTAACATTGATTAGGATGACAGTCTTTATATTAGGTGCTTTAGGAATAATTTAACAAATCCTTTAAAAATTACAGAAAATCTGAAGGATATATTTTCTTGGGGTTAAGTTTCAAGTTTGTTGCTTTCTCCTTCCATATGGAGACTACAGGCAACTTTCATAAATGGCTGGATCTAAAATAATTCCTAAGTTTTTAAAAATGTTGAGGTTTTATGCAAACTGGATTAGTTTTTGGTTCTCAAATGCTAACTCATTGCATGGTTTATTCTAAACAAGGATATCCTTTTGTTCTCCTCCAGATGTTTGTAGTATTTGAGAACGAGTTTTAAATGAGCCTTTAAAAATACTGCACTATGTTTCTTGAAACTTCACTGTGAAGTCTGATGAGCAGAGGAACAGTGATTAATTGTAGTTTGCTGTCTTGCATTCCAAAATAGCAATTTTCCAATTTAAATCTCTTGTATATTTTTGTAAGAGTGTAATTTATATGCTCCCTCCTGTGATTTCCCAAGTTAAGACACGATTTAGATATAATTCCACATTATTAGAATTGGGAAAATGAAGCTCTTTTGACTGAATATTCAAGCAAAGAATGTGTTTTGGGCTATGCCATAAATCATGCTTGTCAGATCCTTCAAAGGAAGTATTCTGTACCACTACCTTGTCTATTATTTAGAAAGCACAGACACTGAACAAGATAATTCATCAGTATTGGTATCTGATTTACATATGGTTGTCTCCCTTTAATCTAAGGCTTTGAAAGCACTATCTGTCTTTAATTTAACTTCAAAATTGTTAAATTTTATTTTGATTGCCTCATAATTGCACTGCATGTGCATATTTAGAGCCTTTTGGGCTTCTACTCAAAGATGATCTGGGGGTTTGATGATAACTAATGAACCATGGCAACCAAGTGGTGCTGAACTCTTATATTCAAGACACATAACTCACCATGAAATTACTGACACTTTAGGTTAGGCTGCTGTCTTGTTCTAAAGATTTTTTCAGGAAATTTCCTAATGGAAATCTTCTATGGAACCAAGAGACTAATTCACAACAGACAATCAAGCATAAGGAAGCAATCTTCGAACTTGATGCAGAATTTTACATTTCAAGTACATCTTTAATAATACTAATTTTCAAACCTGCCACTGGACCATGCACGTCAAAAAGTTACCTATGAACCACTTTCCCACAGAGATATTTTTCAACAGAAATGTTTGTTTTCAAGTCATTTATATTAAGAAACATCACATTTTTATATGGCAGATGGAAAGCTGAAATCATTATTTATAAAAATAAACTAGAAAGTGAAATCCAGTTGAAAACCTAAGAATTTAAACATGCAACTATGGTGTAGAGTTCTCTATTTCCAAAGTTTAGAAGATATTATTTTGATTTCTTAAACCACTATTTATAAACTGAATATTGATTTGTGAAACAAAAAAATATTAAAAAAAGGAGAAAAAGGTATGAAAAAGTAGGAGTTGTTCTAAATAGAAGAAAGCAAATCATTGTGAAAACAGAGACAGATTGAGATTTGAGACAATTCTTACTGTAGAACTTTATTGAAGGGCAAAGGTGAAAACAGTAGTACTTATCAGCTGGAAAGCTTAAATTGGGAAAATACTTTGGAATATATGTTGGCAGTATGTATATGACCTGGATAATAATAATTAAGGCAATTGTCCAGAAATTGCCATTTAATTATTTACTTTATTTAAGAATTAAAGACATAAAATTTTGTGTAGCATTGAAGCTTGTGCTATGCACTGCCCTCTAAAATGATAATTGTAGCAAGTGAATCTCTTTTGTGAAATCAACGTATGTGTGGCAAAGTATGCTTCAGACTGGACTGTACAGATTATTTAGGTCCACACATAAATGCAGGTTTGACTAAAGAACCTGAACACCTTCCGGGCTTAACAGTAACCTCATCAATTTGTTTAATGCCAGCTGGATTTATTAGTATAAATTGCAGTTACACCTTTGACTCAGACTCATAAATGCATTTATTAGCAATTCAGTCTCAGGTGACTGAAACACTAAAGCAAAACTCAATGTGATGCAGGCACCTGAGACACATAAAACTTGGAAAAATTTATTCTACAAGCCAATTTTGAAAGCCAAATAAAAGTTTAAAGGTGAATCAATAAACACAAGTAGGATTTTGCAAATATTTAAGTATTTATTATTAAACCCGTTGGAGTTTAGTTCTTTTAAAAATCTCACTAGGTATCTATAAGCATGTTTAAGTCCATAACTATACTTATTTTTCTCTCTCCTTCCGCCCCCCCATTCAAAAATATAGGAAGGCCTGAAGTGGTTTCCCACTCGGAATGAGTCACCTCTGTATGTAATGATTGTTATTTCCTAATAAGCATTAATAAACCCCAAGAGAACTATTTCAAGGGCTTGTAAAAATAATACTGAAAAGCAAAGATTTTCCTCTGGAAAGCCCAGATTCCACCAAACAGCAAATATTTCATGTTTCATTCCCAGTTCTCTGTTTTAACTCCTGTTCTGTATAGTAAATAGCCTCACTGTACATCTTCAGGACTACATTTTTACATTTTTAAAATGCTGCTAAACACTACTTTTTGGGGGGTGGGCTGGAGGGGGGAGTTGAGGGAGGAATTTTTTCAACTATTTTAACACTTTTTGGTGTAGCCTCTTATGTATAAAAGCCAAGTCCTTTTATTTAACATAGGGAAAAAGCACAACTCAGTTCTTTCAGTCGCTGAACACTCCTCTCCTTGAACACATGCTCCCTTGTGACACAGGCTGCATCATGATCTCCCTTGTTAAAGTCCTAGTACTCTGTTATTCACCATAAGCTACAGAAATGCCACCAACTACTCCATTAGTTTCTGTTCTGCGAAAGTAAAATGTCAATTCTCTGCACCTTCATGTGTTTCTGATATGCATCAAAGTGGTGCTAGGAGCCTTAGCAAAGGTATTGTTTGGTTTAGAAAAAAAATTAAATGAGACAAAGTCGTCATCTGGAGAGTCTGCTTTGACATTTTTAATTTTCTGTGAAGTGGACATGTGTATTTGCACCATGAATACATCTAACTTTGAGCAATCATTAGCCAAACAGGGATATCCCTCCATCAAAAGCAATTCTTTACTGTTTGCCTCGGTGTCATAGCACAATGCAGTGACATCTGAATTCCCCACCACTATGGTGGGCAACATAGACAAGAATTATATCCTTTCACCTTGCAAAAAAACCCAAATGTATATGCAGAAGAAAAGTTAATTACACTGACAAAAAGAATAGTGAAACATGAATTTGTTGGTTGATGGAAACCTAAAATTATGCAAAAAACCATGAATGATTTCTTTCTTGAAAGCTGCAGAGTATACCTCCCACTAGCAGCTCTGAGAATCTTTCCTGTACTGTTCTAAAATTGGTAAAAAAATTTTGTTCTAAAATTGGTAAACAATGGATGTAACTTTGCAACATAATTTTCTACAGTGGAAGGTTCCTGATTGCATATGTCTTCATACAGTATTATCCAGTTCAATCCTGTTTTCGGGTGGAAGAATAATCCAAAAGAATTGACCACCAACATAAACAGGGCAGAAAAGCAAAACAACAAATAGGTAAGGCATATGCATATAGCATTTATTCCTGTTGACCAACCTCAAAGGCAATATGAGAATTTTTCCTAAAGAACAATCCCTACCTGCATATGCAAATAGACCACCTGTGTGCCTTAACTGATAGATGCAGGAATGTTTTTTTACTTGCACATACTGCTTTTAATCTACACAAGAGATACATCTGTAGGCATGGGGTGTGAGCTCACAGCTCAAACAGGTGAGTGTAACCTGACAGATCCTCCATGGCACTGAAGATCTATATATCATAATATAAACTTAAGAATCTGTCACAGGATGCAAAACTTTCATGGTAGATACTGAAGGAAAAAGCAATTTTTCCAGTACTTGCTGCAGCTTTAAATCACTAATGAAAGAATACGAGGGAACAATCTTGCTATTGTATATCAAAAGAGCATACTGTCTGCTCCTTGAAGTGTTTGGATATTAATAAATTCTGAAGTCATAGGTAACTACACAAGCACAGTGTAGAACTTCAGTCAGTGCTTTCTCATGTCAAGGACTTTCTTGATAGTGATAATAGCTTTAAAATATTCCTCCGAGATCTTGAGATTCAACACTTAACTGTGATGGCTTCTGTACTGTGCATGGCAGTTGTTCAGGGCAACTGGAAGTCTACTCCCTGAACAGCCACAACCTACTTTTTGTTTCAATTTGATCAACAGAGTGGGTTGCCAGCAAAATCTAAGTTACGTATTAGCATAAATATATTGAGATCTGAAAGGGCTGCTATATACAGCACATGTAAATTATTTACATCTAGGCAACCCAAGTGACTGCAGACATTGTAAGAAGCACAGCTGCTGCTGGTGCTAGAACCTTGAAGCTGTTTCTTAATATGAATATTCATCATTACACTCTTAGAAGACTGTAGGGGAAAACATAGTCAATAAAAGTATATTCTGTGTTTTGTAATCAGTAAACAACGTAAGCAAAATAGTATGTGGAGAATAAAGAGCAGCTGCTCTTTCCAAATGAATGCCTAATTGTGAAATATTTAGACCTCGGTGCTACGATTTCCTTTACAATTCTTTTTCTTGTTAGGGTACATTGGATGTCCTTGTGCTTTATTTAGATTTTCTTTTTTTCTCCTCCACTCACATGTTACCACAGGGTGTAAAGCAAACAATCATGGAACAAGGGATTTGGATAATGTAGCTTCACAATAATGACCTACATTTATACAATGCTTTTTATCCTAGGGCATCCCTAGGCACCACAGTTACAGCATATGTGGGAATTTCCCACTGATAAGCAAAATATACTTATGGCATAGGTAATCCATTTGCCACAAACACTCTGGATTGATGGAGGAACCCATAATGGGTGCATCACTCTTTGACTCCTGGTCCTGAGGCAGAAGAGTGGTTTGAACCACGGAGCGCAGCAAAGAGCACTTTGGAACCTCACCAATGGACTCTATAATATTATGCAAGTTAACTTTCCAGAACTTAGGGCTCGTAGTCAGGAATATAAAGCACATATGGAAACTAGATTTTCTTGCAGCACAGAGGCTATACAGTAATTGTGCCTGCGCAGGTAAATTCCTAAACCTCTGTGTAGTCCATGTGTAATCCAGAGTAACTCATCGCAGGGATTCCAGCCAGGAGGAAACATTTGCTTTCGTGGCAGCGCCTAAAAAAATCTCCTCTATAATGAAAACTCTCATTCTTAGAACTCACAATGCCTTTGAACATTCCAGTGTTGGTTTTCATAAATACAGTGACCACAGACCTAGATTTTTAATAGCTACTTTTTAATAGCTTCATTCTTGTTCATTTCATATTGTTATTCAGAAAAAGATTTCATCTGTTTAAATGATACTCCTTCCTAAGAAACAAATACAAGCAGTTTTATCTGTGCAACAATAAAAAAGATAAATTTTACTGTTCCCAATACCTTCTAAAGCCTCTACAGAGATAAAAGGGTGCTATTATTTCCAAAAACACTTTATTTTCAGAAAATACATTAGAGTGTTTAAACAATTTTTTATAGATCTGAGTGAGAGTGTCTAAACATCCCAGCAACAAATTAGAAACATAATCTTTCAGCAAAAAAATTAGAATCTTGTCTTATCATTCCCCAAAAGAGAAATATGCTTATAATAACTTCAGGTATTGCAGTGATAAGGAATTTTTATTTATATTTGTATAATGGAATGCAATTCCTTGACACTCTAAAATATAAAATTCAAAAAGTGTCATATATATGGTGGTAACTGCTGCATGAATCTTCCCAGCTGAAAAGGTAAAATCTGTACAGCAAGCAAATTTTGATGCTCACCAGGAGAAAGTGGAATGAGGTGTTGAACATCTAAAAGTCAGCTGATCTCAAAGCACAAACACCTGATTTTTTACTGAATTAGATCACCAGCTTTTATTTATAAGGAATCAACAGCTATTGTCACCAGAGACTACATTCTGAAAGATAAAGCTCTTGTATCATTAATATTGCTGGGAGCTCCTTCGATAATGCAAATATCCAGTAAACGGATATTTACTGGGCATCACTTAGCACCACTGATCCACCTCTTTCCATTTCGTTCTCCTAAATCCTATCCTCATATAAAAGTCATTATAAAAATCAGTATATTGAAAGCTGTGATTTCTCAGTACCTGCTGACAACAGATTAATGTTCTATCAACCTTACTACACTCTACTTTCTACCTAAAGCATTTGCAAAAAACAGAGGGACACAGATACAAAACATGACAGAAAGGGGTGGGGCAGAAGCTAAAAACGATTCAACTAATTGTTCTTGGCCACGTTTTTGTTTTTCCTGTACTTACTGAATGCTTCAGGGAGCTTCCCTGCTGCACGGATTCCAATGCGCTTCCCCATTCAGTGGGGACATGTTGAGCGTCACCTTCTGGATCTTCAAAAGTCAATCACACAACCCCACTGCTCTTCCCATCCTGCTGGGAGCGACTTTTTTGTTCTGGCATTACTCCTTATACCCTAGACAATGAGTTTCTGACCTGCACTAAGAATAAAGTCACATTCCCAGCCATCAGGAATGACAAGTTCCATGCACAGCAGGCTTTCCATGCTGCCGAGGTGCAGTGCCAGATGTTCTGATAGATATTTAATGACTATGACATCTCATTTTTATTTATTTGGTCATTGAAGGGAATTATTACTATTATAGATAATTTTCAAATTATTAGAGCACATCAAATGATGTTTTTCTTCATTTTTTCCTACTAAGTGGTAGCAGTGTAGAACATTTAATACAGCTTTACATCTGCTGTATCTCAAAATGCAACCGAGGAATTAAAAATTAATAAATAATGGGGTTGTCTTGCATTGATAAAGAAATATTCTGTAGCTCTCCTTTTTCTTTGCTTTAATTTTAAAGGGAATAAGTGCTGCAAGGCATAGATATCATAAGGAAACAGCTGGATGAAAATCAGAAAGACCACTCAGCCTGAATCTTCTGTAATGGGTTTTAAAGAAGGCCTTTCGCATTTTCTGTCCTCACAGTTACTATGCCATTTGGGNTTTCAGTCATATTTACCTGGGGGAAAAAACTTAGAAAAGAAGAGATATTTCTTTATAATGTCAATCCTTATGCAAACAATCCATATCCTTTTGTTTGCTTGTTTTAAATGGTTTTACTTCAAGAGCTTGGAATGTTTGTATTTGGATAAGCAAAAAACACAGGTTTTTTTTCTACCTACTACCAAGTAAAGCCATAGCTACATTTGTATCCTGAACCCTTCCAAAAGAACATTAATGTACGTCTATGCATAACAAATATTGTCAATCACAATGAAGGATAATCTATTGAATGATATGATTTTAACCAATTTAATTCCCTTAACTAATATAAAGCAAATATTTAATTATAACAAGTGGCTAATCTGTTCACTCTATTTTTTCTTAAGATTGTGTTCTTTGTTTCACAATCTTCATTTTCTGGAAAACAGTTTTTAGCTACCTGTTCCTTATCAGCAACTATCCTTTTGTTATCTGCTTTCTCTTTAATCGCCTATGCTTGTGGTTCTTTTTCACTCCCTTTATTTTCACTTTGCCCATCTCTGCTTTTCCTTCTCCACAGAAGCTTGTTTCCTAATCTGTCCTATAGAAGATTTCTCTGTAGTATTTACAAGCCCTCATTTTCAGACAGATGTTCTAAGCATATGCTGAAGTGCCCTATGATTCAGGGCTTTACAGGTGTTGCAGAATTAAAATTCCCTTAACAATTCTTTGGCTTAGCTTATTATAGAGATACAGAGGCTGAGGAATTCTGACCTCCAAAATATGAAAGATCTCTACAAAGGCAGAGCTGGCGTTTAACTAAGTCTTTGTTATTTTGCTTTCATAGTTTTAATAGATAATAAATACAGAAAGGAAAAAAGCTTTCCAATACAACACAACGAATGAGAGAATATGAAATGCAGAGCAAAAATGCACTTGAGTATGTCCACGAAATCATTGGATCACAGAAACGTCAGGGTTGGAAGAGACTTCTGGAAATCATCCAGTCCAAGCCCCTGCCAAGGCAGGGTCACCTGGAGCAGGTGACACAGGAGTGTGTTCAGGTGGGGTTTGAATGTCACCAGGGAGGGAGACTCCACGACTTCCCTGGGCAGCTGTGCCATGCTCTGCCACCCTCAGTGTAAAGGAATTCTTCCTCGTGTTGAGGTTTTTAAAGGTTTAAAAACTTCTTCTGTCTTAGTTTTGTCCTTGTCCTGCCACTGGCTATGACTGAAAGGAGCCTGGCATCTTAATTTGAGATATTTACATGTTTTAATGAGATCCCCTCTATCTCCTTCAGACTAAACAGGTCCAACTCTTGGGCTGCTCAGAACTAAATTTTCACCAGTTAGAAGAACCTTGAAAAAAAATATTTCAGCTTTAACTGCCTACAGTCCACTATGCAATAGAGTAAAAAAAAATAAACAAAAAAACTTTAGGCTTACTGGAGAGAAAAACATTTATTTTTAACCTAAATAGAGCCTCAAGTGTAACCAAAGTTTAATTTTAAAAAGAATAAGGTTTAGAGAAATATTTCTGAACAAAATGTAATCATAACCCCATTTTTTAATTAAAAAAAATATATTTTCATAGCAAATTACAGCTGCCAATTTATCAGAGTCATTCAAGATGCGAGTTGTTTCATTAAAATAATAAAGAAAGGAAGACAATGATGTGAGATTGTTTAAGATACAGGTTGGTTGATTCTCTCTGCAATTAATGAATGAATTAATTAAGCTTGACAAAAACCAAAATTCACTAGACAGCTCATCCAAGAAGCAGTCCCAATTTGGCAGATGACTTTAACTCAAAGAGCAGCTGAGGTTACCCGAAAACTAACTGGCCAAAAGAAAACCTTTATGCCACTGGGGTTGGGACTTGCACATTTCTGCTTTGATTGCAGCCACAAACAAAGTCATTTGAGTGAGTTAAGCACAACTTCAAGTGGAGGAGTTAGGGAGCCAAAGTGCCTTGGAACAGAAACTCATCAAACCTGCAGTATCCATTACTTTTCCCAATACAGATTTTTCTTACACACAAATACAGTACCATGAAACATACTCACCATGGAATTACTGAGTTCTTGCTGCTAGATCTTGCACACCTGAGATTAGAATGTTTGTGCAACAGCTATGGTCTGAGCTCTAAATTTTCTCCAAATTTGCTGGCTCTGGGCTTGATGGTTTAGGTTAACTCTTTCTTTAAACTCCAATTTGGGAAAAAATAAAAGGATTACAGTGCTAATTTCTCAGGCCAGCCAGCAGCTACTTAACAACCTGAATGGAAACCTGAAAAAACTGTGCTACACAGTGAAAGGGAATGCCTCAAGAGTTTCCACATATAATCCTGTTTGCAGGTTTGTCTTGGTTTTCGGTATTGTTTTTCGATACTGTTTTTCCACGGCAAAGTTGTTTCAGAACAAACTTCATTAATTTTGCACTGAGAAATACCTCACAGACATGTTTATCTTTAATTACTGTAATTTCTTGCTCAGACTGATGCTTTCTCTAAATGGCAAATTCTTACTTTGAGTGACAAGTGATTTTGAGTAATTTGAGTGTTTGCAGTAGTCTTCTCACATTCCCAAGGCAGCTTTGTTTTCCCATTTGTCTTATCTCATACCTATCTACTAAAGAAAAGAGATTAAGAAATCTTTCTGAAGAAAGTAGATTAAGGATTTTTGCTTTGACTTTTGTCATTTTCAGGAAAAGTATTGCTTACGAATATTGTGGATCTTGGGAGTTACACGTCAGAACTTCACACGAATGATTTTAAGAAAGACACCACCACAAGCTCCTGTGAGATTCCAGACTATTACATCTACGATAGCAAGGCAAGTAAATAACATCCCTCCTAATGCTTGATAAATGCTACAAAAAACAGGTGCGCACAGGGTTGAAAAGTCAGTTGGCGTGCAACACTGACACTTTAATTAAGCCAATTTCAATCAGAGTCAAAATGGCACTATCATCCAAAAATCAGCAGGCTGATGACAGGTATTGATGACAGATATTGATGACAGGTATTGATGACAGGTATCATCTCACTGAGGAAAAAGATTGGCCATGGAGGGATGCTCCACAGGGGGCACCCATCAAAATCTTTCCTGATGGCCACTAGAGACTTTTCCTTTATCTACCTTTTATTTTCCCTAAGGCAATATGAACATAGCTGTAGGTCATCAGCTACAGGTCCCTGGAATAAAAAAAGCTCTGTGCATGTCTGGCTGCCTCAGCTTTGTGTTCTCTGGTTTGTTATACCAGTCACTAAAATACATTATTTATTCTTCATCTGCTACTTAGGAGCCATTGTCTGCTTCATGTTGTCTGTTTCATGTTGTCTGCAATGGTCTGAAAAAAAAAATACCTTAGCACTCATTTGGACTAAGAGATCACACTCAGGTGGGTAAATTCACTTTTTCTCTAGTTCCAAACCAAAGCAGAAATGGCACGTGGCTGCAATGGAGTCAGAAGACACAGCAGAAATATGTGCTGCCCTAGTGCTATTAGACTGCACAAGAACAAGCCACTTTATTTTAGTATTTGTATGATCTGAATGGTGATATGACATGAAAGCAAGTTTATTGCTTTTTGCAGAATTTGCTCTCTGGAGTCATTTAAAATATGGAATTTGGCTCTTTTTTGTGACAATTACCTTTTGGGGTGAGTGTTTTGGTTCATGGTTCCTATGAACCCCAGAACGTAATCATTGCAATGCTGGTTTGGTTTTTTTTTTTCCCCTAGGTCATTCTCAAATTTATCATCTCTAACTTTAACATTTAGGCCCAAAAGATAGTGGTAACAAAGACAACAGAGTGTGAGGGTTTTGCTCAGTTATTTGTCTCATTGTTCCTTTTTTTAAACTAAGTGGAAGGAGGGAAAGATAAAAGGAAGAAAAATCAGTTATTCGTTCTCTCTTGTGAATGCAGCCATGGGAAACTGTGCTCCACAGGTCAAGAGCCTTAAATTACAAAGGCTAAAGGCTGGTTTCAGCCACCTCACATCAGAGCACATGTCTGCACTTTTTAATTTATATTCTCCCCTCAGTTTACAGAAGGCTGCCTGAGATCAACAGAATCCTTTGATCTCCCTGAAAGTCACTTGTCCCTAGGTAGGGACACCACATATACAGAGTCATCTCTGTTCCTCTCCCAGCGTGCTGCTGCTTTAGTCTTCCAATTGTTTCCAATCTATCTGTTAGAGATACACACAAACATGCTCTTCCTTGCCAGCTCAGCAAGCTGTCCTACCTGGAAAGCACAGAATGTGTCTCTGGAATGGCTTTTTAACAAGTTTCACAAGGACGCAAAATTACCTAAAACGACGCTGTGGATGGTCAGATGGAGCTGTCCACAACAGGCACCTGGAACTAGCATGCAACTGCCTCAAGCTAGGGAAAGCAAATTTGAGAATAAAGCATCTCTTGGAGAGCAATTGCCCATGTATGTTCCCACTGCGAGAGATTCACATTTGTGAAAAGCAAAATCTTGGCAGGCAACCCCTTGATGTGCAGAAATTTGCAACTCATTTCAGTCTAAGCAATTTTCCCATCCTTACCAGGGAGCACTAAGGCTGCAATCGTACCCTGATAATAATAGCTACTGAACTATAAGCAAAATGAAATTTCAGCACAGAGTCAACACCGCTAAATTCTAAAATGCTTAAGAGAAATGTGATTTAATTACAATATCCAGAACTTTTGTATCTAATGCATCAAACTTTGTATACTGGAAACCTAAGCCCAGGATTGATAGAAGTTTTAAACAGGCATTAAACACAGGAAGATCTGGCATTATTCTGATAAGACTGCAAAACACAACAGTGCTCTTCCACCCAGCCCCTCACCAAAATGTGAGATTAGAATAAGTGATACTACATACCCTTTTGTTTCATACCTGTCTTTAGATATCTCACTAATTACAGAAAAAAAAAAAAAAGCTTGCCCAAAAACAAATGTAAAAAGAGGGTTTAAATGTCAATATTTCCTAAAGGTAAGCTCAGTCATTCAGCACATTTCTAGCACTCACCAGAAACATCTGGTCTTGAAATAGTCAAAAGTGAATGGGTTTATCCCAGCATGGTAAAACCTCTGATCTAATTGTAACACTAAGATCAAAACGAGAAAAAAACCAACTGAGCAGAATAACGCAAAATAGAGCATGCTGTAAGAGAGTCTGAAATGGATTAGTGAGCTAGGAGAATTGCTTATTTATTAGGTAAACTTTCGTGGCCTCAGACAGCACACGTTACTCTCAGCCTCTTTCTGAGATTTAGAAATAAGTAGGGTATTAGTTACACAAAATGTTACTTTCACTGCACATCAGAGCACACCTTCTTCCAGTCTCAAACACCAGGCCAAATCCTAGACACCAATACAAATCTGAGCAATCAAGTCACCTGAAAATGCTGTCTGTGGGAACAAACTGCTACATGTGACTGATACAAACTCATCCCTGCGCTTGCACAGCTGACTGAGGCAGGAATTTACCTCTTTTCAAACCAATCCTAAAATATCAATGGAAAGCATTGCTCTCTTGAGTGTTTCTTTCTCCAGAATGGCAATTAGAGTAGTTTTGTATTAATTTTGTAGTATTAAGCCTGTCAGATGAGCAACACCACCAAAGACTGCAAGTGTGAAGGAGTCCAATGGAACAAAAACTGATTACTCAAATTCTCAGTGGAGCTGCAGCTTATTGCATGAGATGATAAGGTTCCACAGACTTCTATGTGTCTCCAAAAGGGGAAAAAAAGTTAACATAGCTAAATAATTCTTTTTTCATCTTAGATTTCTGGGGTCTTGAAACCTTTCACAAGAAATGCTTCTCCTACCCACTCTCTATATCTAATGGTTTTCCCACAAAGTGCTACCTACTGTTTCCTATTCATTTTTTTCTTATAATTTAACTGTTTCCCAAATTTTTAGTCAACAGTAACATTACGGAAGATAAGAAACTAATGATCAATTTTTAAAAGATTACAGGTCTTAAGCCTTAGAGACAGGACACAATAGCATACAGTATGTAATTTTATCTGTGAGACACCCATTTTCTATCATTAAACTACACCATATAAAAGGAAAAAGTATGCTGTAAGCACAGTTATTTCATCAAACAAAATACTCAAGGATCTTTAAGGTAAAAAAAAAAAAAATTGCAAAATCATATGCCATAAGGCTCTAACCATGCAGGAAAAATAAGACCAAAGTCTTGTAGAATAATGTTTTAGTTAAGGAGTGGTAGTTGTAGGATGCCTGAATGCATACAGGCACCAGCTTCCTAACGATTAGCAGTTTCATTGACAGGCTCGGCTGCAGAATCACAAAGCAAACATAAATTGCAGCAAATTAGCAGAAGATTTTTTTCTTTCAAGAATAAAGTTTAATGGATGTTTTGCCTGAGGAGCCGATTTCAATGGCTTCTCAGCAGAGGAGGCCGCACTGCCAGGAACCACAGGAGCGTACAGTAAATTTAATAATGGCCCTGTGCCACAGCATGGTTTATACAGCTACACAGCAGATCCCCAGTCAGACACAGGCTCTGCACATTCAGCACAGGAAACTGAGCATTTCAGAGCCATTGAAGGCCTGGGTCTCATTAGGCAGAGCTAAAACTCGTGGCTGTCTACAAAGATAGCGGCCTCTTAAAAATCCATCTTGCTTCCAATGAATTTAACACAGCTTTATCAATAAATTCCATCACAGTGGAATTTAGCCCATAAACAAAGTTACAGAAAGCTGCCAAAAGGAAAAGGAGATTTGGAAATATCTGAGAAAAGATAAAAATGAAGAAAATGTAATATCAGAAAGGACTTTTTACTGCATCTGATTGATCACCAAATTCATCTCTCCCAATTTAAACACACAAAACAAAATATCAACTTCATGTTGCAAATACGTGAATAAAACAAAAAAAAAAAAAGCCATGCCAGGAATATTGATATCAGAGCATATGCCATTTGAGTTACAACTGACAATAATTGCCAGTCTCTGTTCCGGAACATTTTAATTTACTCATGGCAAACTGACATTCAGACAGGTAGAAAAAATATTTCTTACTTTTAAAATCAGCAAAGAAATTGCTTGCAGTCTGATCCTTACAATTGATTAACCCCAGCATAAACACAGGGCAAATATCAGCACTGAAAGGAAAGAGATTTCAGAGGTGATGCTTAATCATGATAGCCACAACATCATTGCTTGCTTATTTTGCTGTCTGCAGAATTGATACATATGTTCTCATGAATAAATTAATTTCTCTCTCTCAAAGGTTGATATGAACAGGCAAGAAACATATCCATTTGGGATGCTCTAAAACCTTCTGGGGAAAAGTGCACACAAAAACAGGCACTGAAGATGAATAAGTATTTTGTTATAATCACCACTTTCAAGTGTCTCTATCATCGATGAACTCAGACCTCAAACATCACTATATACTTGATGCTTTTCTCAAAGAGGTATAAATTATTGCTCCTAGTTTGGAGTGGACAAAAGTGTTCATTGTCATGCTAATACTGACATATCCTCTACATGTCTGACACATTTTCCTTGAAAAGCTACACTCTTCAGAATGCTGGATAGCGGAAATCACTCTCTGCATACAACACCACAATAGATGAAGAGTTTATTTATTTGTGTCCCACTCACATCCTACAGGAATGAGTCCCAGACTTGCTCTTCCCATGCAGGCAGGAGAACCATTGTGGGTGGTGAGCAGGAGGGTCCCTGTGAATCCCAGTGATGACCCAGGCCAATAAAGAAGAGAACTTTAAATCTCTTTTTTGAGTCCACACTGTTCTCAAATTGTTTTGCTGTCCTGGAGGCCGGGGGCAGAGGGGACATTGTCCGTTCTGACAGTGCTATTGCATTCTATCTTCTTAAGGTAATTACTCTGACTTTCTTAAGATAGAGTGGATTTTGACTTAAGGCCTTTTTGTGCCACTCCAAGAGGAAAAATAATAAAGGTTTTAAAGTGCTTCAAAACAGCCTGAAGTACAGTCATAAATAACTACAGAATTGCATCCTAAATGTTTACTAAGCTGAGGGAAGAGATTAATCACATTATATCTAAATGGAATAAATACACTAATAAATAGAAATTTGGGGCCACAGATGGCAGTAGAAAAAAATATCACTGCAAATCTTTTCCTTTTAAAAGCTGTTTTAAAGTGAACATAAATGATGACACAATCATATTTAAAGGACAAGTGTAGGTTAAATAATTTACATATATTAAATAGCTAAGCCTTGGCAAAAAAAAAAAAAAAAAAAAAAGCAGCATGGATGGGACCATTTATCCTTCATGATCATTAGACATTTTTGTTGCTCTCTATGGCAGTGGTATATCAAGCCTAATTATTTTATGTTTCTTTCTTCAAAAGTTAAAACACGTATGTATAAAACTTGAAGAATTGTATTACTACAGTGAGATTTACATAGGATTTTTTATTAAAAGTGCAGGCAATATGCAGTGATTTCTACAACTACACTGGAGTGGATTACCATGGCCCTCCTTTGTGCCTTGGCAACACACGACCAAAGTACAATTACAGGATCACTGCCACCTGCCAGCTTGAGGAACCAAACCACATGCTCCCATGGAATAATAAAGAATGTTAAGATTGAAAAGCAAATGAAAGTAAAATCCTAAAGATCTTCAAAGACCTCTAGGCTGTGTGTTATTCCTTTTACCATATTAACTTGCCCACAAAGACAAAGGCTCTTCCCAGTCAAACAAATGCATCTAATGAAATTCATGAATTTTCACACCCAAACAAGTGCAATGTGCGACTCATATTAAACCTCACCTTTGGATTTATACCTTCTTCATCTTGAAGCAGGAAAAAGAAAATAGACGAATTGTTCATACTGTCAAAAATCCCAGAAACTCAGCTAAGAATTTCACATTAAGAAGATATCTTAATGTGAAAAGAGGGTTACTGGTGTATATATCAGTCTGAGAAAAAAATTTCCAAAATGTTGTTATTGGTCCATGATTAAATTCTCCCCCTCCTTTTTTTTTTTTNAACTTTTTTTTTTTTTTTTTTTTTTAAAGAGCAATTATATTCTAATAGCGTGATGAAAAAGTGATTTATTCAGAATCACTTAACAGTGGTAAAAAGGAATAATTTAAATTACCTCTTAGATTATATTAATGTAGATGTTTTTGTCTTCATATGAGACCACTTTTATAATTCTGTACATGTTCACATTTTTACTCCCATAAACTTACATATTGGATTGAATTTCAGAGTATTCACAAGGGAATAGCATTTGCCAGTGTACAAGTGCTTCTCAATAGCCCAAATTTCAGTTTAATTAAACTTAAACATGAATAAGGGCTTGTGTACAGATATTCTATGGAGTTTCTTCCCCACACTTTCTATTATTCTTAAAAATTGGAAGGCTTTATGCCCTTAATACTTAAGATCACTTAGAACTTTACTCCAAACTACCCAGTATTGCCCAGAATTTATCACCTAAGGCTGAACAACTACTTACACCTGTAAACAAGGTTATGATTCTCTACAGACTTCCACATTCTTACTCCTTCTTGCTTAAGCTTTCCAGTTTTCAAAGCTGTTTCATGAAAAACTCCACCAATATTTACACATCAATAACTTAGTATGGCACAAACTGAGCAAACTCTGTTCCCAGCACGCCCTCCCCATACTAATTACTTCTGGCATATCAAGCTGAAGGTATAGCTCCCCAAGATCTTGGCTTAGGATGCAGAGCTGGCCTAAGGCATTTAGAAGTCTGAAATTTGCCCCAAACTGGTCCCCCCACAGCCACCACACTTGTGATGGTGATGCTGAATTACATGATGTGACTTAAAAATATCTTTGCCATCCCACTTCCACCAACACCCCCATTTTGGAAGGTGCATGGGACCAACAGTTTGTAGAAACTGAAAAATAAGAGAAACAGAATTCCTGCTCTTAGAGAAGTTCTATGTAGGGCTACATTACAAGGGTGTTAGGGGAATTTAATATTTCTATTTTAGATGATGTTCCTGCTCTAAATGTAAAGACCCTTTCGTTTTGACTTTCAAAACTGACATTTTCCAAAGGACCTGAATTCAACAATATTTTTTACAACACAACCTTAAGCCTGACTTCATTATTCCTAGAAAACTGGGCTGAGAAACAAGTTGAAGCAATTCCTTAGATGACTTATTTGTCTTCTGATCAACTAGTTAAAAAAAAAAATTACACAGTGTAGAAAGACACAAATTAAAAGAAACTACAATACACTGCATTGTTGTTACAGGTTTATGAATCAGGTTTTCCCTGTTGCCTGGTGTACAATATTATACAAAGGAAAAGGTTAATCTTCAGAGAAAATATCATCTCTTAGACCTGTGCATTTTTTGGAGTCACACAAGATTTCTTTGAAGTTGCCTGTCATCCCAGCAAAGCTGCTTTAAGTAGTTCAAATTAAATATCACTATTATTGCATGTTGGTAGCCAGTAGAGGCAAGAAAGAGAAAAGCTTTGGGGTAGAATTTAAGGGGGAAAGAGGATTATATTTGGTCTGTAACATGGCCCCCAAATTATCATTTTAAAAACTGTTCAGGCCTCAGTTGTACAGAACTTCAGTCTACTCAGTTCTGAAAGTATCTGAACTTGATCTGACGTGCCACTATTGGTCCAGCAAATTTGGAAATATTTTTCATTTATTTCTGGTAGTGCTTTCAATTACAGAGATACTATCATTTTGAATATTTCCTCCTATGAAGACTTTCCCCCAGGGTTTACAGAAGGAAACCTATTAAAATGTGTCCCCATCCTTTTAGCAGGGAAAAAAGACAACACTGAATACAGCAGGAAAGACTCGAACTCAACACTAAAGCAAAACTCGGCTGAGGAGACACACTTGCTACTGGATCAGAGGAAAACTCCTGACCACAATCAAACTAAAGCCAAGCTAACATGCTTTGGTAATCCAGAAGGTGGGATAAAGAGAAGAAGAAAAAAAGAAACAAAAGAGAGAGAGTAGAAAGAATTTGAAGTAATTTCAAAATTTCTGGGTTTAGTTTCAAGAACTGGGTTTAATAATTGAAGGAGAGGGAAAATGCCACAACCCTCTACATTAGTTTGGATTTCAACATATCAGAATCAAGTCATTCAGCTAGGGCTTTGAGACTCAAATTGTAACTGAATTACAGTTTGCTGGTAGAAAGCATCTGTCCTGTCTACATATCAGACCATTGACCTGATTAGAAGTTTTCTTAAGATTCACACTCTTTAAAAGGGAGAGAATTTTAAAACATCAAAACATCCTGTAGTGAGGACTCCCTTATATGGTAAAGCAGACTTCAAGTTTGAGATGATTTGCAAATGGTATCTGTAAATATTAATGCACTTTGACATTGAATATTGCATATCATACATTTTAAGTGTTTTTTAGCGTCTGGATGTTTACAGTGAAATGATGTGCTTCTGAATACGTGTGTTTTCAATTCAAAGTGTGGCTTCATTAAGGAGAGTGATAACATAAAGCTTAGCAGGGTGCATTCCTCAAGAATGAGCACAAAATTGACATGCATCCTTAATATCACCTTTTAATTTGGTTTGTGGGCACCAAAGAGCTTCATGAGCTTTAGCTTCTTCACCCTCTTTTCTACAGTTCCAGGTCTCCAGTACCCACCCTGGGTATTGACTGCTTTTAATACAGAGTGGTTTTCCCCAGGCTGGGACTTCATTTTACAGTTGCCTTCGTTAAGTAAACAGGCACCAAAACCTTGTGAGATTCCTCCAGTCCTAGGAACATTGCTTCCACCAGTATTTTTTTCATACTGTTATTACTGACTCTCTTACCTTCATTCATAATATCCCAGAATACCAATTAGATAATGGCTACAAAGGATTCCAAACACATCATAAGTATACAGGATTCATAAGCCTCAGGTAAAATGAAATACTGAGGTATCTTAAACATTGCAGGTGGCATTGAAAGAATAAGCACTCTTATAAGATGTGTGTGCTAAAAAAAAATATGTTTTCTTCATTTAGATTAACTGCTGGGCAAGTGGAAAGGCAGGCCCAAAGTGGCCAAAACAGGTGCAATGTCCATTCTGCAGCACGGGAACAAAGTCATGAAAGCTGCAAAAACGTCTGCATAATACATCCTTCTCTGTGCTTTTAATTCAGACTCCTAAACACCTCGATTTACCTATATTGGATTCAGGGCACTTTCTTAATTCTGCTTTTAACAGAAAGGTTTTCTTTGCCTTAATCTTCTGCAGGCTCTGGCAAAAATGAACACACAGAAGACTGTGTCAGGAGACTGACAAAATCTCGTTTTTCAATGAGCACAGGAATGCCTCATGTGTGTGGAGTTACTTTGAATCTAACCCACCTATGCAGCTGTCAAGCCAGAGCACATGCTGAGGAAGAACAGGTTGCCTTAGCAACCCCAGTCTTGTTGTAGAGACTTCAGCAAAATGGAGTAATTTTATCTTTCTGAAGCATCGTTGAGCCATTGTGCTTAAATACCTCACACATAAAATAGACACACATTTCCAAACTCTCCATACACACTTTGAGCTATTTTCATCCTATGGGTTATAGAAGACACTGCTTCTTCCTTACCATTTGTGACCCTTGCAGCTGTCATCTATTAAAAAAGGTAGCACTTACTCATTGCCTTTTCCTTGGGGTTTGTTGGGAGATGAACGACTGACACCATTACAGAGTTAAAACTTCTCTTCCATCTGTGCTGTGTATAACGATTAATCTAGCTCAGAAAACCACCAGCTACCTAAAATTGATTTTAATATAGGATATTGTTGGGATGTTCAGAGAAATCTGGGAGAAGGAATAATGACTGCACTCGGCCAGTCTGCTTATTATTGTGAATAGCTTTTGGTTACACAAATTTCAGATCTGAACTGTACATAATATGCCATTAAATAGTAATAATTGAAAGTTCTAGAGAAAAGGATCTAATGATACCCAACAGAACAACTTTAGTTCCATGAGAATATATTTAATTAACCCTTAATCATTTTCACCTTTATGACACTGGAAACACTTCTAGGATTTGATTTACAAAATTATTATGCCATTAATAAGAGAAAGATATTATTGACATACCAAAATCCAATTTAATTACTCCCTTGATTCCTCCAGAGGCAGAGAGAAGCTTGCAATTTTCTGACACTATGTTCCATTTTTAATATTGTGAAATAAAAAATATGTCTGAGTAGGCCAGTAATGTTGCATAATTGCTTCTGTCTGAGCTACAAGCACGACTAACTAACAATGTATTTTGGCTACCTTGAAAGCTCTTTTTTGGCTTTTTCTCTATCAAGTATCCCACTTAATACTTTACTCTTTGCTAGAAATATTCTTGCATGAAAGAGCTTCTACAGTAACTGCCAAACAACTTGCTATTATTTACATTTTTTAAAGATATCGTTTGCAATGTATTTAAGAAAATGGAAATTCCTGAGCTATTTTAGAAATGCATATCTCATCTAACTGACCACTCCATAATTCGCACACAAACAAGGAAAAAATTCTTAAACTTGTTTTCAAACTGTCAAGAAAACCATGCCTGTTCACTTACATAATTAATAGACTGATATATCTTCTCAAAAAGCTAGAATTTACATACTTCCAAATTACGTACTGCAAAATCCACGCAAAAGAGAGGAGAAGAAAACCTAACAGCTCTGGGACAATAAAAGCTTGAAAACATTGTTGTCATCTATGTATGAAGCTCCATAGTTCTTCTTGCAGCACTGTGTGCTGCCACATAACATCGCAGGGGTCTGACAGTTCAAGGTGAAGTCTATCCTGATTAGGTTTCCAACAAAAACAACAAAAAATAAATAATCTTTGTTGACAGCCACAGGCAACACTTCCCTTGCTCTTTTAACAGCTTTTCTAATTCTCCTAAACACCTCAACTTCTCTGCATTTTCAAGACGTGTGTAAAGTCCTACTTCCTTTGAATTTTATACAAATTAGGCCACTGAAATTTGTCATCAGAAAATCCAGATATTCATTGTAGGGAGACATCAGAAAAGATAAGCTGAACAAATTGAGATTTCTTCAATTAGTTCATTCCACTACCTTGCCCTGCATTTTAATTTTGTGCACAGCTATCTTTATTTCTCATGTGTAAAGTGAGTCTCAGTGGCAAAACAATCATATGAAGTATTTAGACTGGTATGTTATCTGGGACAAACCTTTTTCATTCTCAGCTACTGGAGATGAAAATCAAATGTGTTTTAAAGTACACTTGAGGAATTTCCTACCTTTTTTTTTAATAGCAGGTTATATGTTTATTGGTAGCTAGCAACTAAAAAGTCTTAGCCAGAAATATGTAATATTATTTTGGAAAGTACTACTGAGATATTATGGTTAGTTCAACTTTTGGCCACTGGATTAATTAAGCTTCTTTATTTTGTTTATATCCTGCTCACAAAAGTAGCATTAAGACTGATCTTACATTCTAGGCGTCAAAAGGTCCAAAAGATGCACTATCCATAACACTTAAATCAAATAATAAATGTGAATTAAATCTATGCAGCAAAATAATTTAAATCTATCCTTCGTGTACTTGTGGACTGATAATACAAAGTGGGTACCACCCTTGTTTGTAGTCCAGGAGAAGGAAAACATTTTGAGAGGAGAATGACTACCAAAGTCTCAACATCATACAAGAGTTCAGAAAACTGTAAAAATTCAGTGCCAAATACAAGAGAAAGTAAGAAATACTCCTGTTTTTATACACAATAATATAATGTGTGATTTTTTTCAAATGTGTAGGTACACATGAAAAATATTAAAGAGTGCAAGCCTCAGGATATCCATCTCTACACTTGTGTGCAATACTGAATTACCTGCCTTGCGTCTGGGCTATTACATACTCACTAATTGCATGTTCCCAAAGCATAAGACCTCTTTATGTTAGAATAGACTTTTATTGTGTCTCATTTGGTGTGAGAATGTGCCTGTTTTGATCTGAATTCTGCAAGGAAGGTGGTTGGTGTTTATAAAACTACTCATCTGATGCTGAATGCTGACCCAATATTTAGGAGTTTTTGGTTCAAATAGTACCTCAGTATTACTTAACGCATGCTCCAAACACTACAGTCAAGAGAGATTTCAGTTCCTTCTGAAATTTTTATCACGTCAAATACCCTAAAAACCAAATCTCTCATAAACTTTAACTAATGTATTTTTACAGTGCCTTGTTTCTGATATCTTCAGCAGCAGTCAGAAATATCCACTCCTCAGTGTGTTCAGTATGAAATGATTAGGCTTTATTTTTCTGGGAACATACGTGTTTCGGCCCCCAATGCAAAAAGGGGACCATGAAAGCCAAGACACTATTGTCATTTAATCTGGCAAGGACATGTAAAGTCTTAGCTGAAAGGCAGTATCTATGTAATGCAAACAAATATCAAAAAAATCAAACATGTTTTATGTGAAGCCATGTTTGTAATACCGACACGGTTCTCCATTTAAATTAGGACTTTGGATTTTTCTTGATAATGAGTAAAAATAAAATAGAAGAACTTTTTAAAAAGTGTTTTATACTCACAGTAGTTGAGAATGTTGAATTCCTAGCTGGGAGAGACTGCACGGTGAAGCACTAACCCTTCATAACTGGATTTTAGTGGAAGTGTTGACACAGTGTTAATTTTACCACCGTGAGTACAACGCCAATACGTTACTCCTTTATGGTAACAGACAGTGTTGAAGCTGCCCTGTAATTTGGCACAGAACATTTCTATAGTAATGCAATGTCACAATGTTATTATGTCTGCTATTTTCCATGTCATAATAGCAATATTTGTTTCCACAAACGTACCATTACATTCACTAATATGGCTACACTTAAAGACTGCCCAAATAAAAAACTGATGCAAATTTATAGGAAGCAGATAATCTCTTATAGTTTATTTTTTGCTGTGCCAGAGTAATTTTCAACCCTATTCTTATTTAAAAAAAAAAAAAAAAAAAAATTCCCTAGGAGGATAGCTTTCACCACATAAAGTGCTGTTAGATATGCTCATGCTCATGATGTATTTTCTCAGCGGAGATGCATCCATTTGTAAGAATATCCATTAATTGTCCTTTTAGTACCGTGTCTTTGTGATACCATTTGTAGGAACAACCACTACTGGTCTGCTTTACACCAATCAGCGTAACACTTCTGTCTATCACATCTAAAAAGCATTGGTGCCCCAAATCTCTAATAAAAGCAAATAAAACATCAGAATAAAAAAAAATATAAACCAGATAGCATCTTGGGGTCAAAACTTCTGCTGCTTTGCTTATTTTCCAGCAGACAGGACACTGCAGCACACTGAAAGCTCCCACCTCTGCCACCTCTGGAGGCTTAGGGTCTGCAGGCACTTCATACACACTAGACTACTGAGATTTGCAACTTTTTTAGTTGCTGTTCCTGAATACACTTTTAAAACTATAGCCTTACACTTAGCTGACCCAGTTCTTCTTCCACAGGGGTGCATTCCCTAATTTTCTCCTTCTTCCTTAGCAGATGCACAGAGGACACTTGGACTAGGAAAGAAAACAATCTGCCTCACATCGGTCTTATTTTGAGAGAACAAAAAAAAAATCTTCATTTTCATTTCCACATTTTCATCTCCAATAATACACTGGACACCACAGGAGTAATAATTTGCTGTTAAAAAAAATTAAAGAAAATTAAAGAAACATCTTGCACAGCGTATTAGTGGAATGCATTGTAACAATTTCCAATAAACTATTTCTTTCATTTTTGTCTCTACTCCTTCTGTTTTAGAAATTTAAGGTAAGAAGGATACACGTGAAACATTTGCATTGCAAAGCCCAGGAACGACGCGTGTCAGATCTTTGTGCTCTGGGGTTACTATGGGAAACGCATTGAGAGTATCAGTGAAATGCAGCAAGGTAATTTGTGCACATTTATGCAAATCACAGATGATACGAAGCCGGGAGGAGTGGTTGATCCACCAGATGCATGTACTGCTGTTCAGAGGGATGGTGACAAGCTGGAGAAGCCGACTGACAAGAACCTCCTAAAAAAGTGCCAAATCCTGCACCTGGGGAGGAATAAACATCAGGACAAGCTGGGGTCTGACCAGCTGGAAAGCAGCTTGGCAGAAAGGGATCTGGGCATCCTGATGGTCAACATGGGTCAGCAGTGTGCTCTTGTGGCAAAAAGATGACCAACACGGGTTGTTGTTGGTAAAATGCTGCAGAAAGGTTGAGAGTTGTGATCCCTTCACTCTACTCAGCGCTGCTGAGATGCACCAGGAGCACTGCCCCCACATTGGGCTCCCCAGTGCAACAACATAAGAACACAGAAAGAAGTCCATACGAAGAGAGGCTGAGGGAGAGGGATTGCTCAGCCAGGAGAAGAGGGCTCAGTGGGGATCCATCAGTGTTTTAAAATACCTAATATACGTGAGGTAAAGATGACAGATTTTTCTTAGTGGTGCCCAGTGACAGAACAAGAAGCAATAGGCACAAACTGAAATATAGGAAATATCATTTAAACTTAAGGAAAATATTCGTACTGTCAGGGTGAATGAACACTGTGACAGGTTTCCCAGAGTGGTTACGGAGCCTTCATCTTTGGAGAGGATGACCCAGACAACAGACTGGTATCTGACTCTGCTCTGAACAGAGGGGTTGGACAGATCCTCTCTCATCTTAGCACACTAGTCACTGAAATCTCTCCTCTGATATGTCCCCTAAGAACTGATGGAACAAACCAGAGGTGAGGTGTGATGGGTTAAATACTGGTTGAGGGTGAAATACCCACCCAGCTGAACACCCACTCCCTGTTCTCTGACATGGATGTTCCCTCTGCTATTTCTCACTTGTTTTGTTCCCTCCTCCTTCATCTGTCCAGCATTTTGGCAAAAATGCCACACTTTCTAAGAGTGTTTTCATAGAGGTACCACCAGCTCAGCTGAGAGACTAAGTACTTATAACTTTTCTCTTATTACTCCTGACACTTATTTTTAAGTGGTCAGCTTGGGATTGAGACAAAAAAATCTCTGCCTGTAAGATTTTGACCTCTTGAGTATTCCATTATATATAAACCAGTATATTCACATGTAAAGTGAGCCAAGGGCCTGCCTGAGTAGCAATACCGGGTTAAATTTGAACTTCTGTCAACCAGCGTCACTCCACGCACAATCTGCAATGGAAACATGCTCAGGAACGTGCCTACATCCTTCCTGAAGGGGATGCATTTTCAGCAACAAGCAGGTGCTATTCCAGACCTGTCGCTGAGATAATCTTTCCTCACATGAAGGGAATTTGTCTTATTTCAGTGCTGCAAAGTTAAGTCTGTGGTGCGCAGCCTGTGCCACTTTTCAAAAGCTGTAGTAACATTTCATCACTTCTCTTCCCATTATGCTCCTCCCAAACACAGCAGAGGGCAGGCTTGGAGTATGCAGATGACATTGACAACATCATTTTTACTCCTTTCCAGCATATTTGCCATTATGAAAATTCTCTCTTGTCAGATTTGCTTCACAGATTTTTTGGTATCTGAACTAATCTAAGGAGCCTAGATAAAGCAGAAACCAAATGTATTATATTTACTAGACTCCGCATTCTATTACAAAACATCTGTATCGAGGATAAATTTCTATTTCATGCTTGTGATAAAAAAAATATTGTAGAAAAGATTTATCTGGGAAAAACGTCAGTATTTTTAGCACCAATCTACTAAACAGACTCCTTTACCATCATCAGAAATAGCATATTGTGAAATATCTCAATTGTGTGCAATGTAGTCCATGATGTTACTGTATAAATGAGCATTCACAGGCTGGTAAATATCTTTCTTAAGTAAGCTAATAAATTTGCCAAATTTATGAAATTTGGCATTCTTCAAGTCACTTGAAGAAATAACTCATAGAATATTCCATGTACACACAAAAATTTCTACTAAAACAGTTATAACAAGACTTTTTCCTTTGTGAGATGTTATGTCTGCAACTTCCGATTCAGAGGTTTTAGTTAGTTTTGAAACAACTCAAAAGATAACAAAGCAGAAATAACAAGAGCAAATCAGAAACATTTTTCTCTTGTGGCAGGTAGGGAGATTAAGCTTCTAAAAATGTATGTTTAGCAATATGACTAATCATGAACATTGCTGGGAAGTGCAAACTCATATACATAAAGTAAACCCAAACCTTTGCTCAAACCATTGAAAGTTTTTCGATATCACATTTCATTTCTACCATGAGAGCAACTGCAGAGAAGCAGAATGAGTCTTTTCGTCCTTTCCCTAATTTTCAAATTATGGAACTTTTATGGGAATAAATTATTAGCTTTTATATACAGTTAATTTCCTAGCCTTGTGACGAATACAATTTCAGCCAAGAGCTTTTCAGATTATAAATATTCTGCTGTTTTAGGATTTCTCCAAGATGGCACACGTTGCTGTAGAGTGGAGAACCAGAACAAGACAGAAAAATCCAAAATGCTTGACTCGAAAGTTATATGATATTTTCTATCATCACTCATTCTTTCAGATAAATGTATACAAATAAAAATAAAAATGCTTAACCCTAAGGAAATTCCATCTTCATATGGGTATAAAAAGAAGCAATATTTGGATATACAAATGTAATGAATTAAAACCAAAAATCAGTAGCTCGCTTTTATCATTTACCGTGGAACATTATGGCTCTTGCATTACTATTCCACCATCACTTCTGCATAATTCTATTTAGATCAATAAGGTTAGATTGGAATAAAACTACATTATGAAGCTGGTGAATCAGGACCCTTATTTTTGACACATTTAAGCTTTTCCTGAAAGACCAGATGGTTGCTGTGTGTTATTCAGATGAAATCTAAAAGAACTAAAATACTCAGCATGCTTTTATTATTGGCATGTTTAGTGTGTCACCTAAAGAAATCCACAAAGGGAGATAATAAGCCTTCTCAACTGTTTCACAGTAATTATAGCCCTTGTGATAGTGCTACATTAAGATAACAAAATGTAGAACGTGTTTTCAATCAGGAAAAAGAAAATCCACTCCTAATATTTATGCAGGAAAGGGACTGCATCAAACAGGTAACCACCAGTATATGGGATTTGGAATCAAGTGTAACAAAACCAAGTTCTGCTCATGTTTGTTACTGCATGCTGTCCAAAATTTATAAAGCATATTGTTTGTTTTTACCACAAGACTTACAGATTTTCACAGGGTTTACAAGTCCAGTTAAATATCTAATATTAAAACAACGTAAAGCTTCAGGCACTTGCTTCAAATGTTGCCTTGGAGGTCTTGGGTGTTCAAAGGGACAGTTTTTCATGTACTTACGGTCATTGCATAATGGTCCACTAAAGGAGGTCATGCTACAGTCACAACTGAATCCATCCCACTGCTGTAAGCACACGCCCTGGTTTGCACAGGAATCCTCTTGACACGTTGTGCTGGGGCCTAATGAGAACACACAAAAAAGGACTTGCACTTCGTCTTCCAAAGAAAGGTACTTCTCAGTGGGTCACATCGAGTAGTTGCCAACATCTCAAATCAAATGAGCAAAGAGTTACCAAGTCAAACGCACATAAACTTGCTGGTTTTGGAGCAGCATGTAACATTAAAAGGGGGGGTTTTGCTTTAGTTGTAAGATTGCTAGGTCAAACACATAAGAGTGCACAAAACAGAAGCAGAATTATTCCAGGTACAGTGGGAATGTTAACTTTGTTGTCAGTTATTTGTTAATCTTTTGTCAGACCATTAACTGGCTAAACGTTGTCTAAAAACTTCATTGTTTCTTCCTGAAAATACATTTCAAACAGCAAAGCCAGATGCCACAGGAGTCAAAACTCTGGGATATGAAAGACTGGATAATGAAATAAAAAAATGAAACTAGTTTTAAGAAATAATAAAATGAAGCTACGCTACTACAATTATTTCATCCCACAAATTATTTTACATTATTTAGGTCTGAAAATCAGGGCAGTTTGGGATTCTTTGGCAGGAATGTTGACAAGAACTGATTCACATGCTTTAGGGATCCCATGCAGGTTCCTTTTTAACGGGGAAATGCAGAAAATCAGAATACTAATGAACTGGCATGCCAAAATGTGACATACACATGAAAAACAAAGCTACTCTATTTCTAGAGAATCGTAACTAGACTACTGAAATATAAAGAAATTTCAAAAAGGAATGATCAAAGCACTAAAGCAATCACTATACAAACATATTCAAGACTGAAAGCCTTTATGCAAGTAATGCTGGAAAATGAAGGTTCATTTAGCCCATTGTTTTAGAGGTGTGAAAGACAAAATCAGCAACAAAATATCACACTTCAGTTCTGAAATTTACAGAGCATTTATTGCAGAAATCCAACTGTGCATTGGGGGTTTCAGTCTTGTTTAATACACACAGGGCTATCTACCTTGCAAATCAGCTTTCATCAATGCAACTTTGTCAGCAAAATAAAAAAGCAAAATATAGTAAATGTTAGTAAGCAATATTGAAATGGCAGCAAACACAGAAAAAAACCATTCAGAATAAAGTGCATGCTGCTGTTAAAGAGAGAAAGAAATGCCATATAATGCAAACAAATTAATGCTAATAGCCATAAATCTTCAGGCAAGCCAAAATAAGAAAGCAGTAATTTGCCAGTATTTTACTAGAAATATAATGGTTAATTGAGCTGATGACATGTAATGGAGGAAAATTAAAAGTGGGGTTTCTTTTTTCGTCCTTGGATAGCTATGAATGCATTAACAGAGTAAATGCATGGCTGAATCCTGACTAGCCCTTTGTCATGTTCAGATACACTGAATTCAAGAATAATTAGCACCATCATCCTCTGTGGTCTTTTTTTTCTAGGCCTTTCTTTGTGACTGGTGAATGAAAACTGAGACACAGACAGTGAACCACAGTTTACTATGAGCTCACACACACATTTCACACTAACACTTGACACTACAAGGAAAAATTTGGTTCTGGGATTATAAAATTGTCCCAGATTGGCTTGGAGAAGACACATTAATATCCATTTGAAACTCCCACTGCCAGTCATTAATGACAGGGCAAAGCTGGTCCAAAGATTATAAAAAAAAATTAAAAATCACGCCCTAGAGAGAAATCCTCATAACCCTTCTTTTCCACTAGACCTTCTTCAAATATCTCAGTGTGGAATTTTCTTTTGATTTGCCAGTACTTAAAAAAAAATCCATATCAATATGATTTAAGTCAGCTCAATGGCCTCTTCTTTTAAATGAGGCACAGCTCAATCTCTGAACCAGGGTCTGGAACAGCCACCAAAGTGACTGAGAGGGAGGGCAGGGTACACTGCATCCCTGTCTTGGCAAAATTATTAACTCCTCTATTTTCTCCTGTTATAATAATAATAATAATGGTAATATCACCACCTATTACTGACTGCAGCAGGCAGACATTAGAGAGAGATTTCCTTTTCTTTGGAGTCCTGAGCCCAGAAGTTAAACATTTGGGCATTACATCACCTTTTCTTGAGTAGAGGATTATAATGACAGAATCCCGTAGCTGACAAGACACATTTTTTTCTCACCAGATTCTGCTACTCGGAAACTTTACAAAGCTGAAGTGAAAATATCTGTAGGTGTTTAAATGTTATATATTCATGGATTTATTTACACTTTAGTTATGCAATGTTGAATTTCCTCATCACTGCAAAAGTAGAGCAAAAGTCACAAGGACTTGGAAGTACATAAACTGCAGGACCCTGTAGGCACATTAGGAAGTGCATGTGAAAATGCATATTTAGAAAAAAATACAGATTCAATCTTGCTAAAAAAAATGAGGTATTTTTCTTTGTATCAAATTGATTCTTAGCACTTTTGGCTTATCTATATTAGTCATTATTCTAAAATTGCCATCAAGACTAGCTTGCATATAAGCATTTCTTTTAGCAAAAGTAGGAGTTTTTCCCCCCAAGAATAGAGGAAGACTGTTTAATGGTGGTAAATACAATATTTACCATAAGAAGTTCATTTTTTCCTATATATATCTATATGTTGCAGAACTAAGGTATTTAGTAAAAATATTGTAATACAATCTTCTCTAGCACTTTTTCTTTTTTTTTTTGTATTCAATTTTTAAAATATTATAATTTATTCAGTCTTCACTGCAGAAGTTTTAATTGACTGGATTTGTGATGTCCTTCACATTTTTCCTATGTGAGGGCTTACATGCAATGTATATCACCAAAAGCATTATAAACTGACACATAGATGTTTTACAATATATTATAAATACAAACATCTTAACACCAAGAATCGTCATTTATGTTATGTTAATACCCTGAAATTTTTCACATTCATATAATACAAGAATTACATGTACAGGCAGTGCATTTTACTTCTAACTGTATTAAAACTATGCTTGTATCATACTTTATTTTAAGTGGGAAAAGGAGGTACAATTGATTTGACTAAAGGAAAACAGTTTTGACACAACCTGGCTTTGGGGTTATGCCATTAACAATTCAAGGAGCTAGTTAGCATATTTATCTTTCTAGCTGTTAGTTTCTATCTGTTCTAGTCATTGAAAATTTGTCAACAAGGTGGATTCAGCCGAGTGTAAATTATGTTTCATGTTCAATGAAAAACATATCGCTTTGCCTGTGGTTGAAGCTTCAAAATGCAAAGCTTCCAACTTGCCACACCAATCCCATGGGTGGGCTTGCCAAAATTGTTTTATGCACTTATTACCATCAAATTACTGAGACATATAAATATTTTAAGTACAAAATCTAACAGATAAAATTAATTACAAATATATTAAGGCTTCAGAGTTTGACAGTTTGACTGAAGAGAGAAAAAGCTATCTTTTTGATTTGGTTTGTTTGTTTGTTTGTTTGTTTTGATTTTGGTTTGGTTTGGTTTTTTTTCCCCAAAATATACCTAAAATTTGAGGAAATCAATGCCATAAATCTGAAAAACAACAAATCCAAGTGCCTCACTTCTCGGGACAGATTTTCCAGACAGATTGGTGTCTTAACACAGGACATACACCAGCTGTCTTTGGGATTGAAAGCAGTGGTGACCAACACTTCTGAAATTACTTCTGCTGCTGTGTCTTGAGCTCTTTGGACCTGACACCTCCAGGGGCTTCCAGGGCTTTCACATCCCATTGCAGGGTGAGACTGATGCAGAACTCAGCTCTCTAGGGATGGAGACAGCCCTGGCTGGACGCAGCAGCAGAGCAGCTTGAGGCATGCAAGGGTTTTCTAGGAGGCACCTAAATTCACAAGTGACCTAAATAATATTTTAGGTGGCAGAACACTTTTTTGGACATCTGATTCATGGTCTGCAAACAAAAGACTGACAGATGGGTCAGACATGAGGACTTGAAGTAAACAAGTGAGATGGAACTTATAACTTGCAAGGTTAAACAGAAAGGTTGGGAGGGCATATTTCATTCCGTGCTGGTAGAGTTCCTCCTGAGGGCAGAAGATTTTTGAGGAGGTAGTTCTCTGGGAGCCAGGCAGCACATCTGGTTTGACCAGTTTGTTGTGTCAGGTGATTTTGGTGTTGGAAAATCTCTCTACCAAAAAGGACAATAGTTTTATGACCTTTATTAAATTGTTGGTAGCTTTATTAAATTCACCAATAGCTGAGTTGTGCCAGTGCTTTAAAAGGTGAGCATACACACCAGGCCTGTGGCAATATTTCTTTGAAGTACATAAAATTCATTTAGGAAATTACATAATTTCAAAAGAAGCTATGAAATGCATAATGGAATTAAGGCATACTTTGACTCTCTGAAGGGGTGGTGCAGGGATGGAATTGCTAAAACCATTCAGAATGCAGAATCTAATTTTCTAAACTCAGTGGCAAACTAATTTATACATATTTTTGCACTCCTGAAAGAAATATATAAAATTCCCATCTTATATTTTTCTGTGGCTTTAGTGTCTGTTTCTATGTACTAACAATAGAGCTGACATTGCTAACTAAAAGTAGCAGATGAAGAACAAAAAATGTCCAAATGTACTATAGGCACAACAAAAGAGGAGACAGAATTTATCCTCCAGGAAGCTTTATCTCGTGAAACTTGAGGAACCCTCCAGCCCTCCTTGGATTTTTAAAACGTCAATTTGCATACTTAACAAGCTTCATACCAAAATCATTAAGATTCCAACTTGAAATTGATTTTATAACGTCATTTACACATTTTTCTGTCCAGAGAAGAATGGCACTTGAGAGAAGGGAGAACACATACAATTGAACATAAACACAAAATCCAGGATTATGTGAATAAATTAGGTATGTAGGGACAGAAAATGCATTGAAATTATTCCATAAACCATAGTAAAAATAACGTGGGATCAAATGACAGCTGGAAAAATAGCTATAGATTGACACCCCTGAATTAGAAATACACTTCTTCTAATTCTGTCCTCACTTAAATTTCATGGTATTCCAGAGGAGTCAATAAAGACATAAAACTATGAGATAAAACACATTTGTCTGTTACTGATTTCAGATAGAAAGGCTCATGACAATGCTAATCTCAGGGGTGAGCAAAAATATAGAAGACAGAAGACTGGCATTAAAAAGTTTCATAAATTCACCTTGAATTAAGCAACTCAAAATATCTACTTTAAAATTGGCATTACTTAGATGATGTCTCAGCATTAACTAATGCCTAAGAACTTCATTGAAGCTAATTGTAATTGTTGTTATCATTAATTAAAGCACATCAGAAATAAACAAAGCACATGCAAAAAAATCTTGCCACTGGAGAAGTAAGGAACCTACATTTAATGTTCTGAAGTTAATCATGTTCTCAGATCAATTTCTGTGCTTTAGGGCAGACAGTTGCTTATCTCCATAATACTAAAAAATGCAGCCCTTATGTAAGAAAGGGTCAAGCAAGATCAATTAGAAGCAGGTAAAATATAGTCTCTTGATGTATGGAGTGTAAATATCAACAAAACGCTGCAGGATTCGCACAGTACTTTCAATATGAGATCTATATATACATAAAATCGGCATATTTAATACCTTCACATCCTCTTTCTATTTGCCCATTGCAGAAGAGAGCATCTGAGATGAGATCAGGGAGCCGTCCATTCAAGTCAACTGATGCCAGGCAGCCCTGGAATCCCTCCTTTGCGTGCACTAGCTTGGGCAAGGATTTAAACATTTCTTTGGCCACTCCTCCGATGTACAAATCACCTGTTGAGGAGAAATAAATATTAGATACACAAAAAGACCAGCAGAACCTTTGACCCACTTGATCTTCTGGACTTTTTTGTGCTGAATGGCAGATATGTCCTAAAAAAATATTCTTCAAAATAAAGGCAGAATAAAACAAACCCTGGTAACAAACCCTGGTGTATGATACTGTGGCATTGCAGGACTGTATTTTTTCAAATGCAAATGTAGACTTCGAATTTGTATGACTGATTAATTACAAGTACTTGGCCATGTTTTTCAGGAACATGCATCTATTTCAGAGAGGAGGATTAAATCACAGAATCCCCATCTAGAAACTCATCTAGCACTAATGCAATTGTTCATAAACTCAGGGAAGCTGACCACAGACCATATCCTTGATGGACCCAGCACAGGGAAGTGTGGGTGAAGTGAAGCAACAGGATCCACCTGAAATCCATGCACCCAGAATCATTCTGTCTGAAGTAGATCAAAACCCAAAAGATTTAGGGACACATGAAAAGAGAAGCTTAGAGATTCCACTGTTAAACACCAAAATGACCAACTATCCCACCAAAACTCACACTCTGTGCCAGTCATGTGGGAACAAGGGGACTTAGATGCCTTTAAGATGGCAATATGAACACTGAGCAAACAGAATTTTGCTGCTAAAAATGATTCTAATGACAAATACCTATTACAAACAGCTTGTTCTGATGCACCTCAAGCAACATACTCAGGACGGAAAACCAGTGTTTTTCTGCCTTCAAGTAGTTCTTATCTCTGAGACAGACATGCTTTGAAAGGATATAACATTCCCCTTTAACACCAAGGGGATGATGCTTTTTTTGTTTTAAAACAATTCAGGCTCTGCCTTTCTTTCGTATGTTGGGTTTGTCTGGTAGACAGAACAGTCACCTTTCAAACCAACATAACAATAATGACTTCCCCAAGCATGCCTCAAGCACCAGACTGAAGGTTTAACCAGGTGCTTTCCATACCTGCTGCTGAGGACATGCTGCAGAAAAGAACCTGGTTGCTGCTTGGCCAGAGAAGGGAAGCAGGCACAGCAAATACCTAGGCATTTAATCCTCATTGATGACATATTTTTTTGCTAACACAAATTTTCAGCAGGTTATCTGCATATAGATCCTAATCTACATTGTGCTTTCCAGTATATCCCCCAGCATGGCTGATTTTGGAACCAGGTGCTGTAGTACCAAAGAGTGATTCTGCATCACCTCAAATGCAAAATTGATCATTTTCCAAGTGCTTGCAGAGCTTTACAGGCAGGTTTTACAGTGACAGAACTCAGAGTGTACTATTACCACTACCCCATGTGGATAATTTTAATCTCCCTCTTATTGATGTAAATCACAGATATACCTTTTACTGGTTCCCCTGGCAGTCCCTGAGAGGGACTGCAATTTAGTGCTGTTTGCAATGCTTTACAGTTTGCCTGCAAGGAAATAGCCTGAAACAAATAAATGCCTGAAAGACTGAAAAAACCCTTCAGTCACTACATACCATCCCTAAAATTCAACTACATTTGAATTACTGAAAAAGAAAGAAGAATCTTAGGAATGTGCTTATTAACATTAAATTTATAAGCAAACCAACCAAAAGTCTTAGCAACCTTTGTAGCATCATACACTAAGAAACCTCAAGCTTTATCCATTCTATGTAGATAATTCAAAAAATAAGATGTTGCTTTCCTTTAGAGCTCTGAGGTACAGTGTAAATCTCAGAAGCATGAGATTAAACGTAACAGATTAAAATATGGTGATCCATCTGTTCCCACAAATGGGATCTAATTCATTCACAGAATAAAGATTCCTACAGTTTTCAGCCTGCTGAACTGAAAACAAAGTTAAAACACTTGTGTCATGATAAAGGTTCTTCATCTTTTTCTCAGATGGAACATCTAGAAAGCAAAACCTTTCCAGATTTCCTGAAGTTCTGCACCTTCAGTCACTGTCAGCTCAGAATAGAGAGAGAATTCATCTCAACTGATCCCAACAGACTTAAAAGAGGGAAACCATTCCAGAGAATAGTATTAAGAAAATAATTTTTATGATAAAAAAGTTAAACATGATCTATTGCATGACACATTCAGTCTTTTTAAAAATATACTGTCCAAGTAACCCTTTTTATTCGGTGATTAATTAAACCTTTAAAACCACAACCTTTCAGATTGATCCCCTGCTAATTCCTGATATCCATCTCTCAAACGTGATGAGATTGCTATCTACAGTCATGCAGCAGGTGCCAATTATGATGGATGGCTAGCAGAAGTCTGGGTCAGTGTGCCAACACAGAAGCTGGAACTCAGGATATTTGCTCCTGAAAATATACACTGGAATATTGCCAATTAGGTGTCATATGCAGTGAAGTACAGTGAATATACTGTGTCTAAATAAACTGTATCCCTGCAGGTTACTTACAGTACCTTTGTGTGTCTCTAATTATCAACAGAGTGTTGATAATTAGACAGATCATTTTATATGACTAAAGATACAATTTTTACAAAAACATGTTCTGAGTAATATTTCAGTTTTGTTGATGTTCAGAATAACTCTGAGTTCTGCTTTTGCACTAGCAAATACACAAATACACAAATACATATCTTAGGTATTGAGCAGACACACTGACTATTCGACTTCACCTTTTATAAAGTATATAAATGTATTTTTATGACTATGAGCTAAATTTTCCCAGATTTAATATCAAATGTTTAATACCATACATGGTTTAAGTTTGCTGCTGTTGGTATAAAAAATACTTTCTCTCAGACACAAAATCTTGCTAAGGGATAAGATCTGGAATTAAAATTCAGATTTTTATTTGTGTTTGAAAGTTAGTCAATTTTTTTCACTTGGTAATTTTTCTTATCTGCCATCACAAAATTTCTACATTGCTACATTTTTTTTAATTAACCATATGCCATTTTCATGTTCATCTCAATGAAGAAGTAGTTTCCTACAAAACTCAATCTATTAGTCTTTCAGACAAGACAGGGTTGCAGAAAATATTTTTAATTAAAATATTTTATGTTGAACACACGATATCAGAGATTCAGAAAAGATAATAAAAAGATTGTCCTTGCTCCTGCTAAAAGAAATCAGGGGAATCAACACAGTACAATACAAATTCCCAGGTTTTCTCTTTCTTACTTCTTATATAAGTACAGCTTCACTGCTGGAAATTTTACTCCAGAACAAATTCCTTGTTGTGTATCTGGCTACTTACAGGTGTGAATTACATGCAAGTTATTTCATGATGTAAGGTACCACAGTTCATCAGATCAGTAGTACAAGACTATGACGCTGTGTAAACTAGCTGCAGCCTAAATGCAACACTAATGCTACACTGCTACCCACTGAAAATGTGTAAACATAGCTCCTGGAGCTTAAGTGTAGCTATTGCCTTTCTTGCACATATTCTCTTCTAAAGTTCGGTTTGATTTTTAAATGTATTCCTGAAAAAGTCTCATTTTTCTCATAGTCATCCTGATTTTCTTTAATTTATAATGGAAAATAGCCAATTTACAAAAAAATGTATGTCAGCTGTCATAGGCAAAGTTTGCAGGTAGTAAAGAAATGGGTGATGTAATAAAGTGATCCAAGATTTTCTTTTGATCACTGGAGAAGCTTCAAATAAAGCATGTTATTTGAGAGCAGATCTCATGACTCTCTTCTTTCTTGTATTAGGGGCCAGTGCACAGATTTATCTCCTTTTTGTTGGAGGGGGAGGATTGTTTCCTCTCTTTGTTTTTCTGAGGCCAAAAAAATTAAGTGTGCTGCAGGCATGTTCTCCCTGGCACATTCATGGCAGGCCAGAGGAATCAGCCAGAGAGCAGCCCTTTTAGAACTAGACCTGCTCATGGCAGTGACGGCACTGCTCAGTTATGCCATAAGAACTGATAAAGACAAGATTTTAGAGGGTTTAATTTGCATCTTTTACAAGGATTGCGGATCCTCTGTTATTCCAACAGGATCTTTCCTATTTACACCTATTTACCTCTTTTCTGACTTAGAGCTGGTTTGTGCTTTAATAACAAGTAAATTTAACACAGAAACAAATTGCTAGCTAATAAATTACCCCCAGTTCTCAATGTATTCATTATTGGAATCACACTTATGCAAAAGCACACAGAACACCACACAACAGTGAGTCACACACAACTGTTGGTAAAACAAATGCCAAATCCTCCTGTAATAACTCATCTTTTTTTATCCCAAGCCTCTGCATTTCTTAAAAATAAGAACTTTGCAAATGCTAAACCAAAGAAATGTAAAACAAAGATTGAAGATGCTGTTCTATTTTCTGAATAACTAACATAAGTTATTAAGGACCATTATCTGGCACTAGTGACATTGCTGACAGGTCACTTCCTAGACTTTTCTCCTTTCCTGAGAATTCTTACATGACACATGCTGGTGGGCAAAAACTATTAACTTCATTTAACTGCTACCATTTTCTTCAAACATAAGTAGAGAGAGAATTGTTTTCCACGTGTTTATAATGGTATCAAACAAGGTTTGCTCAGGTGTGACTGTTGCACCTGGACCCCTTAGCCAGACCAGCAGCAGTTTGGTACAGGAGATTGGTGACATCAGGGAACAAGTAGTTTAGTCAGGATACAGTTAGACTTCCTTACTCTCCTAGATCTGTGTGCTTTGTCTACTTATCTGGTGTTAATTTCTTGAACACCTTTGTTGATGAGAAATGAAAACCATTCATTCAACTATGGTTCCATGTACCACTAAAAAAATAAAAAAGAGGAAATAAAACAGTGGCAGGAATTGTTGCTTGACTTCTTCATGACCCATAAAGACAATATCTCATTTTTATATGGCTGAACAAAAGCATCTTCAAATCTGTCATTCTCTCTCAAAGCACACATTCTCTCCCCCTATCCCTTGTTGTGCTGATGGTTTTAAATATACTTACAGCTATTCTCTGAATTTCTCTTTCACTTTGGAAGAAGTTGCTTTGTCATGTTTCTAACGTCACATTGCACTAAATCTCCACCATGGCTAGGAATGAGAGAGCTTCTATGGCATATTAGACTGGTGTTACTCCCCAGGAAAGAGACGGATAGCCCTGGCATACCATGGTGGATTCTGAAAACACAGCAGGCATCACCACAATCCCTTTATATGACACATGAAAATGCAAAGGAACATCTGGCTGTGGCTAAGCCAAGGTATCAGGCACACTTTTCTCCAAATATGCTATTTCAAAATGATCAAGCATAGAACAGCTTCTTCCCTCAGGCAGGCAAAGAGGAAGGAGGACTGCAAAGACTGAGAAATGCCATAGGGAAAGTCTAATCTCAAAAGAAAAAAGTGCTCACTTTATTCAAGTCCCTCCTAAAATAGATGAGCTGCTGTTACCAGATCAATAGAAATTGCTTTGTAGTATCTTAATAATTGCACTACAACGTACACGGTGGAACTCATCCTAAGACAACCCACACAATCCCAACTCCTGGTGTTTCTGAGGCAACTGAATTGTGAAAATAAATTACACAAGCTGAATATGCACTGACTAAAAGAACAGACACCACCCTGGTCTCGAATCATGGGCTGCTGTACCAAATGGAAATGTCAGGTAGGCATTCAGATGTCATTGACATCCACTGAAATATAGGAGCCTACTTGGCCTTGAAGACCTTCTTACCTCCCCAGTGCACAAGAGGACTCCCCTTTATCACATTTACTTTGTGCAATAGGCAGAGCTCAGTGAAGGCTTTTCTTTCAAATGGGGGGGTTTTGGCACATAGTTTAGAAAAGGAACTGGGCCTGAACAGTGGATGAGTGGTCATTCTAGAGTCCTTCCTTGCCTTCATCAGTCCTGAGTAAACATTTGTTATTTGTTCCATACCAAAAAAGTGTTTGGTCCTTAAAAAAATGGTGATGAGACATAATTGCTCTTTTTTTCATAAACCAAGAAGCCTGCTGTGATCAGAGCCCATTAATAAACTGAAGAACAGTTGACAAAGGCTTAAATGATGCATCCACACAGCTTCTGCGGCACATACGCTCCAGCATATGGCTTTTCAAACCCCCTTTGCAGCACAGAATATGCACTTTGCTGTGCATTCACAGGCCTGCTTGATGCTAGAGCAAAGCACGACTGAATTTTGTCTACCACTTACAAGGGCACTTGAGGGAAGACATGAAAATGTAAACTTAGTGTTTTATGTCCACTTACTCACTTCAAAGAGACCATTCTGTAGCTTCAGTATTGATTTGTGGTTGATGTCTTTTGGTTTTGATGAGATTTTGTGGTTTTTTAAGAAAAATAGTCTTTTCAAATATCTGTCCTGTTGGAATGATTAATTCTATCACTTTTAGACCCTCTCTCACCTAAGGAGGGAAAGAGTGGCTAGTTTACCTGTCCAGGCTCTGCTGAGTTATCTGTCCTTTCAAATACTACAGGAAAGATGCTGTTTTATGATGTGACAGGTGGTGGTTTTCATCTTTGGTATTCCATATATTGATAACCAAGCAAGGCAAAATGTTTACAGGCAAATAAAAGGGGAAAAAAAAAAAAAAAAAAGAATAATTTCTAGGTTAGCAAGTCACTCTTTTGGGAAGGAATATAGAAACTGATCCTTTCACCCCAATTCTACACTGCTTTCAGTATCTTGCTTGAATACCCTATTAAATGTATTAAAAAAAAAAAGAAACCACAAGCACTGAAATGCTGACATTGTGGGTTTTCTTCAGGCATCCTTATTGGCACAGAGTACATATTGTAGTTATTTGTCAAGAGAATTGAACTTTGAAGATATTTCTTCCCTTGACTGATACTTGGCTGTTCTTTTTATAATTTCATTGTAGCACTGCCCTTTATACCACACTGACAGAAAAAAAAAAGCAAGGAGAATTAAGAGGTACCAGAAAGAATTTGAAGTTGATGGGTGCACCAGGATCAGCATCTTACAGTTTTCACTTTCCACCAATTCCCACGGCAGTCCACAGTGGAGATATAGCTGCTGCTCCACTTTCCTCCAACCTCCTGAATCCATCACACTACTCATAGCTACATGGAAGAATTTTCACAGTTCCACAAATATTCTTTTGCCAAAAAAATTTTTATTATTCTCTGCTAGACATGCTGTCCACTTCTGCATGTACCTCTTGGTGCTCAGATTTCATTTTTCTTACAACTTTTGACTCAGTTTAGTACTCCTCAAGGATCCCTCAAATATGCCTATGTTTCACAAGCAAGTAAAGCTGTGTCATAGGAAGTGCTGGTGTTTAAGAGATAGCATCACCACAACAACATCCTTAGGAGATAAATTTTGAATAGAAAAAAGGAGATACTCCAAAAAATAAGTGCTCACATCTGAAGATTTCTCCATGTTAAAATCCACCATTTCCCCAACAATTCTGTTCTCAAAAAACAGTTTTTCCTCAAACAAGAAACAGTTACACAAAAACATTTAACATTTTCCTGACAATAAAAACCCTCAGATTCCCAGCCGCTTTATTTCTCTCTGCTTGTTTTTACCCCCACTAAAGACTAGATGGAGAGCACTGGCATTGAAAAACATTAAACAGATGTAAAACCAAAGCAGTCTGCTTGTGCAATGGACTGTGAGGAAAGTTGGTGATGCATGTTAAATGGTAAATAATAAAATCTAATTGCCATATAAACGTGTGTGGCAATCCATCTCCCACATAATCAATGCTAGGCCAAATACTCTGTGACAGAGGCATGGTTGTGGTGGAGAGGTGAGGCGTTCAAGCACATCAAATGTCCTTAATTTCTTTCCTGTTCTGGCCACTTTTGGAGATTGTATACACCTGAAAAATGGACAAATTCTAATGAAGCTGGCGTTTGCCTGGCATAGTATATTCAGATCTCCCTTCCTCATGCTATAATGCTCTCACTCTCTGCTTTAACAGCCAACACATGCTCTCAGCAGAGCCCCATTTTAAAATAGTGAGGAATTCCTCTTTCCAACAGACACACTAGACCTCAGAGATTATCATCTACAAAACTCTTCCTCTGGCAAATGGTTCAGGCACAATTCTCCACATAAAGCTACTAAATAGCTGAGATGTTAAACATTCTCATTTTGAATGTAGGCAGAGAGTAACCGTTTATATGATATTTCTTTTGAGCAAGACAATCATGTTCAGACTCTGAGGATATTCCACGAAGCTGCCCTTTTGCTAAAAGGACTGCTCAGTTAAAATACAAAGGTTTAGAAGGGCCCCCAGCAGCACATTTTAAAGCAAATTTAGGATGCGCTTCTTCAATTTGCGTATCTGTGGGGAGGGCTAGGATGCAGTGGAATGTATTTATATTAAATATACAGAGGTTTTGGTAAGTTTAAAGAGCATACATATTTTCTGTATTGGCTTTAACAAAACTTTTACTTAGTGTTACAGAAAGGCTTGAATGAAATTCCACAATCACCAGCAGTAATAACCTTCATGTCAAACAGCTGTAGGAATGAAGGCAAATCTATCCAGTCTTATATGTATGAAAGACTGAGAAGAACGGCGGAGAAGCAGCAGAAAACAAAAAAGCCTTCTCACCTCTGTGCACTGATCTGACAGATTATTGCATTGTTGATTTCACAGTGCAAGCTCTAGAATATCTTTATTTAATCTAGAACTACTGCAATAGATTTTCAAATTTTTTTCCCATCTTATAATTTTGGTAATTTAGATACAATTTCTGAAGGCTTAGCACTATCAAAATTATTTTCACAGCCTGGTAGACAGCACTGCTGCTTAGAATCAGTATGTGAAAAGTGGCAAAGAAAGGAGGATAAAGGAATTCCCAGGTTGTCCAGTGACCTATAGTTATCTTCTCCTAGAACTTTGTTACATAGGAAGTCTCAAAGAAGAGTTCACAGTTTTAAGTCCCTTGTTTTCCCTCTGTACAGAGTCTTCTTTTCTACACTATCAGGAAGACAACAGCTGCATTTGCCATCACTCCATACTCCAATAGGTCACACTGGGAAGATCTATTTGCTGTTGACAGTATTTGGAACTCTCTATTTGGAACAGAACATTATTTCTGCATGAAGAATTCCCAGCCCACTGGCAAGGTCACTACATGTAGCTCATGCATGATTATCTGAGAAATTTAAGCATTAATACTTGCTCATTTGTACAATGTTTCTGCGCTTCTTAAAGCTTAGTTTCTCTAGTAATAAAAATATAAAGCATCATTGCTGTTGATAGAGAACTTGTAATGTAGAGAAAAACATATAATGAAGCAACAATAATAACTGCCTCAATATAAAACAACAGAGAGAAATATTACATGAAATTGAAACAATTTCAATTTCCATTGCTGAAACAGGAATTCCTCATTATGATCAAGACCAATTTTTCTCAGTGTGAATAACCTACTTTGACAGGCAAATGAAATATCAGTAGATTAAGGGACTATTACAAATCATCAATGAATACATCAGGCTAGTAGATCTAATGATAATTTAGTTAATTGCATTCAAAGTTTACAAGGATGAATTAATTGCCAAGCAAATATTTATGCACACTGAAGAATTATAATTTGGTGCATTTGTAAAACCATCGAGGTGATACCAGAAATGAATATAACTGCTTTTCTTTCAGGGGCTTCAGTCTAGTCTGTTTTCACAGAATGGGACAAAACAGCAAGCAAAAAAGCAAATGTAGGTAGAAGCAGAGCCCTATCTCAAAAGAATAAAAGAAGCCAGGGGCCAGTGAAGAGATACAGAAATAAAAGTAAAACAGACAACAAGAGATCTAGACAGGTTATTTTATTCCAGACAGGCTGATTCTGATGTGTGCTCTAATATGAATAGCATTTTTTTGAGGATGCAGTGATATAACAGCACAGGAATAACATGTGACTTACAATGGGCTCTAAAACTGATATTTGGGAAGGCCACATGAAAGATGATGACAATGAGACAAGTTGAAATAATGAATGTCAGTTCAAAAAAGCAGGTCTTGACATATGAAATGATGCACAAGCAGAAAAAGTTAATCCATAAATGTTGAGATGTGTAGGATTTTTTTTTTTTTTTAGAATGATGATTTCCCACCAAAAAAAGTAGTTAGTCCAATATCAAGATTAGGATGACTGCAGACCGTCTTAGAGGATATGGCATATGTGTGAATACATTCTGTGATCTGGAAAGTTTAAAATTGGATTGGATACTGAAGTACTGAAACTACAAACTCATACAAAAGTTTGTAATCACTTACTGTTCAATCTAAAATAACTGAGGCATCCTTTACCTTCTCGTTTGGTAAGAATACAATATCTTAACTTCTCATTTCAACTTGCAAACAATTAAAATGCTAAAATATTTTAATTTTCTGATGGGTATTCCAAGAGAATTCTGATTGGATTTTTTCAGGGTTTTTTATGCCTGCTGTTTAAAAAAGTGTGTGAAAGCTTTGGGGATTAAAATACTGCCTATACGTGTAGGAGAGAAGCAAGAGGAAGATTAAACCTCGGTAGGTAAGTGGATACAAAGTGTGCTTGAGGATGTCCTCCTCCTCGGAAGCAGATCATGAATCTTTAAGCACTTATAAAATAAAATAATTTCTGACAGAACTACAGTTTCCCATACCACACGAAAAAAATGTGGAGAGGGAAGAGTCATAGATATCATAAAACTCGCAGTCTGAGAAAGGAAGGCAGCATTTCTTTGCCAACAGAGAGGAACAAGGATCACAAAATGGTTTGTGTTGGAAGGGACCTTAAAGCCCATTTTGTTCTAGCCCTTTTGCCATGGGCAGGGACACCTTTCACTAGACCAGGCTGCTCAGAGCTCCATCCAACCTGTCCTTGAACATTTCTGGGGATGGGGCATCCACAGCTTCTCTGGGCAACCTGTGCCAGTGCTTGACCATTCTCACAGTAAAGAATTTCTTCCTAATATCTAACCTAAAGCTACTCTTTCAGTCTGAAGCCATTCTCCCTTTTTTTGTCACTACAGGCAAAGTCCCTCTCCAGCTTTCTTCCCTTCAGGTACTGGAAGGCCACAATTAGGTTGTGCCAAAGCCTTTCCAGATGAACAGCCCCAACTCTCTCAGCCTTTCCCCACAGCAGAGGTGCTCCATCCCTCAGATCATCTTGGTGGCCTCCTCTGGACTGGCTCCAACAGGTCCATATCCTTCCTGTGCTGGGACCCCAGAGCTGGATACAGTATTCCAGGTGGAGTCCCAGAAGGGCTGATCACAGGGGCAGAATCCCCTCCTTCACCTGCTGCCCTGGTGTTCCTGGTGCAGCCCAGGACAGAGTTGGTTCTCTGGGATCTCAGCACACACAGCCAGCTCACATCCAGCCTCCCATCTCCCAGCACCCCCAAGTCCTTCTGGGCAGGGCTGCTCTCGATCTGTTCATTCCCCAGCCTGTGTTGACACCAGGGATTGCTCCAAGCCAGGGGCAGCACCTTGCACTTGGTCTTATTAAACCTCGTGAGAGTACAATGGCCCCACTTCTCGAGCTTGTCCAGGTCCCTCTGGACGGCATCCCATCCTTCAGGTGTGCCAACCACAGCACTCAGCTTGATGTCATCAGCAAATATACTGAGGGTGCCCTCAATCCCTCTATGTCTTTAATGAAGGCATCCAATTACACTGGCCCCAATAAGCAGCCCTGAGAGACACCACTTGTCACTGATGTACATCAGGATGTTGAGTTGTTGACCACCACTGGATGCAACTGTCCAACCACTTTCTTAGCCATCTAACAATCCACTCATGAAATCCACCTGTCTCCAGTTTGGAGAGAAGGATGTTGTGGGTGACCACAACAAGTCAAAGGCTTTAGAGAAGTCCAGATAAACAACATCTCTAATCTTTTCCTTGTCAACTGATGTAGTCACTCCATCAAAGGAAGTAAATTTCCATTTAATATGGAATGGAAGTAATGGAAGTAAAATTCCATTTTCACTTGTTTTTCTGTGCCCTTTGAGGCCACTCAGACCCCTGAGAACATCAGAGCACAGCATCAAGTACAACAAGCAAGAATTCCCCTCCACCCTACTCCTTCAGGCCTTGAATTGCAGCTGTGCCAACCATCCGAGCTATCCTGAGAGCAGAGCAGGGAATCTGCTCATGAAATATATGAAAGGAAATTTGCTGTGTAACTGTGTTGGCAGGCTTGAGCTGCACTGCTTTCACTGTTCAGACTCATTTATCTTTACGGGTTATCTGCTACAAATGCACCTCAGCACAATTCACTAATTTTCCCTGCGAGGAAAAATAACACAGTTCTTGGAGTCCAAACACAGAATTATTTTCACTCATTTTTTTGTCTCCAATTTATAATTTACCCATCTAATTACAGTAATAATTAGGCTGCAGATTGTAATATATGTGTTTCCACAGGTAGCTGCTGAAATTGTACCAGAAGTTATGCAGAGAACTGATGTATGTGATAATGAACTTTCTGTGTTACAAAGCCAAATCCTACACCCAAAAGGAAACATATATTGGAAATTCTCTCCCATACTTTTATGGCAGCTGTCTGCTTTCCCAGACAACCTCCATGCTGTGCAGGCTCGACAACACAATCTGTGTCTTATCTTTGCACTGAATTCACTGTGTATTTGCAAAAACCCACATATAGAGGATTTCTTTTTCCAGGATCAGCTTGGATTTCAAAATCAGAAATCTGGTAACTCTACAATTACTCAGAATGGCTGCAGGTTCCATACTATCTGCACACATTTATATTTTACCTAATGATAACTCTGGTTAAGCAGAACTATTGATACCAGTAGTAAGAAGTGTAATTATGCATTTGCTTTGCTGCTAAGGCTAAAATAGTACACGACAATGAATTAATTGTAACTTTTTATATCAGCAAAGTGTATGGAGTGTTTATAGCACAACAGAAATATGTCATTGTAAGAAATGCTGATGTAAAATAGAAAAGAAGCAACTACAGGAGACCGTTTGTACTAAATAAAAAGGAAGGAAAAACAGTAATGAAAGGCAATTTTTTTCCTCTCTTTTTCTAGCCTGCTGGTTAAAAAATATCAGCTTGAAACCCCCCCCAAATCCAACCAAAATTCTCATGATATATACTATGCCATACTTAAGGGAAGCTGACTGAGTAAAAAGTAGTATAATACATTTAAAAAATAAAATAAAATGAGGGATACTATTATGAGGAGACAGAGGTTGAGGATTTGTGTATGCTAGACCAGTTTTATAGAGGTGCTTTCTATATGTTCCTGCACTGAACACGTCAGGCTTGTTATTCTTTTACTATCCACATCCCCTGGATGGTGAGCTACAGAAAATCATCTAACACAATTCACCTTCCTCGCTTCAAATCTCAGTATGTTTTTTCATGCCTCTCATTTCTTTTTATTTTATTTTTTTCTTTTTTCTTTTTTTTTTCCCCCCCAAAGGAATTCAAGGTTAGAAAACGCCACAACTATGGATACAGCTTTACTTGAAAAAGCGTGAGGGGAAAGCAGCGTTTCCAAGTCGCGGCGCACAAAGGGATGCTGGATTTCGCCTTTCCCGGGCGGCGCGTTCGGCGGGATCGCAGCGCTCTCTAGTGCCCTTCGCCGGCACACGGAGCCAGCCTCGCCTGCCCTCCTCGCACTAAGCCGCGCCACAATCGCTTCGAAAAATACATCGAATAAAGTGCCTCTGTTAATTATCAGCTTGCCACAGGATTTTTTTTTTCCCCCCCCTACCCATGCCTGATTTATCTACTAGGGAAAAAAGCCAGACATATTAAAGACGTACACATATGCATAAGCAGCACTTGACGCCTTAAAAATGTCGAGGAACGAGGTGGATGCTTTTTCTACAGTGTCCAAAACAAGGTTGAAATATTACACTGTTTCAATAAGCATCGATGATGTTTAACAGAATGCAAACCGAGAAAAAACATGGCACAAATTTCAAATGCTGCTTTAGGGAGGGAGTGTGAGTCGTCCAAAAAAGCTTTATCAGAAATGCTAGGTTTAAAAATAAAAGAATCTTGTATTGAAGATTATGACATATCAGGATACTGTTTTCACAGTCTTTCTTACAATCTTAATAGCACTTTCAAGTGAGGAAAACATATAAAATATCACAAAATCCAGCATAATTACCAAGGTCAGCTCATTATCTGTGACTCAGAGGCAGTTAAAAGAAAATCTAGCAAGGAATAAGCTCTTGATGGAATATTAATATCTACTTTGAACACCCTGGCTTTTGAAATATCATATTTCTTTGACTGTTATGAAATTTCAGTTTTCCTGCCAAGAGTCTTCTTAAAGACTGTTAAAATAACAGTACTTTTCCATATGACTAGAACATATATTCTTATGTCTGATTAGGTAGTCATTATTTTAAAAGCATACTTACTAATACATCCTTGCAAAAAGATATTTTCCTCAGATGCAAATTAGCTTTTCAGATACCCATCCACAGAACTCATTACTATCACATATTTTAAAATATATATATATTTTTAAAAATTGATCTTAAGAATCTAGCTGGATTTATAACATGTAGGTTTAGTGCTATAAAACAAAGTTTATCCCACCTGCAATTGAAATTACAGTGCATTACATATTTAGATGAGTATGTTTTGCCACTTATATAACTGATGTTCATGTAAAAGACATTGTAGTCTTCCTTTAATCCCTCAATTACCTTTTGGTTTCTATGGGCCACTCTGTGCAATTTCCTACTTTTTTTTCCCCATAGGTCTTCACATGTTTAAAGTCATACCTACCTGTGCAGAACTGGTACTAAATTGGCATTGTCGGGCTAAGGTGATGTTATTGCTTGTGATCGTATTAATTATTATAAAATAAAAGGTTTCATACAATATTTAAAAATCATATCATACTTTACATCCATTATTTATTCTGTTTATCATTCTGTAGTGTCCCTCACTATAGATTACACAAGAATAACTGTACTTACTTTTGAGATCTAAATTTCTGGCTCCTGCTGTGCTCTGTGTTGTGATTTTAGTGTCAATCTTTACAGTGTGTAGGTTGTTGGTATCCCTTGATATCATGACATTATGCCACTGGTTGTCATTCAGAGGTTTATTAGAACTTCCCTTGATGAGGTTGGCACCGTTTCCCAAGTCAAACACATAGTGTAAATACCTGGGAAAAGAGAAAAAATTGGAAAAGTTTCCTTTTTCTTTACATAGCAAGGGGGCACTAATTAATATGTCTAATATTTTCTATTTGCTTGTACTCCTCAGCAGAGCTGGCAAAACCAGAAGACAACAATGAATGCCAGATGGGGAAGCAACTGTCATTCCGAGAAATTGCCACTCGTTTGGATGAGTTGAGGTGCAGTCCCACGTTTCTGGAAAGCAACGAGCACTCCATGTACCAAGACATGCATACATACGTAGAGAGAGAACAAGAGGGAGGCTACAAACTAGTACTTCTTTGTGGTAAACACGAGGGAAGTTATACCTATTATTTACTTTCATACATTTCAGGCATCTAGCTTCATCTGAAAGAAAGAGTCACAATAAAGCACATGAAGTTCAACGTGAAGAAACAGTATCAATCACATCCATCCAGTCAGAAAAAAAAGATTTCCATCCTAAACTTTCCCGTGTATTTCCTCCTGTACATACATTTTGAACGGACTGTTTTTGTCGTTAACGCTAATCCATACATACCCTTTTACTAATTCAACCACAATGAAATCATTTCCATCGCCACTGTTAAAAAGTATCAATCCATCCAGGGAGGTGGTTTTGAACTGGAAAAAAAGGTGCATAGATGTGTACGCTTGTAGCGTGGCCAGTGCAACATAACTTGCTTTTGTTTTAAAGGTTACAGGGTCTGCTATGATGTTCCTGAACCCGAATCTTGCATTTAGCTCACAATAATCGATGTCTCCGTTTTTACATAAGTCAATGTATGCCATGCCATTAAATGTGAGACTCTGAAGATGCCCAATAAAATTAGAAGGCACAGAAGACAGGTAGCGCCGTTCTGTTATGATTCCTGTTTCTATGTTGTGGAATTCCAGTCGTGTGTGATCACCAGCCATTTGACCTTTAAACAGCAACAAGAAAACACGTGTTAGTCTCTGAAATGGGAGGTCAGAAAGCACATCACGTGATTAAGCACCTGCGTCAATTTCACACATTTCAGAATGTGCAAGGCCAGTTATTGACTCCAAAGGGAATTCTTCTAAATTCATCCTAATTACTGGTAAGTCCAGGAGCCTTTCCAATGTGTTCAGTACGTTTGGATAAGGCCAACAGCAAGATTTCTAAATTGAAACTGTGTCAGAGTATATTAACCTGCCAACAAAATCCCTCACTTTAGTTACACTTAACCAGATGTGAGGTTTTGCTATAAGCAAGTGCAATTACTTAACATGAGGATCATAAAGGCTGACCTCAGAGCTAAACCAACAATATCAGAGTTTCATGAAAGAGAAACAGAACAGCTTGAGGGATATTATTCCATGTGTTTTGCTCCAATGTGCATGATTTGCCTACAGGAAGGAAGGATTCCTGTTTCAGCTGTCTTAGGTACATTGATGCTGGCCCTGCTGCAAAGCCCTGTGTGACAATGGTGGACAGCTGCTTGAAAGCCACTGGCTTTGTACCATGGGGATAAACCACGGGAGAAAAGGCAGAACCCAAGAGATGGGCTGAGCAGAAAGCCTTCAGGAAGGGTGCATGCCGGTATTTTGTAATCCTGGAAACAACAAGGGACTTGCTTTTGTCAGAAAGGTGGCCAAAAGCAAGCCCCACAGCTGCCTTTGAGTTCTCTCTGTCATGCAAGGACCACTGCAGAGCAAGAAGCCTGATATCTGCTGACTGTAGAGCTAATCTGGAAGAAAGGATCAGCAGTGCCAGAGTACACGGCATATAGGTCAGGTAAGTTTTTAAGCTAGTTTTTAAATACCTTACCCAGCACATCAAAATTGTGTTCACTGAAGTGTTCCCTCTTCTGACAGGACTTCCAATTTTTTTCCATGCTTATTTTAAAGAAGTAGGGCAGTATTTTCACAGGACTGATTCATGGTCACATTGTGTGGAAAAACAGCTTCTTATTACTAATGAATTTCACCACTTAATGCTCGTTTTGCAAACCATGGCCTAGATTCCCCAATTCCTTAGCTATATCATATCTCTCAAGGAGTACAGAGAAGGTAAAGAGCAGACTTAGACAAGCTGAACTAAATACTGATGTAAAACTGCTCTAATTCAAGTTCCCACAGCAACAAAGCTGTTGACAAGCCAAGTTCCCTCTGTTCATCCCCAAAGATACTATTCTAAGAGCCAGTGCGAGCACTGTCCCAGGCTGGACATGTCAGAAGTGTTGCACAAAGCCTGGAGGAGGCTGAAACAGCTGTAACTTCATAGGTGTCATGAGCAAGCATCCATGGACGTGCTTAGGACAAGGGAAAGAGAAATGTCGATATCTGGGTTTTGCCCGGGGAGATGAATTCACAAGCAGGCTAAGTTGTAGCACGGAGATACAACAGGCATCAGTAAAACTACAGGGAAAATAGCTTTGTAAGTTTTAATACCATTTGGGCACAAAAATTGCTCTAATAATTTATGATAAATGCTTTCAAGTAGCTTATGTAGCTTCAGGATGAGTTCTGTATGAGAACTTACTCTTACTGGTGTCATTGAACACCACAACCTGGGACCTGCACTCACAGGACTGAGCACTGCAAGAGGCACCTCAGACACCAGGGACTTCTTGTTATTCTTGTTTCTAAACACTGGTTCTGAAGACACCACTTGTCCTAGGTGTACTGAGCAAAAGTGGGTTCCTCCTTGCAGTAATGAGTCAGGGAGCTGTCTCGAAAAGTGGCAAATGTGTAATTTTTGCTGGGACAACAGCTGTATATTGGATCACAGCCAAAGAGCTGAGCATCAAGTTTTTGAGAGGAATATTATGTATTCCAGTCTTGTATCCCTTCAGATGGCATTGCATTAATGTCATGGCAAAAATCCACTGAGCTTTGGCCTGTAGCACAGTATCCCCACTACATTAAATATATTTCTTTCTTTGAGCATAGTAATAAAAATGTTCCAGAATCTGGGCTCACATCCCAAATCTCCCTCCAACATTTCAGTTCTATAAACATGCAAACAGGACTTGAGACTTCACATAATGATCCACAGGATTTGTAAATGCAGCAATGAAGGAAAAGAGAGAGAGGGTAATTTGTACTTCCAAGGTTGGATGTTCGGTGGTTTGGTGGTGGTTTTTTAATTTTATTTGTTATCTTTGGTTTTTTTTAAGTTTATCAGGTTTGTGGAAAAACATCATACAAAAGGCCAATTGAATTTCTATTCATAACCATAAGCTATTCTGTTATCCAACTTTAGTGACCTTCAATCCACTTTTATGTTCTATACATTTTTAGAAGACAAGGTGCATCAGGGCTAGAAATATTTAAACTCTTCTGTGATGAGTAATTTCTTCAAAACCACCTGCACGACCTCCAATGAAAAATTGTTATGACTGAATTATATTATTTACCCATACACACATTATGCATTTGTCAGAGAACCAAGTACAACTTACAAATGACTAAGTGGTATTTTATGATCTGTAAAAACTGGAAAGTCAGGCTGAATTATTTAATGGCTTTTCCTCCAGCTTAAGCTTTCCAGATTTGATAAGGTTTGTTTCACATATGACATAGAATGTGGAAAGAATACAAGTATTGCACTAGAAAGCTGAACCCAGGTTACATAACCTGTAGTATTTGCAAATTAGAAATCTGCCATGAGGAGCCCAGGAACTGTGCATTTGGATCTCGCACTGGATTTTGATCTAAACAGTTTCCACTATATAAGAATCTGCCTTCAGTGGTAGTTGAAGCAGCAAGATTATAATATTTTTCAGTATACTTCCGCCCATACTACAAATTTGTTAATAAAAAATAAAATAAATTATTTAGGGCATCTACATTCTTGGAAGAATGACCCTTGGCATCCATAATATACACCGACTTCAGCTCTGGAAGGTATATTTGTTATTTCTGAAAAATTCTAGAAAATTTGTTCTTGTAACTATATGAATTATTTTTCTACCAGTGACACAGCCCTCAGTGTTCTGCTGAGGTGAAAAGGGGTTATAAAAGAAGGAACACTCCTCTTTGAAGAAAAAAAACCATTTAACTTGTTATCATTTTAACAAAGCTTAGAACTGATGATAAAAGTTGTTTAATGCTGCACAGAACCAAAGGATAACTCTAAATAGCTAACAAACAATTAGGCACATTGTACTGTGCAAGGAATCGGGGCCAGAAGCCATATAAGTTGCTATTAACAACATATATGTTGTTAGCATACATGTCATACAAGCATTGTCTTGTACAGTACAAAATCAACGTGTTCTGTATTAACCTTTCTGATAATATAAATATAGAAACACATTTCTAATATCTGCCAGCATGCATGTCATTTTTTTTCTCCCATCCCAACTGCTATTTTAGTATTTGAGAAAAACATGCTGCCTAATATATAATTATTGAGGACAGTTGATGCAAGATTCAAACCGCAGTAGAAAATCCTTCAAAAGTTTATTAAATTCTTTCTTCCAGCAGTGGCTTAGAGTTTAGCCTTAACAACGTATTGCCAAAAGCATTTTACTTGCCTTCTCATTAGTGATGTATCAAATCACTCCTATCCAATTACTGCATAAAAACACTCATTTAAGTCAGCACGAAGGTTTCCATTAATTTCAATAGCAACCTTAGAGCAACGTTAACATCAAGTGTAATAACACACTTGTTCTACCAGCATTCCAAGATGCATAACATGGATTTTGAACCTTACCCAAGAAAAGAAAAAAAATCTGATTTTTTTCAGATAAAGCCATTTTACTTCTGTCATTTTTCTTTTTTTTTTTCCTTCATGTTTCCCCCCCAGTAAACATGGAATCATAATGCCACACTACCTGTCACGGCCTGCTGGTCATCCACCATTAACTTTAAACCTTTTCCTCGCCGCACCACACGCACTGTGTGCCACTCATTATCATTGAGGTTATAGCCAGCAAAAAGCGTTTCTGGGCCTTTGCCTGTAGGATATGCCAAACAGTCATTATGCAATCTTTAAAGCAGTTTACACGTGAACCTCACAGAGAAAGAGAGAAACAGAGAGACTGGCAGGGCAAATGTTAAAACTCACCAAAAGTAACATCAAGCAAGAAAATTACCAAGTATAAGCAAAATATAGAGCTACTATATACTGTGTACTATAGAACCACTACATTAAAACATTTCTAATGTCTATTTAACGATGTAAATACATTGTATATGCACCAGGTTTTCATAAATAGGCACAGTCAACATGGATTTAATTATTCACTTTTCAATTACATATAGGCCTTTAAGAAGTGAGATTAATGAGCTAAAAGAACCTCAAGTATGGATTTACAAGACTGGATTTTTGCTCCCTTATTAAAAATAATTTGGTGGAAAATAAAAAGTGGTAAATGTGTGTGCATGTGTGTCATACTTTTTTTTTAATCTATGTCAACTTCTCTGTTTATTTAGCCTCTATTTATTAGGATTTCTCAGAATATCATCTATTACCTGATCTAAAGGACTTGCTAATATTCTGACACAGTACCTTCTGATGCTAGTGGAATCTCATACTTTCCTTTTTCATTTAATGGATATGGTTTTTTCGGAATCTGCTATTTTTGTCAGCAGTGTAGCAAACACTTTTTATACAAATTCTGTGTATAGCACAATGTACTGGTTATGACGGAAGTATTCACAAACCTAGGAAACAGGATATCTTTAATGCCCAGGAAAAGATGTCTCATAAGAAAAGGACTATGGAAATTGTCCCCTGCACTGTTGACCAAGAATTGAAAGAGAGAAAGAAAAATCCTGACTTTATACTGTCATTTATAAGAAATGATAGACCAAGAGCTGAACCAATCAATCAAAACTTATGTGGTGAGGGAAAAGGGAAAGCTAATCTGCATTTAAAAAATTACATTCTTGTAAAATAGAGACTTCCCTGGCCTGTTTTTCAGTTCCTGTGGCAAAATAAATGCTGCTGTTAACTAAAAGTTGTTGATTAAATTCTAGACTCCTCTGTGCAAGAGACAGAGACCTCCTGGAGCTGGGTCCAGTGGAGGACTACAAAAATGATGAAGGGACTGGAGCACCTCTCTCATGAGGAAAGGCTGAGGGAGCTGGACCAGCTCAGCCTGGAGAAGAGATGACTGAGAGGGAACCTCATCTGTCAGTGTCTGCAAGGAGGGGACAGAGGATGGACCAGGCTCTGCTCAGTGCCGGGCAATGGGACAAGCAACAGGCAGAAACATATAGCCAGGAATTCCACCTGAATCTGAGGAAGAAGTTCCTTACTGTGCAGGTGACAGAGCATCGGAACAGGTTGCCCAGATAGGCTGTGGATATTCCCCCTCCCTGGGGATATTCAAGAACCATCTGGACAGAAACCTGTGCCAGGTGCTCTGAGATGAAACTGCTTGAGCCGAGAGGTTGGACCAGATGTGCTACTGTGGATCTTTCCAATCTGACCCATCCTGTGATTCTGTAAAAAATATTATGAAATTACTTTTGAGACAGAAATATTAGGGTTACCCTTAGTCAGACCAGTACCTCCACTGTGTCCTTCCATGTGACTGCATCTCATGTGTCAGTCTTGTTTTGAAAGGAATGTGCCACTAGCACTGAAATTCTCCCACATTTCTCTTGGGATTCTTTTCTATCCAGCACAGGCTAACTGTGATGGGTGAGGTCTGTTAATAAAATCAAATTCTAAAATCAAAGCCTCTCTGACTTCAGAACTATACTGAGGGAAAAGGACACTAAGAGCTTGATGTAGCTGTTCAGCGTATTGGACATTTTTCATCTCATATGTTTTCCATTTCTGTCAGCATTTTTTTAATTGCTGCTGGTTTATTGCCCTGCTTTTATATCCAACCTTTGCTATTTTGGGCATGCCAAGGGATCTCCAGGAGCGAAAATGCAAAGCAAAGGCAGTGAGATTCTCACAACAATGTTTGTCTGTGTCTCTGTATTGACACCAAGCTAGGAAAGGTGTTCAAACCCAGCAGAAGCAGATGATTGGGGTGGATTACCTGAATCATTCTGTTCCTTAAATGTTTGCTTTCTTTGACAAGAGAAAGACCAGTTTTGCATAAAGCTGAAGTGAATAATATTCTCTTTGAATGTGCTGATATAGATGCAGTGGGGAAAACTTTAAGCAATCTCTTTTAGGCACTCCAATGGAAGCAATTTCTACATAGAGTTGGAAACAACAGATGGATTTATACAAAATGCTGAAATGACATGAGCAAAATCTTTGTGAGAGTCAATTGGCCTGCCTAGGCATACATCACGTAATATTATTGTAAACATATTCATACTTATTTCTTAGTCCAACCTCCCACTTTTTTTTAATTTTTAAAGTAGTTGAACCACTTAGTCTCCATTATCTTGCTTCAGATCTTTAAAAGACCTAAAATCATATGAAATTTTAATTTACTCTTACATTAACAACCCTCTGTACTTTTGTGTAAAGGTGCCTCAGTGTATATTTATATCAAATCCAACTTGGCTGCTCACATTTACAAGCAAATCTATCTATTCTCTTTTAATGGCTGGGGACTTGTAAACTCTTTCTGTTGTAAAATTAAATGTGTGTTTTCCTATGCATCAGTCTATTTTCCTTGCAAGAGTGCTCCGAGTAACAAAATCAGGTCAGAACTCCACGTTAGCTGCCTGTTCCCACTGCACACAACCCAAAAGAGGATTAAGGGGACCCATGGTGAAAGGGCTATCAAAAGGACAAACCTTGGTATGACATGGGAGCAGTGCATTGAAAAGAGTCCAAGCCTTGGAGAAAACATCCACTTGCATGGAAAAGAGACCTTTCTTTCCTGGCCCTGATCCCTTAGAGAGAAGAAAGGCTTTTTTTGTCAGAGAGGGTACAAGAAACTACAAAATAGGAAGGTCCAGTGCTCAGGGATTGTGCATCTACCTGTCCCATCATGCTGCATCTCTGCTGAGTGGAATAGTTTTCCATGGCAGGTGTAGAGGGAGATAAGGAAGGATGGATGCTCACCCCTCCCATGCTGATGCGGTGCTCGGGCTGCTTCCTGACAAGAACATGCTTTCACGTAGAAAAGCAGCAGATACGTTTGTGAGCAGAGCATTTAGGAGAAAATTGTCTAAATGCTTAAACACAGAAACATGTAGGAATCCCTTGATACAACAAGACTACCAGAACTGCAGAAGAACTCTTAACATACCTCATTAAATGGCATTAGCAAACCAGAAACACAGTTCGTGTTAGGACTTTTCCTCACTAACTTTCAAATATATTGACCTGAAATTAATTTAAATGTCATATTGAGGTCATAACAGTAGAGTCTTCTTCCACCCTGGTTATAGTTCTCATAGTTTTATACTCTAAATTTATATCTACTAAATCATTGGCTCTCAAGTCTTATTCTGGCTTTACACTGATCTGACTCTACTTCATTTAAATCACACCAGCAGAAAGTGCTCTTAAATAAGTGTATTTAAATAAGAATTAGCATACTTCCCCCTTTTATTTTTTTTTTTGGTGAGAGGAGAGGGTTGTTCTGCGGTTTAAAAAAAAAATTGTTCAATACCTCCCACAAAAAGAAAACCAAGAGTCCCAATTAAAAGAAAAAAACAAACAAACAAACATAATTTTGGGTTTTATTTTTTCATGGACTGATACTACTTTTCCAAACTTATGTCTCCCCACTCCTGTTTTTCACACTGTCGGAAACAGTTATTTTGCTTCACATACCCAGCCACCACAGGCTCACTTTCTGAGCTACTGATTTTCTCAGATACTAAACCCTTAATCATAAACTTCCCTTTCTGAGACCAGATACAAACTGGAAAAAAAAAATCTGATAAGTATCTCCTCCTGCTTAAGTATGAAATTTATTATCAATGTTTATGTTCAGCTTTTTTCCTATTTTAAAGGCTTAAATGACTAGATTTTATACATCCCTAGAGAAAATGGATAGTACCAAATAAAAGAAGTAGTTGCACCTTTATGACTACCACAATTTTCTCAGAGCCCATCATGCCAGTAAAAATTTCCACATCCATTTAAAAGCAGATAATTGCTTGTACAACCATCTTTTTACAAAGCAAAATGCAGACTGTGCAGTCAGTCGATACAGGTAAAAATCTTGATGGTGCAATTCATTATGAACTAGGACATATAAAGCACCAAACATTCTCAGTTATATGTTTACTTTGGCATCCAAAACTGAGCTTACTTTGCTGTCAGCACCTCAGCTGGGACTTAACAGCCTTTTCAAATTTGAAGGAAAAAAGTATGAACCTCCCAAAGAGAAAAAAATCTCATTTCCAGTGCACTGATGATTCTAAATGTTCTCTGGAGATTCCTATTCTCTTTACTACCTTGTGAGGAGCTTATTCAGCCTAATTCAAGTGCTGAAGATTTGCTGAATTCCAGCGAGTCTGTCAATTAACTTTAATATGCATAGTTTTTCCTCTTATAGATATCTATCCTGTGATACTTTACTTATAACCATTTGAACATAACTGATAATTTTGAAAGAAGATACTAGCTTTTGGCATTGCACCAAAATATGTTCAAAATTAGTTGTCTGAACCAAACACAGGAATTTACTGAATGAATGAGTGGTGGATGAATGCCATCCACCACTACCAAGAAATATCCCCAAATGCTTGGAGCATTCGATTCTGCCATCAAATGTAAATATGAAACATGAAATAGAGAAAGAAGCACAGTAAACAGAGACTAGAAAGGAAGACTGAGTGGTTCAGTGAATGCTGTACCAACCTATGGAACCCGAGCTAGATACGGGAAAATTACTACTATTTATTTATTGCTCAGCATAAGAAAGATCAGTGGTTTCAGCCTGCTTTGCTAACAGAAAACAGTGCATACTACAGCTATCAGTATCAGGTGGCATTTAGACAAAAAGACATTTGGACAAGAAGACAAAATCCTGAGATCAATTCAGTTAATAGAGAATCTTACTTTAAGTAAGGGCTGTCAAGATTTCAGCTAAAATAATAAATATTTTAGGATTTAGCTTGCTGTGTGTAGACAGCTGCATGGCTCTGAGAGGCACCTAAGGGTGTTTTTGTAAATACCTGGTGCAGGACAAGAGAACTCTTTGCCATGTCATTTACCCTGCCTTCCAGAGTGAATTTAGCATGCCTCTGATCTAGTCTTCTATTCCAGCACTGAGCCAGACTCACAGTCACTGCACAAACCTCACGAGGCATCTGCATTACATACCAGGCTGCAGCACAAAAAGTTCAGGAAAGATTCCTCCAGAGCAAGAAACACAGGATATACAGAGTAAGGCACCTTAACCTTCACTATCCTTTCTTTGGCTGGCTGCAGAAATATTACTGGTCTTCCAAAACACTCATTAGCAGAGCAGATCTTAAAAAGTCAATAAATACAGTGACTCAACTGTATTTTAAATGACTGTGCCTGTATCATCCCAAAATTCTCTCACTACACATGTTTCTTGTCAATAGGAAAATTATATCATCTTTTAAACATCAGAAATGTGCATCAGGTTATCATTTACAGCTAGTTGATAAGATAACTTGAAAAAATCTAATTGCAAGACAAAGGAACTATGTCCACTGCATTTTCTCCCCAACAGACTCATATGGAAAATTCCACAAGAATAGCACATTCACTGAATTGTATCAAGGAAACCATATCAATCTTGCACTGCTTGATCCAGATGCTTCAGCCCACAATAGTTTTATTATAGGCAAAATTGCTTTTGGCAATTTGGGTAACGTATTGGCAGTTAAGGGTATTTTTATCCCTTTTTTTTTTTAATAAAATGTGACATTTCAGAAATTGAAATGAAGGAGATTGGAGCTGCTGATATCATTCATTAGCCTTCATTTCACCTGTAGAATAGGTTTGCTCACATTCTTTAGAATACCAGGAATATAATATTAAATATTTCCATCAAGGCATATCTATATTTCTCATATAGAAATGCAGAAAGCTAAACAGATACTTTTGAAAATTCTACTGGCTTCCCCTACATGAACAAACTACAAAGAGATTGCATTCAATATTGATCTAATTCACCAGCAAGGAGAAACAGCATACACAGTGAATTCACTGGGGAAGAAAAATCTATGGAAGGATATAAAAACAACCAATCCAGGAATCAAGTACCATATCCAGCTCTGAGGACACAGAGCTTTTATTTTCTTTTCTCTTTTCTCTCTAAATTTGTTTCCTCTGGCTATGGTGTGAGTTGCTGTGTAGTTCCCCTCTCCCAGTTTTGTCTTTCTTTTGGAAGTTGTTTAATTTAGGGTGCAATATCACACATACTCATCCTTTTATTTCTTTTAAGCTGTGAGATATTCACTGTGACACAGCTGATGTCTATACAGAGCCAGCGGATCCAGGTGGGAGGGTAGAACACAGATCTATTGGACTAAATTAAATGTAAGGATTCTGCCAGGAAATGTGCTGCTGATAAAACACTGTCTTGTGAAAGCCTATTCTCTACAAATAGGACCAGCACTCAATTTCAGCAAGATGGAGAAAGAAAGAAAAACATCAGAAAGCAATAAACTTTAGTGTTGCAAGTCTTGGCCTCTACACTTCCCTGCTAGACCAAAGGATATGTAGAAGACAGACACGTGGTCTCAAAATTCTGCCTTGCTGGTCAATAATTGGGTCTATATTAATTTGAATTGTATTTCTTTAAAAAAAAAGATTTTTGAAGTAGCAATTACAGATTTTGAAGTAGCAATTCTTTGTGAATTCAGAGTGTATGAGAGGATAAAACTGCTTTTGTTACTGCATTACGAAATGTCTGACCCATCTCAGAGATGTTTCTCAACGCATTACTCAAAACATTTATGGCTTAAAATCAGCTGCATTTTAATTTAGTTTTGTAAGTCATATATCTAAGTAGTGAAACACAAACAGCCTCAAGGACGTGTAATTTTCCTTCTTCTTGGAAATAAGGAAAGAAAAGTATCTTTTAAAAGCAGCTAAAACCAGAAGGCAGCTAGAGCCCTGTATTTTTAATGAGCACAGTTTCTCTTTCATCCGTCCTCTGAGGATCACGACTATCAGAAAAAGTGCTAAAGGTGCTAAAGGTTGTATGAATCTGCCTCAAGGCCGTGAACTAAAGCAAAGTCAATGAGCTTGAAAAATATGGTTGTGGCTTTGTCAGCTCACTGCTGAACACCCTGAGACAAATTTTCAGAAGCCATGGTGAACCTGACAATTGACTTTGTTGTAGGTGAGGCGAGGGAGAACTTTCAACATATGGCAATTCTATGCTAATTTAAAGAAAACTTGAGTGCAAGATTATTTATTTTGTATTTACTGCAGGTAAAGAAATGTGCACTTGCAAGGATCACGCAGCTTTGCAGTCACACTGTAATGTCATACCCTGCCTTGAATCAGGTTAATTTTTTTAAGTGCACTCAAGACTTAACAGTGCGAGCTGGCATTCAGCAGATTCACTTTCACAAACTGCTTGTGTGGCTTTAGTAAATCTCAATTTGTTTTCACATTAACTTGACATGGATGCTATAATGAAAAATTCTGCAAATTTTAAGCTGAATATGTGTGAGCATTTTATCTTAAGTCAAAGTTAACACAAATACTTTCAAGTCAACACCTTTGACTTCATTCTACCCAAGCTATTGCTGCACATTAAGAAAGCAGCTATTTCACAAGCCTTCTACCTTATTTGATAACTGATTTTTTTTTTTTTTTAAATATCATCCACCATAAGCTTGTGTATTACATGAAAAAGAAAATGGGAAGTTTTAATCCCTTTAAAAGACTGAAATTCTCCCACGCAGGATTTTTGCATTACACTGAGCTTTCTAGTTCTGAAAGCTTGTTTCAACTGAAAATTCTTTTTAGCTCCTATTTAACAAAACCTTCCTAAAACTGGTAAAGAAAAGAATGGCTACTTCATCTGGAATTATTAATGTTTACTTTTTTCTGCTTCTATAAAAAGAATAGGAGTGAAAAATCATTAGAACTGATGTGGGAACTTGGGAAATCCTATGTGAAATAGTGGTAAAACTAACATTAAACCCCAATTTTAAGCAATATTGAAAGTCAGGTTTTTTTAAAGTAAATATTCATTGTTCAGATATGACTTTAATGACAGTCAGAATGTCTAATATTCATCAATTCTGGACAAATTCAGAGTTTTATCAATGCTACTGATTTGTGAGATGTGGCTTAAAGTAAGGGAAAACAGCAATCCTAAAATAAATTCAAGTTAGGTTTCTTTTTCACAAGAAGGGTTTGATTTTTATCTCAGCAGACTCATTATTCTGGTCTTGACTACCAAAACAGAAGTCCCAAACCTTAAAAAACACAGAGGCAGAAACATACATTTCCTTGTCCTGGATTTCTAGGAGCAGTAAGAACATTCCTCTAAGTTTTTAAAGAAATGGAGCATGCTACGCTTGCCAATCTCCATTTCCTTAGACATCATCTCTACAAGTTACTGTTCAAATAGCCCTCAGCTTCCAGAGGGAGTTTTCTGTCTCCTCTGAGCCCAAGAGATCTGGAGGAATTCTGACTTGGAAGAAAGACTTCACAATATGATGGCTATCTAAATAACTTTTATAATCTGGACCTTAATTGTTGTTGTTCAGCTAATAAGCATATAAACAAAAAAGACTGAGAGACAAAGGTGCTGCAGGCAACAGATGCAGCTGATCTCCAAGTGTACCCTCAGGAGCCCAAAGAACCTGCACTACTGCTTTCCACTTAAATCCAGTGAAGTAAAATAACCTAACTTACAGCAATCTTTGTAGAAAAAGTAGGTACACTTTTGATTATATCATTTTTTTTCACGGAGAAAATTGGAATATTTTTTGTATGTTGGCTAGATTATAAGTGACGACAGGGAAGAAAAGCAGAAACAGCTTTGACCACACATTAGCCTTTCTGACATTCATATTGACTGTGCCCATTTATATCAAAACCTTGGCTGTCAAAACTTGTTACATTTTAAAATATAAGTAAGCACAATTAAAGTATGCTTAGCCATTATTTACCTTTTTATTAAAAAAACCCACCTTTATAGGTTTAGTTAAATTAATAGAAAAAAAACCCCATTTAAATATTTCCTTTTACCCTTATAACTTACACAGTGTTCTTAAGAATAAGCAGATTGGAAACTAGCTGGCATAGAAAGGAAGAGAATTTGGACTGTGACTTTATTTTAAGAATAAGCTCCTCTTAATTTACAGGTGTCTTCATCCCAAAAAACAATTACAAAATAGTTACAACTAAATCTCACACTCATATCCTGTATTTCTTTAGGGTTTTTTTTGTAATTTAAATGCTGAATTATAACATTTTGCCTAATTAAAAATAATAAGAATTATATTTAACGGTTTATTATTATTGATTATGTGTTTTAAAATATTTTTATAACCATCATGGATCAAAGAGCACAATTTCTTGACACTGCTTATTCTTGGATACTTCTAGGCAGACATGAGTCAAACAAGGAAGACTACAATAGACATTTCAGATTGTTTTCAGAAATTACAAATGGATGAATAGAAAGGTTGATCCCTGTTCTATGATCAGCCTCCACAGACTTGGATGGGTATACAGTTCCATGACTGAGTAGAAAAGCATAGCTTTTAAAATTTAGTACACGGAATTGTGTTTAGCATTGAGAGAATCTCTCCAATGCTCTTGCACCATTTATCATCTCTTTAGGATTGTGCTCACTGTCAGCGAGCGACAATTTTTTATTTCACAAAACAAGTAAGCTTCTTGGCAGAAGTGCCTACTTGCACTTTCTTGAGGTGTGCTCTGTATCTTGATTTACGCAATTTTAGGGAATCAAGAATCCCTGTTGCTGACTTTCAGAGGTACTGCTGCTCTTATTCACAGCCAATTAGCTTGTCAGCCGAGTTCCTAAGTGTCTCATATTGTGCCAGTGATGGTGTCAGCTGTCTCGTGTTAGCTGGAGATGCAAGAATACTTCTTCCCCCCAGAGCAAAGGGTGTGGTCTTTTCCTCCTAGGAAACAGCAGACTTGCTTTCAAGCTGCTGAAATACTACACAGCAAAAACTGCAGAGACAGTTCAAAGTATACCACTAACAGCAAAAGTTTACCAGGTAATTTTCACCAATGTTCAACAATTACAGTGCTTAAGTTTTTGTGAAACTATAATTCTATAAATGGCAGTGAGCATGGTTGTTATGAATTACTTTTCACTTCTGATCCAATTTCCACAAGGCACATGTAAACAGTTCATGGCATGTAAGTGAAAGATGGAATTGTTGACTTACCTATTTGAACTTTCTTTTCCAGACAGATTTTACTACTAGTGAGAAAAAACTTAACATGCAGAGACAGAGAGGAACTTTTAACTAATGAAATTTTATTTCTATATACATGCATTTCACTCTTTGGAGGAAAATCTCACAGAATATAAAGTGAATGAGAAATAATACCAAAGAATTAGCATAAGCTACATGAACCACAGCTCCCTTTTTTCTTTAATTGCTTTTTCTCATTCCATGTCTTGGTCTTCATTTCGTGTCTTGTTGCTTCAAGACTGCCTAGACAAATAACTGCTGAAGAATTCCTTGCACTTCCCAAAGGGGACTGCATCTCAGAAAGCCAACTTTGTCTTGATGTCTCAGCTCAACAGAGCAATATCTCCTCTGAAGTGACTTGTCTGATGGATTGAAGCCTAGAAATCAGCTGGAAGGGAGCATAAGTTAACTTCTTGACATGTCATCCAAAAAAGTAATGTGCTTGGATGGAAATTTCAACAGCTACCTGAATATACTTCATTAAAGTTATTGTCAAGAAGAGATAATAAGGAAGCAGTTATGTGGTTCCAGTAATAAGCTACTGAGTGCTTAAAATGTTATGATAGATGTTTCATGCATTTTAATAGACATAAATGCAAAATGTGCTAGATACAAAGTGCTTTTAATATAAGTAACTTCTCATCAGTGACATGCACTGGGTAGATGTTTTTCATGTTATCAGCTCTTCAAAAAAAGCACATTGAAAAATGAATTACTGTTCTTATAACATTAATGAAGAATAATGTTGTAGCTGAGAGCTTGCTAGGCTCCTTCATCAAGACTGAACTTGTGAAAGGATGCCTTGCTGCAGAGAAGTGAAGCAAGGGTGAGAGAGCCACCTTTCTGAAACAGTCACAGAGCTAAAACTGACACAAAGGTTTTTTTGCAGGTGCAATAAAGAAGGAGCCATCAAAATGCCACAGGTGACTCAGAAACCAGGTTCTGTGAACTCGTGTTTATGCAAATAGGCAGACAGCTCGACTTCTGTGCTACATATGGAAAGGACAAAAGCTCTACACCCATGTAGAGTTATAGCTCTCTACTGTCTGTAATCAGATTTCTCTGGTCTTAGTGCTGAAAGAGTAAGATAATTCCTTACCAGGGATTTATTCCTGACTTCCAGCAGAACTAATATAGAAATGTATAAAAATAATTTTGATTTATGAAAAATTTTATTTTGTCAGCCTTGTCATTTTTCCTTTACTTGATTGAAGAAGAGGGAGCCAAACAGGACCTAAGCAGCTTGGCTCTCCTCGTCACACAAAACTAAGAAATATCTGACTCTCACTGAATCTAGTTGCACTTTCTTTGATTGTTTAGAAGTAGTATATATTAATATGAGAGGGACAGACAGAAACCTGGCAATTCCCCTCAACATATGCCAGACCTACTGCAATATTCATTGGCTGTGCTAGTGAGAACCAAACATCCCATTCCAATTTCACTCTCTTTGATTCTGTTTCCCCTTTCCCTTATTTCCTACCAAATGCATGTCCATTCTATTAAAAAAAAAAAAATCCCAAACATTTGTTCTCTGAGATCTTTACAAATGTATATTGGGACAGAATGACGGGTGTGAGCACGTGATGTGCTGATCAGAAAAGCAGTATCTACCTGCAGAGAGATGGCAATTTGGTTGGTTTTCCTTGAAAAGTTCTTGAGATAACCACAGCACCACTGAATTAGTAAGGCTTCCTTTAGGAAAAGTGCTATTCACGTAATAGAGTTAAATGCTTTCTGAATTAAACTATTAATGATTTTAGTATCACATACAGAGTTTTTGGGAAAAAAACCCCACAAACTCTAATTTTCTATTCCCTGAAAATAACTCTTCAAACTGCAGTATTAGAATAGAAAGACTGGAAGTATTTCTCCATAGAATTTTCATTTATAAGCACTTCTAAATGTTTTCTGCAAACATATTAATAAGTGTTCCTCTCAAGAGCATTATATCTTAGAAACTGAGAGTCCTAAGAAAAAAAGGCAGAAAAAGCAAAGAAAGATGCTTTTACATGAAAGTCTGATAGTACTTTTATTCTGTGTGTAAATTTAGAAATATCATCTGCTCACCAATGCTGAGTTACTGTTATTTTTTCTTAATACTGAATGCCAACAATTAATTTCTTTTCCAAATAGCTACAGACCAAAATTTCTTGCCAGACAGCTCTTATTACTAAGTAAAAAAAATTATTCACAATGCTTAGTGAATATAAAAGAGCCATCTTAATTAATGGCTTACCCTAATTTGACTGGATTTGTCAGTTAATCAAGAAGTTTTTTGGAGAATTTGTTGAAATATTGGCTTGTGTCATCTGCTGCCATCTGGGTGTTAGCACTCTAATTTTCATGGAATCTGATTACAAAGTTTAGAATGACTGTATACAACCCAGTTGATGATAGATTTATATCTTTTTTTTTTCAGCCTAATGTTTCTGTGAGTCTGTGATTACTTTCACTAGCAATTTCCTGTTGCTCTGAATGTAGGGTATAAACTAGTGATGAAATAATTAGGGAAAGAAGTTGCAAATTAAGCTGGGAAATGGCACATAAGACCAGCTAGCTCAGCACTGTGCTTTCAAGAGCAGTACAGAAAAGCAGGAGTGCTCTGTAATAATTACTACTCTGACACAGTCACAGATTCCAACGATGGACAAATTTGGGACTTCTGGAGCCACAGAAACAACCTTATCTCACAAAGTCCTTGATGTATTTCCACTTCATTAAAAAAAATCAATTTATTAATCTACTTCTTAATCTTACTTCTTTTTATGGCTGTGTAATCATATATTTATAAAAGTACATTCATATTCTCCCATTTCTTTTCCTAGCATGTCTAGCTGCTCTGCGTAGGAAAGCTAATCCATACTTGTAATCCTCCCAGTTGCAGTGACCTGTATTTTCCCCATTTAAGTTCATTATGAGGAACGGGAACTGAACACACATGGAGCATTCAGGAAGCGGATAAATCATGACTGCATAATAGCATAATGCTGCTTTCTCTCCTGGTCTTACCTCCTCTCCCCACAGCTACTCCCATCCACTGGGATTTCTGGTCACTTCTGAGCCCTGAGCAGTTTTATGAGAGCTGTTTACAACGACTGCACAATTTCTCCCAGCTCAGTGCCACTGCATTCCATCGCTGCGCTCCCGTAATTAAGGTTACTTTCTTCTAGCATGAATTACTTCGTGCATATTGCTATTTAATTCCACCCACCATTTTACTGTGCAGTCATTCAGCCTTTTGGAGCCCCTCAGAAAACCCTCAAATGCAGCATTTCATTGGATTTTCCTAAACAATCCCATTACATTTGCAAATAATACCATCTCAGTGTTCATCTTTGTCTCTCAACCACTTATGAATATGCTAGTAGAGATTCCCGTGGGAGCAGTTGGGAGAAGAGTTTTACTTTGGAATGACTGCCATGGCAGCCCTGTTCCCTAATATGAATGACATTACATTAGCTTTTATATGTTCTCCTTCAGAAGAAAATTTTATTCAATTACTTTGCTATTACTGATTAGAAGAGGATTCCTTATTAACCCTGCAAGATTTGACGGCAACACCCACTTTCTGTCATGGAAAAAAATTGTGAGGATAATTTAAATCACCAGTCCTGAAATGTGATTAAGTCATCTTGCTTCTCAAAAGCTAAAGGAAGAAAACATAAAAGTAAAATAAGAGAAATTTAGGACCTGCTATACATGAAAAACTTACTTTCAAGTGCTTCTTCCCATTAAAATATTTAAAAGGCCTAGTCTACTTCTTCTGAAAAGTCCTTTTATGAAAGATTTGCTAGGACCAGTATAAGCTAGACACACACATCTCTCTTGCATATAAATCAGGATTTATTAATTCAAGGCAGCCTATTCTTACAGATCCAGCACATCCTGGAGGCTGCTTTGTCCCTGTTGGTAAAATGAGAGGCTACATGCTTGCAGCAATCTCTGCTTTCCTACCCTCCAATAGTCCTCTTGTCATATTTAGTATTTTAGAGGATCCCCCCCTCTCTGCTCCCCCTTAAGAGTTCAGGCTGAAGGATCAGAGAGAACAACTTCCATCTACTTCAGGCTGTTCCCTTGGGCTTTGCTTGTGAAAATTTGGCAGCATTCCAGCACTCAGAGCCCCTTGATACGTAACCACACTGCGGCCCTGACTCAGATAGCTCCGTATATTCCCTAAACTGACAACTATCTGTACCTGGCATGGCGAAAATTAAAGTCTATGCTGAAATATCACAAATGGAAAGTCTATTATTTTCAGCAATCTTAAAGAAGTTTCTGAAAACATTTAAGTGGTAGTGCTAAAACAGCCTTTACCTGAATGTTAAACTAATGATTTTTCACCACCAATTAGGGTAACTAATTTTCATATTTACATAAATAGCCTTGTGTTTAAGCTTTTACTGTTGTATTTCTTACTGTGGCTGCTGCAGAGCACACCACTGTGCCTTGAGAAAGCCCCACATATATTATTTTTGTATGTTTGATTACTGAGGCTCCTGTTAAATCATCTGTATCTTTAAAGTACCATGAGCAGAATGTGTGACTTAAAAAGATAAAAATAAGATGATGAAAAGAGTGAAAAGACAGGAAACAAGCATACACACAAAAAAGGAAAACATCTGTTTTCTAGTGAGAGAACTTGAAATAATATTTTACTGACAGCCTGCCAGGAGACTAATGGCAATTTTCCTCTCTCTTAGCTAAGGAAGAGCAAACATAGATGAAGTTTTCTAATGAACAAGTAGAATGCAGGCACAGAAATAAATTTTATTGCTGTCCTTCATGCTGAAAGCACTGATAGAACAAAGCCCTCAGTCTCCAGCAGCCGACCCTGAAAGATTTATCAGGGAGAAAGTAAATATCATAGAGCTTTAAATGGTCAGCCAGCATATCTATTATTCCTTATTTTCATTTTAATGAAGGTTTGAGCTTTTGTTTGCTGTTAATATGATAATTGTCTCCCATGCCCCAGCTAAGCAGGTTCAGGCCTGAGCCAGAAAGAAACTTGTGGGGGCCTTGCCACTGGCTTTGACAAATTATATGTGCGAGACTCTTCTCAAGATTTCTTCATAATAAGTTAGGTGATTAAAGTTTTTTATGCTCCTTATTATTTCAAGTTTTTAGTCGGTTTTCTTTTTTTCATCTTAACAACTATAACTGGATAAGGAAGGGTTAAACATGGCAGCTTTTTAGATAATGTAAGCATTTCCCTACAAAATTCCTGTGCTAACCAAAACATAGTCTTGAGATAAGAAATCAGTATAACACAAGCCTGATTTTCTCAATCACTCACTAAGCGAGAGCTCACACTTGGAAGCCCAGTGTGCCTTCACTGTTAGCTTCTCAGAATCCTCTCTCAAGCCAAACTAAATCCCTGTGAAATTTCCCAAAATGCCACAACATAAAACATATTGAAGACCTTTATTATCTTATGTGTGGCCCATAATTATCTTATTACCTTATTATCTTACATGAATGGCCCAAAAGCACAGCATCCTCTTAGCTGGCATCTCCTAATAGGTATCCTCTTCACAATACTCAATGGCTTTTCCTCATGTTTGAAACTCCCTAAAACCAGGCATCAGATATTTCCTAGGTTCAATACCCAGCTTGTTTTATAAGCCAAATTCAGGAGAGAATAGTTGTGATGTACATAGCTGAAGGTGCATTTTTACCCAGAAACCGCTCCAGCATTTCCCTTCAGTTGTCTGAAATATCACTTCCTTAATTGATATAGATTAAGCATTCCACATCTCAAGAAGTGATGTTTATGCCTTTCTGTACATAAGATGTACTTTTCCAGGATGTTGTTGCTTAGATGTAGGCCAGATGAACTCATTTTGGGATAGTATAAATCTGTGTTGCTGAAAACAGCAATGCACTCTCTCTACTAGAGGTTGTTTTTCTACTGTTCCTGCACCATTCCTGCCTCCCTCTCATCCTGTTTTTTTCTACAAGAGGTGTCAGAAAACTTCAGCAAGTTAAAATTAACAATTTTGTTAATGGATCACTTTAGTCCTATTCATCACACAGACACTTGAACCTTTTGTGCTGGCAGCAAAGCAGTGAGCAGTGCAAGAGCAGGGCCAGCAGACAGGAAGAGAGCTCAAACACAGTTTTTAAGGTAAGAGACAATTTCTTTTAGAGACAGATGAAATTCTGCAATGCAAAAACCAAAGAAGGGTATGCAAACTTTTGAAAAATGATCAGCATTGGCCCTGCTGATTCCTTTTACATTCCCACCTAAGTCACTCCAACCACTCAAGAAACAGCTACTGCTTTTCTCCACAGCAAATGGGCACCAAGACTGCAGGAAGAGGCAAATACTCCGTGAGCCAATTAATGTGTTGGGCTCACAGGGTATAACCTGTGCAGTCCTACTTCTTTCCACTATATATTTAACAGAGAAAGAGAAATTAGAGGCATCTCTTGCAACCAGCTTCCATGGCTGTACAGAATAAATAAGGCGCTACCCCTCAATGGCTTCAGCCCTCCTGATTATATTTATACAGGCAGGCTCTTTTGATATCAAATGTGAACTCTTTTCCCAAGGTGAGCTGTTTTCAACCTTTGTTCAAAACATAGTGCCTGGAACAAGACAGAAGATGGTCTTAGTGCAGCTTTTGGACTGAATGCTGAGGGCTCTAGTGAAAGTCTCTGAGTATAAGCAGCAGTTCTTTTTTTTTTGCATGCTGTCTATTAGCAACTGTGAGACTGTAATCAGAATTTGATTGAAAGGGACCAGGTATGTTTTCAATTTTGTTGTATAGCAGCAGATCCTGTTTTTCAGGAAATTATGTGAAAAGGGGGCCTTTAAACTGATATTGTTGAATGAGAAGGGATCCAGTGACTTCCTGTCCTAAGTCTGTAAAGTATAGGCGAAGTTTTAAAAGAATTATTTATAATTGTTTCAAACTTTATGCCACAGAGGTAAGTTCCTCACTGAACTCGCAGAGAAAGTACCCTGCTGATTTGCTGCATGTCCTCTATGGTAAAGCTCTTTAACATATTTTTACCAGGCTGTCAGCCACACTTAATGAGGTAAAGATCAAAACTTGTGCAATTCATAAGCACTGTGTAAGGAAACAGGCCAAGTACAAAATGTTGTATTTTGAGTGGAGCTACAAAATTGAATCATTATCATGATTTTCCACTGCCAACAGCAGCAAAAAAGGGAGCAAATAATACATTCTAACAATTCTTTTCACCACATAGTAGGAAGTTAATACATGGAACTATATTAATGATTTACTTATCAGAGTAGAATTTGGAATATCCATAAGAGCCCAGCCTAGGATTCCGGATTTTGCAATAAAACGCCATTTTACAAACAGTAGGTTTCAAAAGGACGTATAGTCTTCATGTAAGATTTTTTGCTGCTTAAAATTCATGTGCACATTGAAATTATAATGCAATTCAACACCATTGCTGGTTCTTTAAAATATACAATTCTTCTCTTATTTACCAATAATCTGACAGAGCTCCTTGCCATGCCCTGGATTTGTACGATATTATGACAAGGAAGAAATGCTTCGGTAACAGATGTTTCCAAACAGAATAACCTAATCATCTGTAATGTGCACATCTGCAGAATAGAAAAGTTTTAAAAGGATGAGCATACAAAACAAGAAAAAAAGATTAAGGCCTATAGAGAAGAGCAGAGAAGGGGTGTTGCAAGAGAAAATAAAGTGAGAGGAACAATAAATGATATGGAGAACGGGCGAATAACTAGAGAGACACAAGAACAAGGGGTGCATGTAAATACAACCACTACAAATGCACTTAGCTGGAAGAACAAATAGAAAACCCTCAAAGCCCAGGAGACTCTTCCTAATTTGTAAAGGTGGACACCCAGCTTGCAAACCTGGCTCACACATTCCCTGGGGAATTGTGTGAGCATTTACTACCACAGCACTCCCTGCTCCCTGCCATCCTGCAATTCATAACCATTTCTTCTGACAGTCCTATATTTGAGCATAACTGAACCCAGTGCCATTGCTCTGTGAGTTATTGCCTACAGGAGCAAAACTGTGTACTAGAAAACTAACCTAAATCTCTCCTGCACTGTGTGCCACAAGCTGAGCAATCTTTCACAGTACCATTCAAAAACGTGTCCTGTATATTCTCATATTGAACACAAGTATCAGACTGGGAAATATGAGCCAGCTATTTAACAATTAACATTATTAGTGGTATAATTTATCAATTAATAAAAAACCTGCTCTTCTGACTCATATAAAAATACAGAAAATTTATTTCAAGAAATGATAGCAATACAATAATAATAATAAAAACCATCACAACCCAAAAGATGAAATAACTTGTTAGACTGGAGATGTCTGTGAAAAAAGCATATTGAATATTAAAACCAGTAGCCTTTACAGCTACCTGGATTTCTTTTCAGACGCTAATGTTTTGGAATCATTAAAACTGGAAAAAAAAAGGAACATAAATTATGCAAAGATAGTAGCCTTTATGGTTACAGCAGTGAAAAATATGAAAATATAGCACAGAAGCTTTTGTTCAAAAATTATTGAGAAGCTGTTATTGAAATGCAGTGTAAATTTTATTGGGATGAAGTTTGGTCTCAGAAACACTAGAGAAAAATCCCATTCAGTTCAATAGGATCCACTGCTATTTATAATTTATGCTTTGCAGTTTGCAATTAAAGCATAAAAATGACTTCCTTATTTGAAAAAGAGAAATATTTGGGGGCTTTTTATTTTTTTTTTAATAAATTATTCTCAGGCAAGTTGTAAGGTTTATCAATTCTGTATATAATGTAGAAGAGCTCTACAGCTATCAACTTATTTTTTACAGGATGATTAATGCAAAAAAATGCTGTTGCATTCATATTATTTAAAACAAGAGAGTTCACTGCAGTCTTATTTTTAAATGAGTTCCTCACCCTGTGAACACTAATATGGAAACCACAGCAGCTATTTCTGTTCATAAAATAAGTTTTTCCCTTTTTCCTCGTGTCAGCCCCAACATTGACCTACATGCACCCACAATTTAAAAGGACCATTTAATTCACTGCCTGAATTAAATTCACTTACAATTTATTTTTTTAACCTTGTAGCTCTCTGAAGAACACATGAAGTTATTTAAGGATGTACAAACCCATCATTTCAGCAACAGTATTTTCTGACTGACATGCGACAGAATTTCTAGCGATGTGTGGTTTTATGGGCACATCAACCTCCTAACCTAGCACAAAATATTTAGCATTCCAGACAGCTCCATAAAATTAGCATGAACAGCCTCCCTAATATTGTTAATGAGACACAAGCTCAGTAGTGACCTGATATCAGATTAACATTTTAACATTTTAAAAAGTTCTGTCCTTCAAACAAGGAAGACCCCAAAATGCCACCTCTTCTGCAAGACAGGACATCAGCTAAAGGTGAAGGCATGACCATTTGTAGAAAACGTTGCTACCAAAAATCTTATCTCTGTCAGCCAACACTTATTCATTGATCTGCAGTAAGCAAAAGACAGAGCTCAGGAGAAAATGAGAGGAGGAAGAGGTGCAGTAATTTACTCCCTAGGTCTGTAATTCACAGAAGGAGAAGGTGCTCACATTCATATTTTCCTTTTTTCTTCTCTCCTGTTTCTGTTTAGTTTAAGTCTTTCAATTTGTTTTAAATATGTCTCTCCAAACTCAAACCAGATACCTTCATCCTGATCTTAACTCTGTTACTAGGCTAGTTAAAACTAGTAACTGTCAGTCCCAGCTCTGAGGGTATATTAACAGGATTAATTTCTAAGTAACAGGAATAGGAAATGTAAAAAAAAAAATTCAAACATGAAGACCAGATATTTACTTCTATCAATATAAAATCAGGATTAATACACATCCAGCTCTCAGTAGAAACAAGAAGAGAGGCACTCAACTATCACAGTGTTTAGATAATTAATACTCCAGTTCTGGATGCTGTTGCTTTGAAACAAATTGTGTCGAGCTAAACCCCATTATATTGTCCAATAAGCATTTTTAAGGATTGCTTAGAGTAATAAATGTCCACAATCTAAATATTGAAACATAGAAATTGCTCATGAAACATCTGGTTGCGCAAAAATGCCAGGGCAGATAAGAAAGCAGTGTAGTACTTACCGTACTGAAAGCTCACAAAACCCTGCTCAGTACACACAAGCACCACAGGGAGATGGAACTCATCACCCAAGTTCATTTCTAACCACAAAACCACTATGAACAAACTGTAAAGAAAAATAACTTATGAGTATTTTATACCAACGATATTTTGTAGAGAGGTTATGCTGCTCCTGTGTGAGACCAAGAACTTATAACTGCTAATCCAATCCAGTAGATACATTGCTCCTCTTTGCAATCCTCTAATTGGAAGCTTATTACTTTGTGGTTGCAGATTCTCTTTTGATGCAAAACTCGCTTAAAAATTAAAACTAGAAACCATTTAAATTTACCTTTGACACATCACTTAGTCCAAAAGAGATTAAAAAATGAAAACATCTGTTATATTGTGGATTTATTCCTTGAGGGTTTCCTTATGTTAGTAACTCTGTTTTCAGAGGGATTTTCTGATTTTATTAAGGGAGTTCAGAAAAAAAGCAATATTGCTTTCCTAGAAAAAAAAAGAATTTACCAGCAGCAGGTCATATCATTACAGTTCTGCTCAAAAAGCTGCTTGTCTTACACTTGGAAGTTTTTTTCTATTTGAGATTTCATTAGTTGAAATGAATAGTGTCCTGCGGCATACCAAGAAATTTTTTCTGAGATTTTTCATGATTTTATGTATTTTTAGGAAGCAAAACCAGGAAATATTTGTGTTTATAAGTGAGAATTTTTTAATTTTTTATTATTTTCTTTTTAATATGTGGAAGATATCTTCATGTCTTGGTAACTACAAGCATTTCCTTTATTGTATTGAAAAGTCTCTCTGAATTTAAGAACAGTTTAAATTAAACATTTGCCCCAATAAATTTCTGGTTTTTAATACAAATGCTATATTTTTGTATTGTAAAATTATTAATTGAAAAAATCTTTTAGCAAATGACACGTTAAAAATAGCTTTAGATTCTAGTTTTTCTTTACGGGTTATAAAATTATTAAAGAATGTTATGTTAATATCTTTTAACTCTTACCAACTACAAATTTAACCTGTGTAGTTTGTTGTTTAGTTTTTTTTCTATTTGCATAAAGCCAGTCCTCTGACCTGCAAAACCTGTTAGGAACGGAAACAAAAAAAACAACCCAAAACTCAAATCTACCATACTTACTATCAATAATTTTGTTGACACCATTCAGGAATTCCATAGACTCAAAATAAAATCACAGTCCTTTTTCTCCTTTCAGAATATAGCCTCTTAATCCAAATAATATCAGAGAAGTTAAAATTTAGTCCATTCATCTGGCAAATGTTTCCCTCTGTTTCATAAACATGCATATCACAGAGAAAAATTGTTCAATTCAAGGTTTTTTACATAATTAGAGTGTAAAAAATCATCATAGAAATATGGTCACTCTCAAACTTAATATTGTCCTTATTGCAATGTATGACATTTCCATAAATCAAAGATTTAGCAAAATCCAATTGTGCTATAACCAGCCAGTAAATACAGTTAATTGTCTAGGAGGATTGTAAAATAGAAATTTTTGTAGTAAAAACAATTATGTTTTAACAATCTAACCACAAGTTGGAGGTAAAATGTCAGGAAAATTAGAAGGAGGACATGGGGGAAAAGTGTGTGACAGCTTATCAGAAATGCTGGTTCAAAAATTCTATGGCTACAGTAAATAAAATAGCCTATCTAGAATAATACAGTACTACAGGCATCATTTCCTCTAGACTTGTTTACAACCTGTAGAATATTTCCTTTTTAATATTCTAGTTAATGCTATGTCCTATGGGAAGGACAAAAAACAAGTGCTAAAGTATATGATGACTTTTTACACAATGATAATTAATCATCACATTTCATTAATAACTTATCAAGTGCTTGCAAGCTGTCCGCAATCTTTGTCATTCTAGTTTGCATATTTTATAATGGTGGAATAACATTTTAAAAAGTTTGAATAGGCACTTACTGGAATTACAGTTAATCCTGATACAGTCTAGATGGGGAAGAATAGATGAAAAATGAAAATTTATCCTTCAAGGTAATAGCTGCAGACATCCAATAAAATCACAGTCCACCCTTCCGGGGACAGACACATGCAAATATGGCCACTCCATATCATCAGTCTTTGCATACTGTTATAACCCAGATATACTGCGAGAAGTCTTTACCAATAGAAACGACAAATAGGGTAAAAAAAATGGCCAATTTCAAACAAAGCTACATGGTGACAAATCTAAGTGAAAAGTCAGGATTAAAAGTCAAAGATGCTTAACTGAGGCAGGCTGCAACTTTCTCCCCATCTGTGAAAGAACAGGTAATTTCTCTCAGTGCAATTAGAAAGTGCTCCGTCACAATGGGTCATAGAGCAGGCCAGGCCACAATCAGACACCTTGGACAACTTGTGGATAGTATAACCTCAAAGGCTCATCTTCAAAAGCTAAGGATTGACATACAGAGCTCATCACCCAGGCACAGAAATAAGGGTTTGTGGGTTTACATATCCTTAATGTCTAGATTTTAGAAATGAACAGTGACTACTTTAAAGTTATTATTAAATTATTAAAGTTATTATTAAAGTTATAATAATACAGAAAAAAAAATCACATATTTATAAATACCCATTAGAGAATGAAGAGAATCCTTTCTATTTTAAGATTATTTTTTTGCCTGACTAAAAAAAAAAATAAATAAAAAAGAGAAAGAAAAAAAAGGGGGCGTGGGAGGAAGGAACAATATTGCTAGGGCATGGATTTAATTACTTTTTATTGACTTTCATGAAGTACAGAAGTAGGCAGAGAGTGGTGTTTTGTATGTAAAGTGAACAACCTGATCTGTGCGCGATCCTCTGCTGAGCTACCTGCATTTATTTATTACTGAAAAAGAAAACAAAACCAAAAAACCAGGCCCCAAACCCTACACCACACCACTCGGTTTGTACGGCTACTCCTGGCTTACACCTTTGAGGAACATGTATACCATCGAAACCTAGATTTTGTTTCCATATAGCTGAGTTTGTCATGTGTCGTCAACCGCATCAGAAAAGTGGTTGCAAACAGCCGAGGAGCAGCACCTGCACAGCCCCTTTACAGAAAGCCCCGGAGCCTCCCGCCGCGGCCTGCGCTCCGGAGGGGAGCGCCAGGGAAGGGCCGCCCGCCTCTGCTCCTCCTTCTCCCTCCTCACCGCTAAACACCAGGGCAGCCTTCCAGGGAGCCACACTTTGATGAAGTGGAGGGTTAGGGTGGTTATTTTCTTATCCCACCACTTCCCCCCACCAGTGCTTTCTGGAAATCTGTGAATAAAGCAATAAAATACTTAATTCCCTTTAAAAATTCCCTGAATGGGAATGGCTGCATGGAATGTGCTTTTTCCTGAACTACTGTTCTCTTCCAGGTCCTTACTTGGACTTATTCATTAGCGTGTCAGAAGAGCTTTTATTTCTTTCTTTACTTTTTTTTTAAACTAGAAAAAAAGATAACCTGACATTTTGTCCATCATATTTTAAACAAGGAAACCAATTTTCTTTTTTGTTTTCTGTAAAAGGGCTTGTGCCTCCTGTGTTCACAAGGCTGTTTGCTGAGGGCCGCAGTCTTTGGGCATTGAAGGGTTGTGTTATCGTTCGATACTACAAAAATACCACTACAGAATTGTTTAAAAAAGAGGAGATGGATTTAATATAGATTTGACACCTAAAAAAAGGAGACCAAGAAATCCATCAGTGGGAGTATCTAACTGCAACATTTTCCGTGTTAAAATCAGAAAGTCTTTGATGTACTTGCATGCCGTACATTAATTGGTGGAGGTAAAACTGAGCTGACCTACATATGTGTTGTTTCTGCTTGCACATTGAAATCGTGGAATTGCTGTTCTGAAGAAATTGTGGAGAGAAACCAATCTTTCACAATCAAAAAAACCAATTTAGCTAAAAAATACCACTGATGAATTTGTCTTCTTTTTTTAGAATACACAACAGTACAAAAATATTGTGATGGGTAATGTTAAGACTAAATAAAGAATACAAAAATGCAAAAGTAAACAAAATAAATCGTAATAATGGCCATGTGTTTGTGTACGTACATATGCAAATGCTGCACTGACATGTGCTTATATATCATTTCAGTTTACTTTTAATGTTAAAACAGGCTGTTTCATAAATGTTTGCAAGCAAAAAGAAAAATGTAAAGAAAATGTTAATTTCTTGGAGGAAGAGTTTGTTACCTAGGTTGACCGTTAGCTTAACTCGTCCCGCATCCAGCTCTAACCGAAGGGTATCTGCAGATTCCCTGGAAGTTGTTGCCATTAAGATACCATAAGCTCGCTGAGACCTGAACCTTAAAGAAACATCTTCGGCCTCTGTGTGCATCACAACAGGAAGCTGTATTTTCATAAACATACTTCCATCATAGCTTAAAATTGTTGCCTCTGGAAACAGAAAGGAGAAAAATCAGTTGTTAAAGAATTATGCTCTGTCTACTGAAGCTCCTTAAAGGTAAGATGGAAAACGTATATTCAGTCAGCATGACACAGAAAAATTACATATTACTTTTCATTATTATTACTGGGAAACACAAGGCAAGTCAGGCTTGGGGTTTTTGTTAGGGTTTGTTTTGATTTGTTTTTGTTTTTAAGTGGCATATCTTGGTGCTTTCTAAAGAAAGTAAAACAGTCTTTAACGAGCCAGCCAGTCGTGTGCATCTTCAACAAGATCAGGAAAATCACCTGTAAGGCAATGCTTGAAAGACCAGGCCTGTACTATTCAAAATAGGTCAAATCAGTAAAAGATATTCAGGTAAACCTTACAGCCTAACAAAAGCCAATGCCTGATTGTCGTTCCCTTAGACAACCACCTTAGGATTCTTCATGTTTACACCTATTGGCATTGCTACAACCATGAGATCAATTGTCATCCAGTGAGCAAAAATCCTCCTGAAATGGGTGACTGTCCCCAGCACGGTTTGGATGGAGCACAGGTTGTTTCATGACTACAAAAACCATTTTATGGACTCAAAAATGCTTATAATGAACACTCTGACAGCCTCAGCAAGAGGATTGAGACTGGACTTGGCATATTGAGGGTAACATCTTAAAACCCCCAAGACGAGCAAAGAACTGTCACTTTCAGACATTCCAGGAAACCCTCGCGGCCAGAGGTTCTGGCACAGAGCAGTCACAGCCTGTTAGACCCCAGAGCAACCAGTCACGAGCCTTCTTTTCCCAGCATCCAGGCTGGTAACGAGAAAGGTAGCAAAGACACTGCATTTCTGCTCACAGGGAGGGCACTGCAGTTCCTAGAAAGCAAAGGAAACGTATTTCTGAAACATATTAGAAAGTCCTTTTAGGCAGGACAATCGAACATTGTGGGCGGAAAGCAACTTTGGGAAGCTTGTCTGTGTTTCAATTTGCTTCAGTGTAACAGAGACACTTGCCTAAAACAAAGTTTACAGTGGTGTCAACATGCAATAATATTTTCAAGGACTAATACCACTGATGCTATATGTAGTAAGCCTCACAAGTACATTTGCCAAAACTGTTCCCATAGCATATCTTGTACGCTGCTAAAGAAAGATAAGTTCTTCAAGACTTCCAGCCTACATAATCCATGGAAGGACAAAATGTTCTATTAATTCCGTGAGAGGCAAAGGTGATAGATTATACTTTCACTAGTACAATCATAGAATGGCTTAGGTTAGAAGGAACCCTAAAGATCACCCAATTCCAACCCCTCTGTAAGGACACCTACCACTAGACCAGGTTGCTCTCCAAGCCCATCCAACCTGGCCTTGAACACTTCCAAGAGTGGGGCATCCACAGTTTCTCTGGGCAACCTTCACCTGTGTAAAGAATTTTAAATTCCCCCAATACAAATTTGGAGAAAACAGTCTGATGTTGGAAAAAAGTGGTTACTGAGACTGCTGTGAAAGCCCTTAGATGTAAAAGGTTATAAGAACACATTTACAAGTTTGATGATTTCTAACTATGCAGATAATCATGTTTTCAGCATATTTTGAATCTAAAATTTTTCTGTGAAGCAGATCAAATACTTATCTTGCAACAACCCAAAAAGTAATTTCAAGTCAAAGAGTTTTCAGTGGAAGCTGATTGGCTTTTTAATTGTTTGGGGTTTTTATTTGTTAGTTTGGGGGTTGAGTTTTTTGTGGGCTTCCTTGTCTGTTTATTAGATTTTGAGGGGAAGTCATGAAGAGGGGTTTACAATTCCTTCCTATATCTAGCTGTGTACTCTGTGCATAAAAGTCTCCCAAGATCTTTATCAAGGTAATTATGACTTAGGTAAAGAATTCCAGCAAAAAAAAGCTGAAGTTACGCGCTATAAATAAGAGAAAATAAAAGGTATTTTGTATCGTCTATAAAAGTCCACCACATTAATAGTATTCAGGGTTTTATTATATTTAGCAAAACCAACATTCAGTAACACTAGAGGTCTGTTGCTAACAAATTATCTTAGGATAATGTAAAAGAGAGCTGTCAGAATCAGCACTGGTACTGTTTGCCAACTTTCCTGTAATTATTCAAGTTTTTTTGAAAATTACAGGAAAAGGAGAGAAGGAACTTAACTGGAGACTCAATTTAATTGGAGATGGCCTGTAAGTAACACCATGGTGAGCAAACCTGATGTGATTAGATATTTAATCCTTCTAAGCCATACTATGCCAGTATTTTGGAAACAGATGTTCCAAGAACAGACCAAAGATACTGAACAGAAGATCAAATGAACTTAAAAGCTCTGGGCAACGAGCAAGCCCCCTCATGTCAACTAGATCCTTTTAATATGTCAATATGTCCTTTCCAAGGCACAGGCTTTCCAAGCGCAAAGGTACCATAGGGGGGAAAAAAAAGGAAAAACAAAAACAACAAAAAACCCCCCAAACTACCAACAAAACAACCAAAACAAAACCAAAACAACCAAAAAACTCAAAAGCACATGAAAAACAACAAACAAAACAAAAACAAACAAAAAACCAACAAACAATCTCCCCCACAAACAAAGTAGAACCAAGCACAAAACTGGCAGGAATGGGTTGCAAATTTGCAAGGTCTGGTTAGTAAGAGGCAGCAGGTACACAAACCTTGAAGGAATAATTTAGCTGAAAATATGTATTAATTTTTGCCTCTTTTGAGGGTATTTTTCTGCTTTGGACCAACTAATTCCAAGGAGGTATCTCATCTTTACATGAAATCTACACTGCTAAATGTTCTCACATAAGCGTCGGCAGAATGTCTTTTCTCTCCTGTTCAGCTTTCTCTTAATTATTAGATCAAATGATAGACTGTAAGTTTAGCTCAGGATGTGATATTCATTTATAAAAAGAAAGAAAAGAATAATAGTTTTACTACCACTTCAGTGTTGGAATCATAGTGCTGAAAAGAAAAACAGCAGAAAATCCTTATAAAAAAAATCACTGACAAGTTTTTTATGGCAGCAAATAAGTGCATGCAGTAGTTATTAAGAAGAAATAAACGGTATTATATAATGCAGAGATTTGTATAAAAATGTTCTATACATTCGTTCTTTGACAGTTTTATAAACCTGACATTTAAACTTTTCCGGCTCCTGTGGTAAAAACCAGCCAACCAAAACACACAAATGAGCCAAACTCCAGAACAATCCCACTGAAGGGTTCAGTTCCCCTGTCAGTTTTTTTCTTCAATTTGTTTCTTATTAAAATCTTCAAAGCTAGATAGTTGTCTTTCCTACATACACACACACACCACCTCAATTATCTCTGTGTCTAAACCCAAGGATGCACAGACCAGAACTGACATGAGAAGAGATTCAAGACCTTAATTTCCACTTGAGCTGGAATCACCTTAAATAGCTCAAGAGTCTATGGCACAAACTCTTCTGGAAACTTTCCTACATCTGCCTGTACCCTCAGAAATGATGATGGGATATTTTTGGAATAAAGCAGAATTTCCTGAAGAGTTACTATTCTTCAATTCACATCTTATTTAAATTAAAGTGAAGGAAGTATGGACTAGGCATTTGGATTTCAGTGGTCTTTCTCATCAGTTCTGCAGTCAAGTTTGTGTTACTTTAAAAACATGATGCTTGGTGAGTATGAATGCCCATTGCACATATTTTAATAAATAAAACAGGATTTCATTTCCTCTGGACCCCTTGTGGTGCTTGTGAAGTCCCAAAAGCAGAATCCTTAATTTTTTCCTGCTTTTTCAGTTTCAAAGTGTCTGCAATAATATGAGGACTGTATTGCAACCCACAGAGCCATTTTTAAATCATGAAATCACCCTCTGTGTCTGCTGTCACTAAAATCCCACACAAACTTTGCCCAGAAATGACAGACTATACAGTCCAGAGTCATGCCAGGACGTATATGAGCAATCTGGATTGTCAGTAATCAACCATTCAGGTTTGCTCTCTGATCCTGTTTTATTTACCAGTAAAAGTGGAGCAACAGTATTCTATCCTGAAAATGCTCCCTGATACATATGATTTTACTCCTAGAAGTTGTGTGAGTATTCAAATATATTGGCTGCTATGGAGTCAAATTTGAACCTTTTGTTCTCTTCCCAGGCATTTTGGGTTTTCTCCACAGTATTTGTGCCCACCTGGGCACAAAGCTGCAGCCTTGGAGATTTATAGTGAACATTCCCATCAATCTGATAGAAACAATTCTCTGTATGTGATTATTTACTAGATAATATGTGAATAGAAGTTGAAATTATTTCTCCCAATTCCTACACTGGTATTTTCAGGACTGAGGTCCTAAGCCACACTGCAAGTTTGTTACAACTTTAACAAACAGGACCAATCAGTTAATTTAAGCCAGTGATGGAATTAGTGTAATATTTTGAACATCTGATTCTTCATGCCATCTATCCTCAATATCACTTCTATTTATCTTAATTTAAAATTGTAAAGCATCCAGATATAACACAAAGAATGAAAGTCACATTTCTTTGACGTGTATGTGTGTGTGTAGGGGTCTGTGCACACACAATATGGACATCTACACACACTCTAAACATACCTTCTCCTCAGAAATGTCACCTTCATAAACCTTTGTTTGCATGCTTACTTTTGCTTATCACTCTTTGATGATTTTACTATTGATCCTGGCCATCCAGTCAGAAGAATACACCTGCAAAAGGCTTTGCCAAGAGGCAGCCACTCGCTGTGATCCACAAAGTAAGAGAGGATGCCAAATTATATTGCTGTGACAACTGTCCGTCCATCTGCTAGAGTTTTCATAATCTACTAAAGCCAATCTACAGATTATGCTGATGTTTAACCTTACTGAAAATCAAGAATAAAATCAAGAATAGCCCCCAATGGGATAAAATGGATGTGGATATAAATATAAAGTGTATATATATATATAATTTTAAGTATACACACAAATTAAAATAGACCACACAGGTATTCCAGGGGTTTTGTGCACTAATAAGATGAATTTATTTCAGGTTCTGTATCGTACACTAAACATCCAGATATGGATGCTAACACCCCTATTTCAGGGGAAATAATATGAAAAATTAAAAAAAAAAAATTAAATGGCAATAAAAAGTAACTCCACACTTTTGTTTGTTGAAGACACGTTACTTACTCAATGTTAAATATTCTAGATGTTTAAACTCCAGTATTTTATTTTAAAGCTTTCTTTTCTTTGTGGAACTGTATTGTTTACTGAAATGAGCATGTTCCCCTTTTATTTAAATTAGTTTGAACAAGTATAAATGTGCTGCCTATATCACTAAATACAAAAGTTTATCAGTTCCTACACACGGGTAGTAGTTATAATAACTTTGTGTGGTAGGACGCCAATACAGCGCTTTCAGAATCCCAAAAGCTATAATCTTATTAATGCATGACCACTTGGGATATAAATATTAGTGAGAAGCCATCTCCTTTCCGTGCAGTTCCCTCTGGAGAGGGAAACCCAAGAGCAGGAAATGATCTCATACTGCTGAAGTGACACATATATCTCTGCTGGAGAAGAACCAAATGCTGCTGTAGAGGAGCCAACACCACCACTCCAGTACCACCATTCCCACCAGGGGAATTCACTGGGAAAATGAAGCCTTGAGCCGCACTATGCTTGAAAATAAGGCACGGGAAATAAAAAAGGCAAATGTTTTTTTACGGAACATCATTGCCTGTCCAATATCTGTATGGGAAATTGCCATGATGAGGCCTGCTCTCAGTTGTTTGCAGATCTGTGTGTGTTTATGTCTCTGAGGCACATGTTTCCTGGCTTTTCAGTGGGAAAAGGAAAGGAAAAAGAAAAGAAAAAAAGAAAAGAAAAAAGAAAAGAAAAAAAGAAAAGAAAAAAGAAAAGAAAAAAGAAAAGAAAAAAGAAAAGAAAAAAGAAAAGAAAAAAGAAAAGAAAAAAGAAAAGAAAAAAGAAAAGAAAAAAGAAAAGGGAAAACAAAAAAGGAAATCCGGTTTTTGCCGTAGCGCCTCTGTAATAGGAGAGTTTGGCCACAGGGTGGTACACCAGCCATGTTTAACCGAGGGCTGTGGGGACACACCAGGCAGCTCTGCTGTCCCTCTGCCAGCTCCACTCCACCAGCAACAACAGTCCGGAGAGCTCAGAACAGCTGGCCGTGAGCCAAAGGCATAAATAGTCGAAAAATAAGTCATAAAAACCCCACAGAAGGATCTGAAAATCTACTTGCAAATGTTGATAATGTGGAAGTATCCATACTACATAAATGCACATATCTACTGATATACAACTTACAACATTCATTGGGGGATTTATTTCTAAAGAATACATTTTCATTTCATCTGACTAACTGGAAAAATTAGTCAAACTGGATGAAAAGAACTTGCATTTTCAGCCAATAAACTTTTGGTTTAGATTTCAAGTTGAAGACAATCTGAGGAAAATACTGTGTCAAATGTGAGATGAAAAAATACAATTCCTGGCATTGAAACACTTTCTATTCCCATAAGATTAAAAATAAAAGCCTAAAATATTAACTAAATTTTTTTAAATCATTTACCTACTTACATTAAAATCTTTTATTAGCACAGTCTGTGATTTTAAATAAATTACAGGGTTTTCTGTCTATTAACTAATCTCAGCATCTTCCTTCCTTGCCACTATCCACCTTTTCAATTAAATAAGTGGAGTTTCTCAGCTTCACTGTTACCTTTTCTAGGTAAGAAGAATACTCAGAGATTTTAGATAACAAAACACAATTTCCTTGGGTTCTAGGATCTTTTCAAAACGAGCTAAGTAAAAAATAAAAATTCCTACTGACTCTTCTGCTTTGACTCACGGATGAAGTTCTGCCCATGGATTTAAGTGACACTGTGGAATTCAAAAGTAAATTTAATCATATACTGATATTGACATAAATAGGCAGAGAAAAAGACTTCAGTCTGGAACTGGAACATGATCATTTAGCAATGCAATAATATTAAAAATGGCTTTCACAAAGCTTTTCAGAACTCAGCAATGTATGATGAGACACAAAAGGAGGCATTTTCTAGGAGATATTCAGCATTAATGACTCTGTCATACCCACCTAATACTTCTTCATGCACTTTAGAGTCTCCCCTAAGATCTTTCCTCCAAAGTTATTTCTTTAAGTCTGGAGCAGGGCTCCACCTCACATCAACTGGAATCGAGGATGCACTTTTGCCTCAGGACAGTTAATGATAGTATACCTTTTTTAATCATTGTACAGGATTTTATCTATTTTGTGGTTGTGGTTTTTTTTTTTTTAAATCTAAAAATAGAAGTGCAGTCAAGTCATGGAACCTACCTCTTTCACACGATCTGCCAAGGTACCCCGTGCCAGAGCAATCACACACATATCTGTTCCACCCATCCCTGCACACACCATTGTTTTTACAGGGGTTGCTAAGGCAAGGTTTTGCAGTTTCTCTTGAGCATGAGGGTTTTACTCCAGCTGTGCTTTGAATTTCAGCCATCTGCCGGATATCTTTGCTTTGACCATCAATAAATAAATCTCTAATGCAGCCGACGTATCCATAATTGAGGAGTGCTGTCCACACCTCTGTTGGGAAGACCAGGCCTGCTTTATTTTCTGGTAAGCCTCCAAGATACAAGTCATCATCCAAGTCAAGGATTTCACTTTCCCCTGGTGCAGTATATGGAGTACGTAATGTGTTCACAGATATTGTCCCTGCAAAGACATTAAAATGTGTGATTTTCAAGACATTTGATTTTGGTACTGCTTTTTTACTCATTGATACACACATCACATTAGCTCCAAGCAAACAGCTGTAAATGAAGCAGAGGTATTTTACTTGCACTGCAATAGAATCATAGATAAACTTCACTATTTTAATTGCGATATAGTCAGGAAGTTAATGATGTAAAAAACCTTATGCATAACACTGCATGATCACAACATGAAAAACCTCAGTCAAGATCACCTTACCAATCTCATAGGTGCAGGAAGAATGCAGTTCAGATTTATTTTCAGATATATTCTCATTGTGTAACAACAACAAAATCTTCACTCCCTCCTATGTGTTTCAAAGCATTAAGGCCAGGGTTGCATTGATAGGTTGCAACCTAGAAGGCAAATCTGACTCTTTGGTTTGGGCCCAAAGACACAGTGTCTGAAAAGACTCTCACCACTATCAGTGGGCTTTGGATAAGATTTTTTTCCTTTAAGCATAGAAGGAAAATGCTCTCATCAGCTGCCAGGCAGGCAATCATTAAGAAGGAAGTGATGTGCTCCTAGAGGGAAAATCAATGCCTCTGAAACTTATCTCAAAATGTGTGCATGTTACACTGAGAGGGAGAGAAGGTGTATACAGGCCTTCAGGAAATCAGAAATATCTTTTCCATTTAAGTCTAAAAATTAAATAAACAAAATTGAAACTAAAATAGAGTTCTCTTTTTATGAAGTGTCTGAACAAAGAAACTGTAATCAACTGCAAAGATTCTTTTTTGGTGGTACTTTTTTTAAAATAATGAGGTATGCAGCATTTACAATTTGAATAAGCAGAAAAACAAATTTAG
>VZRF01009369.1:0-66476 GCA_013396875.1 Vireo altiloquus
TTTTTTTTTCTTTTTTAACCTGGCAAGGCCTTTAACCTAAAGTTCTTGGGAGACCAAATTACAGAATGGAAGAAGTGTGCTTTCAGAAACACATCTTGCTGATGATAAAAGTTGTGTTAAATTCAGTGTTCCCTGCTGCTTGCTGTGAGTGTCCAAGGAAAGGAATTCATCTATTTTAGAAGGTACTTGAGAAGTTACTGCCTTGCCAGAGTTCACATAGCAAGGAAGCCAGAGGCATCTGCTTTATTATTTGTGTTACAAATAATATAAATATTTAAACTCGTGATGCAAGTGTGGTTTTATCTGTAAACCTCAAACAAGAAAACCATGCTCAGTGGTCTTCCAGATAAGTCTCTTCTTACACAGAGCATGCTGCCAGTTGGATTTGCTATCCCTGTAATCTCCTGTGGAGCTTGGAGAGATGCAACCTGTGCAAACCCTTCTATCTGCGGCATTGATGACACAACTTGCCTTATGTTTTCACATGGAAATGCCAAATCCTTCTTCAGTTACACAGAAAACTGGTTTGGTGCAATACAGATTATCAGGCTTCTGAGCTAGAAAGGCATTAACTGTGTTAGAAAGTACTTTTATCTCCACTAGAGTATTGTATAATTGTCTGCTGTGGAGTTTCTTTGGCTTTCTTTGAAGCATCTGTGGTTGCTGATTGAAACCCCACACAGGATTAGCTTGCATGCTTGTGTAATGAGAGGTAGCAATTACATTTTTTTTCCCAGACCAGAACAGTGGGTGCCTTTGTGATTAAATGGTTTATACACTTTAATGGTGCATAATAAAACCCAAAATTCAGGCTGCTTTGCAAAGCCTCAGGTCTTCATTCTACTCTATAGGTGTTACCTGAAGAACTTGGATCATGCAACTGCCATGAAAGTGAATTCAGACCCAATATTCCACTTTTTTCTGTCTTTGCTCCTATTTCTGCTCATTGTTGTATACGTAGGCCAACTTCTTGTCTAACATGAACCAGACCCATGTCTGTTTCTGTGCAGTTAAGGTGTGTTTGCTTTCACCTCTACAAAAACTCTGGGTCAGCTATCACATTACAAGATGTCTAATTATTTGCTGGACTTCCCAGCCTTTCCTCTCTTGCCCCCATGACTATTATTTTACCTGATTCTTTGTGTTCTTGACCTTTTGACTTCACAAACAAATAGCAAATGACCACAATGGGAAAAAAAAATATCCTCCTGCCTTTTTGTCTGTGTTGTAGCAAAGGTTTAACACAGTGGTTGTACAAAGCACACACGAGTGTAGCAAAGGCAGATGGGTCAGGGCATTGAGGGACACAGGCTCAGATCTTTAAAATACTTATCTAGGAACTATATTCCTATCACAGCAACTCCATACTTCATCATTACTTGTAAGGTTCCTTGAGACACTTCTCTTGTTTAATGTGGAATGGGATTCACACACAAAAATAAACTTTGGAGTGGTAAAATTTGTACCACTCATATTTTAGGACAGCACAAACTGATTTGAAAAACAAACTTGTTAAACCGATTTTCCATATCAAGCATTACTTCGTGCATCTGAACCAGTAGAAAATCAGCCACCCTAGCTGCTTGGGAAGATGTGATGTACAAATGTAGATGGCAAAGAGAGAGTGAAAGAAATCATGGCTTTAAACTATGCAAGGACTTTGTTGTAGCAGCCTGCTTTGTTGAGGAAATGTATGTAAAAATCCTGACTCAACCCAAAACTCCAGCTGGGAGGTGAAGCTTTTGCAAGAAAAGTTATGGAAATAACTCTCAGTATGGGAGGTCAGAACCAACCCACCTTCAAAGTGCTTTGTTTCTGGATTATCTCAGGGACTTAAACACCGCAGACAGATGTTTTCAAGCATGCTCAATTATTTGTTATAATTAATTAGGTTTGGTGACTTCCTTGCCCTTGGATAGGACAGGACGTGTTTGGGTTTGGTAAGGACCTGGCTCATACCGAGGTCATCCTTCCCTCTTACTGCTCTGCTGTCTCCAGACCATTTTTACAGTTCTGAAACTGTTTCAATCACCAACTTCTGTCAGGCTTGTGCCACATTAGGCATCAGGGCCCATTGCCTGGGAGCAGTGCCCTGGATGGCATCCCTCGGAAAGCAAAACTTTACTCAAGTTTTATGTGTTTTTGTATCACTGCTGTTTCATTTTCTAAATCAAACCACAAACTGTACAAATTACAGAGCAGAGCATGTCAGACAAGTCCTTGTTTCATGGGAGACAACCAGTAATCAACCACTGTACAAAGCACAGAGCAAGCAGAGCTAGCAGGAGGCTTGCAGGTCAAACTTCCAGCTCCATATGTTACCTTTTATTGTACACAATTACAATCCTGGCAGTTACTTGAAATGAAGAGCTCCTTTAAATGCAGCATGCTATGTGCTTTCCCCTCTTCTTTGATATTGAACTGAAATTTTACAAACCATTAGTCCTTAGAAGAATTAACATCTTGAAAGCAAAAATCAGAAATGCTTTGTGTGCTGTATCTCAAAAAATAGTGGATGTTTGTGTATAGAAAACAACTCTTGCAAGAGTTTTTGATAATATTGAACTGTTTCAACCTGATAGACTGGTAAGTTTATTAGAGCTAAATACTCCATGCACTTAATAACTTCTATCTACTGATGAACATGCAGCACACTAAGGATCTCTGCAGTCGTTTGTTTGCAACAGGAAAAGTTCTTGATGTGTTTCTTCGGAGGGAAATAAGAAAGGTTTTCAGACTTTGTGTGTGATATTTAGTTATTTAGTTAGATCTGGAACTACAGTTTTAGAAGAAAGTACTCATCAAAGTAATAATAGATGAACACTTGCAGGCTCACTGACAGTAAACGCATAAAAAGCCAATGCTTAAAGGACAGACCTAATGTAAAGCAATCAGTATTAAGCGTTCCTTGGCAAAGGGCCAGGTTTTCTACCTCACTAAGCTCACTTATGTCATTGAAAACTTAAATTGTCCATAAATGATAGCAGCAGGACTGTCTCTTCCACTGGGCACTTACCAGGCACATTTCAGAATCACCTCCTTTCTCTCTAATGCCAGACCAGGACTGTGTGGAGCATGACTCTGACTCTTCACCACCTTCCCTTCCACATACAGATGGCAGTTCCTACCCCTGTGCCAAGTTCAGGGGGCAGCAGACTATTGAAGAGTATCACCTCTCTTCCATGCCTAAACAAAATACAAACCAAAGCAGCTAATCCTGCCCCACTCTGCTTGGCAGGTGGCTCGAGGCAAACAACCTCTTGGGGTGGCTCTTTGCAGCAAAGAATGGGGACAGGATAGGAGCAGCAATCAGGGTTTTGGTGGGTTTGAGATATTTTTAATATCATAGTCATTATGTGCTCCATGTATTTTGACGTCTGGCTACTGTTTTGATGTCTAAGGTTTTATTGTGAAGGATTTGAGTGGTCCAAATTCTCACAGCTGGAAAATACCACCATGTAGGACATCAGAAGCAAGAAACCATTACACCAGTCATTACCTGGGTGTTATGTAGGGCTGCTTGAATATTATCTTTCTGCTGTTCCCTGACTAAGTAGATGCCTTTTTAACCAGACTCGTGTGCACAATCAAAATGTTCTTGACACACTCCATCGCTGGTTTATGGATGTGATAGCTGGGACTCTACAAAGTCTCTGAACACATGGAGGGATTTCAGCTCTATGCTATATCATCTTCTGCTTCCACCTGTTCAGGAAACTGCATTCCATTTTATTTTAATTAAAACCTAGCAGATGTTTCATTAGGGTTGATCCAAACAAAAAGAATGCCAGTTTCTCAGCAAAACAAAACCAAAGTAAATTGCAACGTCTTGTGCTCCTACCACCTGGTCCAGGAGGTAGTACTTGTGTCCATAGCCCAGATTATATGTCTAGAAATTGGTAAATTGCAGAGATTTTATTCATGACAGCTGGTTAATGCCTGATGACGAACTGCCCACAACCATTAACAGAGCAGCAGAACATTCACCTCTGCTCTGGAGAGCCCCAGCAAAGCTTGCAGGCACACTCTTAGCTTTGTTAGACCCCTCTCCACCACAAAAACAAATTCTCCCCTACGTTACTATTAAGCTTGAGCTGAGAAATAAATAATTTAGGAGACGGATCTGAGCAGGAGAGGCCTGAGGTTGGAAGTGATTTTTGCAGATGCAGAGCACTGTGTGTTCCACAAGGGTATTGGAGCATCTGCTCCACGCTGCAGCCTTTGCTCCTCAGCCAGCAACACCTGAGGCAGAGCAGCAGCAAAGTGGTGCTGTCAGACAGGGTCCTGCTTCCTTCCAGTACCTGCCTGGCTTTGGAATAACAGGGCTCCCTGCAAACAGCCACTTTCACTATCAGTTCACCAAGCAAGAGGAAAGATAAATAAGCTCAAAACTTTACATTTCATTTCCGTGTGCACACACTCTTTTGTTTAAGTGAAGCAAAATTACATTGCACAAGTTTTACAGGCAGAAAAAGCCTTTGCTGTCGTTATCAACAGCATCTTTAAAATAATGGGAGTGCAATGTATTTTAAAAATCTACCAAAGGCATGAAAGGGCTGTTTAGTGCCTGCCTTTGTTTAATATTTTGTAGGTTGACTGCATTTTTTAAAGCATCCAGCAAAGCTGGGAGAAGTTTCAAGCAAGGCTAAGCATGATTCCAAAGACCAGCTGTTTTACAGCTGCCCTGCAAATTCTTTAACCATGTGTACACTGGTGAAACGTGACATCTAGCCAGATTAAGGGTGTTTGGATATGAGACTACCTGCTGTGATAGCTGAGGAAGAATCAGACCTAGAGGTTTCTTATCTGAGGTGTGAAGAAAATAAGTGAATTATTTGGTATTCAAAAGTAACAAAAAGAACTCCTCACAAAAGTTGTTCAGACTCCCCCTGGATCTCCGTGTGCTGGAGTAGGACTTTGAAATAGCAACTGAAATTGAATTATAAGTTTGATACCACCTCTGCCCCTGGGGTTTCTATAATTCATGAACTCATGAAAATTCAGTTCAGATACAGAATCTGGTTCTCATTAAAGTTCTCCTCTTAACCTGGTTTTCTAGTATGGTTTCTCAAAAGTCAAATGTCCTTCTTTGAGGTCAAGTACAAAGCAAATCCTTCACTGACTTCTGTCCCAGAAGACTGAGTTTGTTATAGAAGGTATGCCAGGGCTATTTGCTGTATCTTTTTTTCCCCAAAATAAGCAATGCCAGTGCAGCAGTGCTAGAGCAGCATGCCAGTGCATCTCTGAACAAGCTCACATGACCATATATACTATGGTCAGCAATCTAATAAAGAATTCTGCAGGTTTAATCTTTTTTTCAGAAAGAGTGAACAATCTTAATTGAGACTGTGCTGAAAATTTCCATCAACTCTGGAGAATTATTTTGACATCAAATTTACTTTTCCCTCTTAGGGCAAGTCCTCACACTTCATTACAAATCTGAAGTCTCTGCTGTATTTCCATGAAGACCAAGTAGACCAAAAATCAAAAAATGCCAATAAGGAATATGATCCATTTACCATTTATGAATAGTGTTCTCTCCACTCACAGGGCATGGGCAGAGCTTTCTGCCAATGTTAGATTGCAGAGATGTTAGATTGAATAGTGCTCCCACTATTCTGTTCTGTGTCTGCTCAGTGCTGGTTCTCTTTGATTTCCCATTGCAGTGATTCCCACCCAGGAGAGGGTGATCTCTATCTAATTTGACAAGGAGGAGGAGGGAATTTCAGAGTTCAGGACAAGTGTGCTGTTTCTAAGAGCTCAGAATGTGGCAATACCAACACACTGCAATTCTCCACGCAGTATTAAAGAGGGATGAAATGAGGTTGTGAGCTGGACACTAAAATAGTGGCTTGTGGGTGCTGGAAATTATATTCCCTGGTTGGCAGAGTTTCAGCTGGAACAGATTATATTCTTTTGTGGTCTCTGCTGCTACAAAGAATGGGATGAAGAATTTCAGAGAGATCATCCTGTGCTGAACACAGTAGCTTGGTCTGGGCTACAGAAGATGAGCAGCTTTGATTTGAAGGCAATGAGAGGGAGAATCAGCCACTTTCCCTCGTGATATGTTCCAAAGGTTAATCACCAATTCATAGCTGAACACTCTGAAAAATGACTGCGTGTTGATTCATCTGTTTCTGTCTCTACCAAAGCAGCAGCTATTCCAAGGTTTAGGTGACCTTGCAAAATATCTAAACCACAATTTTTATTTGATAATTGCATCAGTTTCACCTTTGCCATCTCCATAAACAGTAAGAGACAAAAAAAAATAAAAGAAAAAAGAAAAAAAGAACATTGCTGTAAGAATATAAGATATGTAAGAAAGTACTAAAAGACTTGAAATAAAGTTAGAGGTTTTTTCCTACAGGGTATTCTGATACTGACATTCTGATGTACCGTGAACTCTAAATCCCTGTTTTCCATATGTATAAGCTTATCCAGGAAACTGGAGTCTGAGTGCCAGGCGACCTCCCACCTTTCTGAGGAAAGTAGAACAGAAAGGATGAAAAGGAAAGAAGTTGTGTCATACTAAAATAAATACTCCTGCTCCCCTGGCAAAGAGAGAATTTCACCCAAAGTGAGATGATTTACTGAGGTGTGGATTCTTGCTGCCTACTTGCATGGATAATCCATGCTGGGATACAGGAGAGATTTAGCACCTGGATACAGAAATTCAATTCACTTTCAAGGGATCTCTTAGTTTGTGTCTAACTCTGCTAGAATTATCAAAATGACAAATAAAATATAAAATGACAAATGACAAATATTTAGAGCACTGTTCTGACAGTAATGGATGAATTGAAGGGACAGGGGCTGAAATATTTTAGTATTCCTAGTGTTAAGGGTTGTTTGAGTCTTGTAACAAGTGTCTTTTCTTTTGTCTTCTTGGCTTTATTCATCCTGGTTTTGAAAACCTTTGGGCATTTTAAGATGTCTTTTTCCTGAAGTTGGTTATATGCCTACACAGTGAAGAAAATTAAAATATGGCTTCATTTAACTTCAGGCTGAGGACTTTGGCTTCAGCTTCTTTAACTGAAGATGGACTTGAGCAAGACGTAATACTGTAAAATAATATTCTACATGCAAGACCAGTAGTTATAATACCTGGAAGCCAATATGAAGCATCAGGAGTAAGGGTTTTAACAGCAGAGAATTAAAAAGCCCTCAAATTTACATGGCTAGATGATAGTAAATTGAAATTCTGTTCATTAATGACTGCAGCACTTTTTAAAATGCTCAGCATATACCTAACAGAACAACACACACACACTGGAAAGTTGTGAGCTGCAGCTACTTGTGTGCTGAGCAAGGTTATCAGAGCAGAGGGACTGAGCCAAGACAGCCCTGCTGAGGCAAGAACAAGGATTAGATTTTCATCAAAGTAAACACTGAGATAGCTGAGCTGTAATTCTACAGTGGAGCTGTTCTTGGCTCACCATGTGCACACACCGCTGGAGAAGTGTTCTAGATGATTTTTCACAAGCTGAAATGTAGCTTTTGATGGGGGATTGGGAGGGAGTTGCCCTAATGTAATGCTCAAGTGAAAAGGGAAGCCCTGTGGCTGGATGATCCCACAATCCAGAACCTGCAGCCAAGAGAACAGAAAAGTGGCTGCAACACAATGAACTTGAATGTGTTCTGTAAAGATGCTCTATTGGATGAGGGTGGTGTCCTACACCTGTGAGAAGGATTTTGGTTTTTTTGACCTTAAGATCAGTCACTGATGTCATTGTCATAGTTATACTATTCAATATATATATTCAAAATCCATTCTACAAGGCAAAGCATTTCGGTTTGTACCCCCCCTGTCCTGCTCTGTGTGAAGAAAACTGTGATTAGGATCACTGTATTTTTCCTGCTATAATACAATGCAGAAGTGGAAAATGCAGCAGCTTGCCCTTAAAACTCAGGTTAGTTGAGGTTCCTAGAAATTGCACTGTCCAGAGCAGTTTGGAGGTCATACACCTGCCAAAATAGAAGATTCTTTTGTAAATCTCCAGACACCAAGATGGGCATCTCTCAAATAGGCTTTGCTCTTACGAACTTAGTTGCTTTTCTGTGGAAAAAGTGGGTTCAGCTACAAAGTTTCATGGTGCAAAATTTCACTCGAAATGAAGTAATGTCATTTTGAATAACAAATACAATTCTTCGGAGTCTTAAAATGGGCTGGAGTGACAAGACCTTTGATATTTGTGCAAACGCAGTGTGTGTCCTTCAGAAAGTCACTGCAGGTCCTACAATCTCCTCTTTCCCCTGAGTTCCTCAGGTTTTGCATCATCTGTTATTCATCCTCGTTCAGGGCAGCAGAGGTTCTCTGTGCACCAGGCTCCTGGGCTCTCATTGCCCCTGAACCAGCAGCAACAGCGTGGGTGCCAACCCTGCTCCCCAAAACCAGGGGGATTTCAGCTCTCTTCCAGGCACTCCTTTTCTTTCTTAATTATTTCCCTTCACATTATGCTGCTGGAGAAAAAAAAAAGCCTGAGAAGAGCTTATGGGTGTTTAGAATGCAGATGTTGAGCAGATTACCTGATGGTGTAAATAACACCAGCTGTTTGGGGTGTGGCTCCCAGCTGGGACCAGATGTGGTCAGTGAGAGCTCTCACCTCCCCATCGACTGCCTGAACAAAAACCTCTTCAGCCGCGGTGCGTTTGGAGGGATGTGGATTACAAAGTAGAATTAGTGCGTGAAATAGGAATCAAATTTGGGATTTAATTATTCCCATCTGTGCTCATTACCTCTCCTTTGCTGAGGATCTGGAGAAGGAGTGAGAGCCACTTCCATAACTGAGCTGGCAGACAGGAGCTTCGGTGTGTGCTGGAGCCCAGAGTGAGCTCCTGCAAATCTTCTGGCACCAGGTGATCGAGTTTCTTCTGTCAAAAAAAAGCACAAAAGGCTTCCACATTTTCAAGGAAAATACATTTGGTACAGCTCACTCCACTGGGACCCACAGAGCTGCATTGTGCTGAATAAAATAATGTAAATATTCCTGCAGGCAGAAGTGTTTTGCCAAGGAGCCTTACGGAAGAGTTGGGACTTTCAGACACAGTAGTACGCTATTATGTAAATTACTACTTTGTTTGACAACTGAATGGTATTAAAACTGCCTGCAAGTTTATTTCTTGGAGCAGAGAGTTCCTAAGAGCTACATTTGACATCATTTAAATTACAGTGGTGCTGTGTGGTATGTAAAATACCTGTCTTTGTTCAGCAAGGTGTGTGTGCTCCTCTGCTCGCCTCCTCTCTCCCCGCAATTATTTCAAGCCCAGGCAAGACCTTTCCCCACAAAATTCAGTGTTGAGCAGACAGGGAAGTATTACAGGATTTTCAAAAGGACCTGATGATAACAGGAACTGCCTCAGTGAAGAGCCGTGTGGCAGGAGGCTTTCCCTGCCTCAGGAGGGAACAAAGCTGTGCTCTGAGAGAGGAGGAATCCTTTGGAGAAAGCCTGTTAATGCATCTGAACCTCGACAGGAGGAAGGGCTGCAAGGCCAGGAGAGACATCCTGGTCCTGGGTGCCTGCTGAGAGGACAGAAAGAGCTCCTGGGAATTTGGCACACTTGATTTTTTCCTGCAGCAGGTCTCCAGGGTGTAACTCTGGGGCAGCAAGATGAGGACCAGACCTGAGCTATCCCACTTATCAGGTTCTCCCATGGGACTGGGCAGAGCTCAAATACAGCTCAGGTACTTTCCTATGCAGCATCCTGGGCAAACAGGAGGCTCAGAGCCAGCATGGAAAGCAATCTTCTGTCAAAACTTGGAGGCAAAGGTCCTTTCCTACTCCCATGGGTGACTTTGCAGGCATCTTGTTGGCCCATGTCTTGTTTTTCCCTCCTGTCTCTACACAGAAAGCAGCAAAGAGAGAATGTGGGGCAACTGAGAAATCCTCTAGCCTCAAGCATGAATAAACCTTTACGTGAGGAGCTGAGTTTTCTCAGGAGTTCAGTTCCAGTGCTCCTGTGGGAACCTCTGGGTTCCTTCCCACCTGAGAAATTCTGTGACTTGCTGGTTCAAAGGGGGAAACTTAGCAGCCATTTTCTTGGAAATAGCTTTATTTAGACCTTGTATCTTCTGCCGAGTGTCCCAGAAGCATAAACCCATGCAACCGGGGACTGAATGAAATATTCAGCCTTTCCATTCTACTGCAGTTTTTCCTGCCTGCTTGGCATATGGAATCACTAGTATGCTTGCCAATAAAGAACTCCCCTGGAAGAATTCATTTAACAAGGGATGAAAATGTGATAAATGTTTTATAATCAAGGTCCCACAAGCAAAAGTGAGTGTGATGCAGCTCTTATCCGAGTGGGAACTGGCTGGAAGTTTTAATATTCACTTGGCACTGGATTTTTCTGGGTTTTGATGTGAAGAGTCTTCTTCCAGTGGGCTCGTTTTTGCAGGCATTCATCTCTGCTGCAGCTGCTTGTTCTATAATTTATACAGATGTTATTACTCACAAGCAGTCTTGTCCCCGGTACTTTTGATGTTAAAATCTATTTTTTGTTGTTGTATTCCAAATCAAAAGATCTACATCTACAAAATATAGGTAATTCATGCAGTTCCACTTATCGGCATGCTGATGCTAAGGAGCCTCATCTAATTAAAAAGCTGTTATCAAAAGTCTCTTCATCCCATAGAGAGCAGATAAAGTTGGTTTACCAGCTTCATTTCTAAACTGCAGGCTAATGAATATAATTTTACTGATGAGGGATTTCTGTATGATTCCCCGTACGAAATGCACGTTTAATCTAACGGAGGACAAGCTGAGCTTGCAGTGACAGTCAAGTCATTTTTCATACTGGGGCACAGTCAATATCTTTAAAATCAAATTGTTGCTCTCTGTTAATTACTGCAATGTATTTATCTGAAACATAATAACTGGAGTGACAGCGCTCATTAACAGCCAGGCACTTGTAAGTATGGTGGAAAGATCATAAATGAGAATTGTGAGGAGCACTAATGAGAGGCAGGGGAATATTCAGTTATATGCAGAGAGGACTTTCAGGGTGTGGGTACCTGGCTGCTGACTCTGACATCTGCCAGCAGCTGTGGCACTGGATCAGCTCCCAGTGCATCTCTGGAGGTCTCATGCCAGTGATGAATTAAGGCTACCACAGCACAGATTTTAAATTTACCATCTCGTCCAGGGATGCTCAGGGCAGGATGGAGGAAGGCATTTTCCCAGTTTAAGAAGGCAGAAAATTTTAAGCAGAGGTGCAGCAGCTGATGTGGGGGAGATGTGCTCACACTCAGAGGTGAGTGGCCTGTGCTGCCCATGGGGATGTGACAAAGTCACTGCCCTGACCCTCCAGGAAGGACCAAGATACTTTTGTGTAATGATAATTAGATGAAAAGTTCGCTTGGGATGGGACCTGAGCTGAAATAGCAGACTTTATTTTTTCATTTTACAGAACTCAAGGCTCTTAGAAAGTTGTTGCCTTCCAGGTTCTGGGAAGAGCAGAACCCTCAGGCAGATTTATCAGCCTCACTGCCATTCTAGGAGAGGCTTTTGTTTTGGAAAATGTTAGGAATTGAGGAGGAAAAAATATCCATGGTTTGCCAATCTTGCATTTCATCACAATTTTCCTGGTGCTTTATTATTCAAACAAAGATTCACCTAAATCTGATCATTTAACTCACCTCTTCTGCTTTCTAATCAGAAAACTAGCACAGTCACGAGCTATTAATCTGCTCTTTATTTACTTCCCCTGGCTAATGTCCACAGAAATTGTTACTGTTGAGGAAAAAGCAGCAGACTTATCTGAACCAGGGTTTGTTCCATTAATACAGCTCCTAAATATCTGGGATGAAGGAAGAAAAAAAATTGTGCCATTTCTCAGCAGTTAAATGCTGCACAGTGTGGCCATTCAGTCAGGTCGCAGAAATCAGAGTATATTCTCAAGAAACAGATGGTTACAAACCTCTGTAAAATCTTCCTGTGTTCAAATGTCAAAGGCAGCACCTTTTTGAAAAGTCAAGTTAATTAATACCTGTGATTTCCTAGGAAATGAAATGCAGGAAGCATTCCCTTATACCTTGCTCCTGACTGGATGGCTGGAACTACAGTAATTACCTTGTATCAGGAATGTCATTTTTCATTTCAAGCAGGTCTTGTTTAGCCAGACAGGTTCTCAAATTACTGTTCATTGTCTGCTCTGTAGTGAAGCAAACCTTTCAGTGGTGTTTTCCACACGTGGAAGAGTGAATTCAGAGGGTGGCTGACATGGACTCTGCAAAGGTGGGTGCTGAGAAAAGCTCTTGCAGCCTGTGAGGCTCCATCAAAGGATTGTTGCCTGCAAACAGTGGGCTGCTGTTTGTCTTTCTGACTGATCCCAGGGGAAAGGAGAACACAAAAAGCATCCCACTGTTTGACTGACTTCAGAGATGTTGGTGGTTCTCTTTCGGCCCACGGCTTGAGCCCACGGATTGTTTGTGATGGAGTAAAGAGGGGACAAGTCACTCATGTTCACCTTATGCTCTTGATGAAATCTCCTGGGGGATTGGTTTAATCTTTTCCCCAGAATCTGATTCATTAAGCTGTTACTGTTAATGAGGGGTATTTTTCTGGGACTCACAGTTATCAGGAAATAAATCCAAAGAGAATGGGAAGAGAATCAGTGAAGTTCTAAGGCAAGGATAATTCCTTGACCACCACAGAGTTGGCTTTTCCCAAAAAGTCATTCTTACATTTCTATTTTGGCTGAACTCAGCACTAATCAAACATCCAGGTGAACCCAGCTTTAGGTATATGGGACTTTAATGAGGTGTTGGTTGGTCTCCCTGAAAAAAGACTACTACTTCTTCTCTTTTCAATGTGAATATGAATAAATCCAGTGTACATTCATTCCCTTGTACATACTTTTTATTAATTCTCCTTCCTTGATCCTTATGTTTTTTGTATCATGTGAATAATTTCTAGACCATGGATATTTTTTCATCACCATCCCTGATGTAAGATCTGCTGTGTATTTCATACATATAAAACTCCTTAATCTGTGTGCAAAAAGCCTCCCCCTATGCTCCATGTGGGCAAGGTTGGGCTCTTTATTATTATTAAAGCCTAACATAATTCTCATTAAAATTCTAAAACCTGCTAATGCAGATGACTAGTGCATGACAGATTTTCGTCAAATATGCTTTATTCATTTACAGATGTTTAAAGGGATGATGTGCTAAGAGCACTGAACTGATTCAATCCAGTGCTAAGCCCTCTGCCAACAATGTGAATGTATAATTCTGGTGGTGAGAACCCAGCAGAAGTGCTGCCTTTAATATCTGGTCCCTTGCATCAGTGGGGCTTAAGAAATAAGGAACTGGCATATTTATTCACCACCTAAATTTTTTAACAGCAAGTGTTCTTAAAGCACTTGCTGAAATATTTAAACCAAGCAAATAACAAGAAGATGATGTGTGACAGGGAGAATAAATTCCCTGATTTATTGAAGAAAAGTGAATTCCAGAACTTAGTGTGAAGAACATTCTTGTTAAACTGACTGGAGATGGTTCTCTAATTAAATTGTTCGCAGTAGATTATTGAATTTGAGAATCTGTGAAGGAGTTCCAGCCCAAGGTTGTAATCTGACCATCTAACCCTTGTGAATGTCAGTCACTGGCAGAGATTAGTCTGGAAAGGTTTACAGAGCTGTCAGCAAGTTCACCCAAAATCAGCTGCTTGGCAGGAATAGATTAAGAAGGGACTTTAATGTGCTAACACTGCAACCTGCCATCTCCTTCATTTTCTGCTGGGAGTGGGAGAGGAAAGTCAGGTTTCAGGCTAGTGAACTGTCAGACTCACAGTTCTCTATCAAAAAGTAGCTCACAATCTGTGCTTCTGATTTAAAGCTCTTCATTCACATCTTTTCCCCCCTTCCTTTTTTTACAAGAAGGAGCCCTTTGAAGGGCATCCAGAAAGGATAAGAAGGAGAGAGAGAAGTAGCAGATGTACAGCTCTTATAAACACTCACTCTTTCTTGGCATTTATGGGTTGCATCATTTTAACAGCTGGATATATGTTCCTTTATTTGCAGTTGATCTCCTAAAGTGGCACTTGTTCCGTGACTTTTATGACCCTCTAGACTTCAGATGCCTGTACATATTTTGAACAAAAGGCAGAAAAGAATAAACTGTGTCAGTCCTCCTCAGAAGTTTCCAAATTTCCTAACTCTGCATTTCAGAGTTCCCAGGTTTTGTTGGTGGAGGATGCTGTGGCTCTCTCAGAGGCAGTGTGAAAGGAGCAGGTTACACTGATTTCCATTCTGGTTTCTTATCCCATGCAGGCTAAACTGAGAGAGACACTGGGGCTTTTCCTGCCAGCAGCAGAGCTGCTAATGAAGCTGCTCTCGCTCCACCTTGCAACCCCAGTGCTCCCCTCGAGCACAGGGCACTGTAACTCATTCCTTCTGTGGCAGGCACTGGGAACCAGGGAGAGACACAAATCTGAAACTCGATTTGCCTTTTAGATTTCTCTTTGTGTTTGGGATGAGCCAGCAGGTGCTAGTCTAATGTAAACAAGTGCACTCAATTCTCCTGGGAAGGAAGGGTGAACCTGTTAGGAGCCCTAAGGAGCTGTTGGCTGGCTGGCTCTAAGCAACACCAAAGAATATAAGATTTAGCCTCCTCTTTACAGTTTAGCCTCACATTGCAGTTGGTGATAAGGAGGTTTTAGAGAATTTGGGAACAATCCAGCAAAATTCTGGTTGGTTCTTCATGCTGCAATGTCAAGCTGTGCTCAGAGCAGGTGGAAAGGCTGGTGACAAGGTAATGATACTCCAGGATCTGATCACAGGGCAGTTCAGATGAAGTAGAAGACAATGGAAATTTTACTTCAATGATTTGGAAATAAATAGGCAGATGACTCAGTATTTTTGTGATATAAGCTGTAACATCATATGCTTACATGAGCATTCATGTAAGGGTGAGGGCTTTTTTTGCTTCATGACCTTCCTTAATCACATGTATTCGGGAAAAGAGGCCGAATAAGAGATAACATGGTATTTCTTAGGCTGTAAGCCGGAAGTTTTGCTTCAATATTGGCAAATTATATTTCTATTGTTCAGCTTAGGTATTTAGAAAAATCTTCCTATCAGAGTTATGAACATTTCTCTTCCACAATGAACCCCCAAAGTCGCTGTGTTTGTGGCCAGGTCCCCCATAACACATCTCCAGTGAGCAGACAAATGGAGCAGCTCAAAACCCAAGTGCATAACACCTGAGCAGTTTAATACTTATCAGCTGTCGACCCTGAATTTCACTGGGTCGTCTTTTCAAGTGCATGACTGCACTAACCTTGCTGTGTCAGGAAACTTTGTGTCCAATCCTGTAATTATGCATTAGATGCCCTGGCAGGAGAAAGGCAATGGAGTTTCTTTGCTGAACTCCAAGTACAGCCTGTCATTATTTATTAAAGAGCAAGTAGCTGAAAATTCAACTATTCTTGACACTGCAGCCTTTCCTGGGCTTATTTGTGCAAGTGGTAAAGTCATTTGCAGAGAAAGACATCTCCAGCCACTTCTGAGGGAGCTGAAATGGTACATTTTTCTTATTTAGGAAGGGCATCTCTTTTTACTCTCGTTTAAAAGATGGGACAGCGTGGACAATTCCCCTGATGCTTGCAGCTCTCATTTCAGCACGCCTGCAAAAGGAGAGTCCCAGCAGAAATCTCAGGAGCAAGTTGTAATTAATTGAAGCAAGCAGATGGCTCCAGCTTCGTGTGCCTCAGCAAAGTGACAGCATCTGATGGAGGAGCTGTGGCAGCACAGGAGAGAGGGGGTGGCACAAAAGCTCTCCATGTGCGTCTGCAGCAGGCTCAAACCGTGCCTTAATTCAGGCAAGAGTTATCTCACCCCTCATGGAATTATCTCTCTCAAATGGCCTCGGGTAAGGGATGGCTGTAAGGGAAGGAGAAAGATGTGGACCGAGATTTATTCCCAAGAAAGTGTAGAATAAGACACAGAGTTTGAATGTCAAGCCATAATTGGCTCCTAGTTGGCTCTGTGAGTTGTGTTTTCCTATTTCAGAAGAGGAGTGCTTTTTCTGAATAAAACTCTCTTCTAAATGGAATAAACAAATTCAGTTCAAAGTCTAAAAATGTTGTTAAAAGATGAGCACAATCACATATGGAATCAGAGTCCAAAGTAACTTCTGGCATAAATATATCCTTACGAGTGTAAACAAGTGGTTTTGTGCCGTTTCTGAAGGGTGTGTTTGGCATTTAAGTCAGGGTGGTTTGAGCAGAGAAATTCAAGAGTGTCTTTTCTTTAGGAGACTCCTTCTGGATACATAAAGTGTGACAGATGGAGAAACTTGCTGGATCTTGGATAAGTTACTGAGATATTGCAGAGCTGCTGTAAATATTGTAGGACCTCATGACAGCCAAAGAAGATGAAAAATGACACCTACCCAGAAGGGCTGCAAAGTGTTTGTAAACCTCCAACTTTTAAGAAGAAATGAAAATCCATCTGCCTACAGTTTGGTGTCCTTAGACCACTGTCCTCTGAGGAGAATCATGGTGAAGTGGATCTCCCCAAAACACATCAGTGTCTAGAGAAGGACCCTCCAGGGTTTCATGATGCACAACATCATTTGCTGAGGATTCAGACTGCTCCAAGCCACTCCCAGGTGGCCAAAGTACCTTGCCAGAAGTACTTGGCCAAAATCAGATTCTGGCTTGGCTTTTATAACTGCAGGTGACAGGGGTGGTTTGGTTTTCTCTTTAGTTATGTCCTCTCTTTCTTTCTTTTGTCTGTACATGCCAGATTTGTGACATAAGCTTAGTGCCATTTTCTCACCAATACTCTGAATTCACAATTAGGATAGACTTTTCTTTACAAGATCTCTATGCACTGCAGTCAGCAGAGTTGTCTTTAAATCCTTATGCCTAATTTAATCTCATGTGTTAAAAAATTTTATTCATTATTTTAACAATTATTTATTGTTATCTTTAGATACCCTAGAGTTTGACATGCCAGTTTTTTGGCTGCAGTTTCTGATTGTGAGGGCAAGCTGTCATAAATAAGGACTCTCTGCAGAGCAGCTCCTTAATCTGGATGTACAAAAACCTACAGCTCTCAGGCAAGCTCAGGGATGTGGCAGGCTCAGACCTCTTATTCTGAGGGTCCTGATAATTCAAGCTGAAGTCTTCCATCAAGACTTCTTCCAAGTTCATCATAAGCAAAACTGATGGAATCCAAACCAGTTCCCTGCTAGTGCTGAATTAATACTCATCCCTTATCTTCTGATTCCAAAGGGAAGGTTGGATGAATCTTACATGTCCCTTGGTGCAAATATTTTCCAACTTTCTTTCTCCCATATCTTCTGGTTTTGTGTGTGCATACACTTTTTAAGAAAAAATCTTGCTTATGTGCCAAAAAAATTTCTATTGCTACTTTTTCTTTGTTCCATGGTTTCTCTGTTTGAATTGCCTCACAGCAGTCCCTTTTTGTTCACATGCGTTTATCAATTTTCAACAATTTCCAATTACCATATTCATTTCGAAAATTTGCAGGAGTAGTGTTGCTGATAGAAGGGTTATATTTATTTACTGCCTTGCTTCCAGCCTGCCTGAAAAACAGTGAAAATGATCGTGCTCTCTGCAAAGATGTCTGACTTTGAGTCAACAGTGATCCAAACTAAACTGGTATGCACTGACACTTTTGGGATCTGAAGAAATCCAAATTAGTCCTTACTTTGTAGCCTGCAACCTAAAGGTCTTTTCTGGGAAGGGTTAGAATCAATTACCTGGAGAGATACATTCTCAATTTTCAGTATTTAGAGTATCATCCATGTTCTGTGCTTACTAAAAACCAAATTTTCTTTTGCTAAAAACCAAAATACCTCAAGTCATAAAAGTTATCTGAAATTGTGGAAAGCTTGACCTGCACATACTTTTCCTTCCAAACTCTGCTTTAAAACAAAACAGTCAAACCAGTTGGAAGAATAATTAGCAGAACAAACACTGCTGTTCCCAGAGGAGACCTTGTGTGCCAAGCAGTGACTGGAAAGGATGGTTACAGCTGGGTTACAGCCCAGCCCTCCTCCCCCCTCTGCAAAACAGGCTGGAAAATGCTGACAGACCCTGAACTATATCTGTGCAGGTGAGAGTCATGCTGTAATAAAGCACACCTCTGTCAAGCACATAAAACCAGGATTTAATTCAGAATCTGCTGCTTAACTCTGCATCATCACTCTTGTCTTTCTGTGTTTATCACACCAAAATATGTACTGTTTCCATCTGTTAATACTCCAGAGCCTGTTTGACAACTGAATGCAGCTGAAAGCTCTTAATTCTTGATTTGTATTTTGTTTTTTAGGGGATGGGCCTTTTCTTTTTCCACATGGCAGTTAACAGAACAAAGCTAGATGCTAAGAGCTGGCCTGCTCTCCACTGAAGTTTGCCCAAAACAGAACCCTATTTGGAAGAGAAAGCTCTACTCCAGAGCTTATTGAATAGGGTTTGGGTGGATTGACAATTAATTGAGGCTGATATCTATTATAAAAGTACCCTCAGTGAATATTTAGGAAACCCCAATTTTCAATGAACAAGGAAATTGAAAGTATTACACAGACGCTAATGAATGGAACTTCAACTTTGTGAGAATTAGTCAGATCCATCCCTGCCAAGAAATGACTAATATTTTCCAAAAAAATAAAATCTCCAGACGTTTTTGAATGAGAGACTGGTTGTGCAGGGCCCTGTGAGTTTTAGTGGAGGTGTTTTGTGATTTACAGCCACTGTGAATCTTGTCCAGTGGCACTCCAGGGAAGGGGCAGGAGGGAGATAGGTGGGAAAATGTGCAGCCATGATGGGGCTGAAGGGTGATGCCAGAATGATTTTTTGCTTTTTCTTTTATACCCCCTTGCATACTCTTTTATAGTTTTATGTGTTCTTAGTGCTTTTAGCCTACATACTTGTAATTTTCCAAGCCTGATAACTCAGCTCAGACCCACTGTACTGTTAAACCAAGAGACCAAACAGTCTGGAAGCCCCAGACACCAAGGGCCTCTCCAAAACACATTTTTTAAACTAAGATAGGCCCATCCAAGGGGAAGGTTCCTCAGAACAAGGGGTTCACTCAAGCCTCTCATTGGGGAATCTTTGATAAATATGTTAATTTTGCAAGGCCTATAATTGTGTGTTTCAGTGTGACAGGGTACATGCATTTTCAGAGCATTCCACCTGGACCAAGTGCTGCACCCAAGGATCCTGAAAAAAATACTGACATAAAAGCCCCTTTTCCCCATAAACCGTGTTTTGGTTTTCATTTTAGAACCAGGGAAAGTCAACAAGGGTGCAACCTGAACACAAAACCAGGCAGTAAATGCACATCTTGGCTGAAAGTCAACCCTCACATGGACCCCCAGGTGCCTTCATCCCAACTGTTACGTGCCAGGTCACCAAGAAACTGGAAAGCTGTCAGTGCTATGGTGCTGACAGAGCAGCCCTGCTGTGTTCCCTTGTATCTTCTGCTCTTTTCCAGGCAATGCTTCTCAAACACCCCAGATTTGGCAAAGATTGCAAAGATTCTGCAATTCTCCATTCGCTGGTTCAGTGTTGCTGCAGCTGTGCTGGAGATGGAACTACATCCCAAGTTTTGGACTGGGAGGGATTCTCTGGGTCACCCCTGCATGTGAAACAGGGAAATTTCAGCTGAGGCAAGAGAAAAGCAGGCTGAAGGCACACCAGGAGAGTGTGTTCATCTGGCACAACCACTGTTCTAGCTGATTTTTAGATGTATTCTAGCAAATACACAAACTCTTTGGACAATTAGGAGCACAAGGACTCTCTGTTCCCATAGAAAAAGAGGGTTCAATTAGGAAAAGTCTGGCATTTCTGCACAGCAGCAAAGGTCCTCTTACCTGTAACATTCTCTCATTTCCCTTGCAGTTCCTTCCTTTCCAGCTGAATGCAGGAGGCAAACCAACAGCTCTCCCTGTCTTTGGGGGTGCCTGTTCTTATTCTAAAGCACAGCACTGTTCTGTCAACTGAGAATGATGCCTTAGGTTTTAACTTTGATATTTTTCCAACCCTGCAGTGCCCAGTGTAACTCTGCAGGTCCCTGGAGCTCGTTCAGTGCTGTTCTCTCATGCTCACACTGACATAACAAAGCCTCTCCAGCTCGCTCTCCAAGGACACCCAGACCCTCCTGGGCCCAACAACTGCAAACCTTCATCCTGGGGAGAGGGGGGCAAGCTTGGGCAAATTCCATCCTTGCCTGGCTTCTGCTTGGGCAATTGATGCTGATATCAAAGTGGGAAGAACTCGGGAGCTGTCATTGTCCATTTTGGGATGCACTGAGGCAGGAGCCTCTGGAGCCCAGAGTGTACCTCTGAAGGCCTTTCAAATCAATCCCTCCTTTATTCCTTTATTCCTGTCTAATCTCTGTTTCTAGGGAGACATTTAAGGCAACAGGACTCTGCAGCCTGGACAGGTGGTGCTCTCTGATGGCTGCTGCAGGAGACAGGACTCCCAGTGGGATGGACCTGTGAGCCAACACACCCCAAACCTTTCCCAGGATCCCTTCCTCCTCTGCCAAATGGAGCTGTGCCAGTCTCGTGTGAGAGCACAACCAGAGCAGAAATCCCATCCTGCAATGGATCAGAAAACCTAGTTATGCTAAAATTTCCCTTGCTCTGTCTTTTGACCTTTTGTGGTACCTGGTAGCTCATTTGTCTTCCAGCACTAACAGAAATAGGAAGAAGTAAGCAAATTAAAACCAGAGCGCCCACAAAAGTGAACATGGATTCAGATGAGACAGGCAAAACTGATTTTTCTTGTGGAGATGTCCCTTATCACTCTTTACTCACCCAAGGTAGGTCAAACTTTTCAAACTTGGAAAATATTTTGTATTGTCTGTTGAACGTAATCAAGCCATGATTCAATTAACTGGGTTGAGAGAGATGCTAGAGAGTTATTTGTGCACCTGGCAGTGTGTGCTGAATACTAATAGTCTGGGTAATGTTCTCCAAGTTCTTGATCAGCAGCAGCTGGAGCAAATTTTTTACTTTGACGAGTAGGGAAAAAGAAGAAATCTATTTCAGTGCAGTGACAGTAGTAAATTTACATTACAAACACAGCAATTGCTAAGCATTACTGAAATTCAGCTGCCAGAATAAAAGCAGTGGCATTCATTTAGTTTCATTTCCAATTATAAGAGATCCTGATGGGGTTTTTTCTACAAAATAAAAACTTTGCAAACCTAGCTTAATTACAAAACTACATGGGCCACTACCCTCCTTGTCTGGCTCTGGCTATCATCAGCTGTCATCCCAAGCATTTTGAACTCTTGGGTTTTGGGTAGGGGAAAGGCAGCTTTGGGTCTTCTGATTAGTGTGAAACTTACTTTTATTTCATAGCTGAGCATGGCAGTGAGCAGCCTGGTGCTGCAAGGAACAGCTATGATAGTAAATTCAGAACATCCCTCAGCCCCTGGCTCATCATGGGACCTGAATCTCTGGCAAGCAGCTCCTCTTACTGGAGTAAATTTTTAAATTCACAAATGCAAACTTGCCAAGGCACGATGTCCCCAATTTAAATTCACGAGGCTGGGACTTTGACTTTTCCATACACCTCCCTGGTGTCCAATCCAGTCAGCAGGAGACCTTCTCTTAACTCCAGTGTAACCAAGTCAGTCACCTGCTATGTGGTTTGTACAGGCAGCAAGCAGAGGGGTGTCAGAATAATTTACTGGTCCCCAGGAAATCCCTTAGAGCAGCAGCATTGCAGGAGGGCTGGGGAGGACACAGGTTAAAGGACAGCAGTGCTCCAGGACAGCAATCAGTCTGGTCACTTCACTGCCTGCAGCTCCCCTCTCAAGGCAGGTGACCTAGTAATAAACATTATTCAAGGGAATTTGATGGGAACACATATTTTAAGAATGAGGCATGTTGTAACAAATCCTGCTGTCAGCATAGGAGTGATTTTACTGAAAGGACAGCGGGGAGTGAACCTTTCCTTTCGAGTTCTGCTCCAAAAAGATTACTGAGGTTTTCCCTTTCCTCCCACGCCAAGGCACGATGTCCCCAAACCCTTCCTGAGAGCCCAGCCCTCTGACCTGCCTCAGAGGGTCTGGGAACTGAACCAAACTAAGACACGGCAACAGGCACAGTGTCTAAATCTCCTGCCTGGGGCCCGAATTTCCTGAGCTCACAGCAGGAATGAAATATTTCAGCTGTGACATAAAGCCTCTCCTGTTTGTTGAGCAGAGCAATGGAGGGATCGGATCTGATTCATTAATAAACTTTCGTGTGCAGTAGCTCTGGTTTTTCTTCAGGCTCTTGCTGCCATACAATGAGGTACATGATTAAACCCAGCAAATGTCAGCTGAGAATCAATCTGGTTTGAGTAGGTTCTTTTTAATTCAAGTTACTTCAGTGGTGTTTTCAGTTGCCACTTGCTGAACAGTTGGAGGGTATTGGTTATGTTACAATCCTCAGGAAAAATTAATTCTGTTCAGACCTAGTGCAAGCAAATTTTATTGTGCATGCAGCTGCTCAAGATTAAGTAATTATATGGTGAGGCTTTGGAGGCAATGAATTTTAGATGAAGCATGTACACATTTTTATTATGCATACATTTTTCTTGATCAGTTTTCTCTTCATTTGGTCACTCGCTTATGTGGAAGCAATGAGCAAAATCTGCATATTTCACACTTTAGAAAGAAAATTTCCATTTACATAGCCTTAATGCTTTCAGCCCACACATCTTTCAGTGAATTTTCAAAACCCACTGATCTATTACGCTCCACACAGCAACTTCAACAAACAGGTCATCTCAAAAAGACCAAGGTTAGACCCTCAACAGTCTTTTCTCTGTCAAGGTCTTTTTGAGCTTACCTAGAACCATTCCACCTTCAGTGGAGAAGGGGTGGCATCATGACCTGGCTCTCATCAGGGGATGTTTTACATGGTTTTCTGTTGTTTAGAAAAGGTTATAAATCAAAATTTTCCTCTCTTTGTTTTGTTCTTCCCAGGCAGCTGAAAGTTCTTTCTGTCAAAGCTGGTTTCTGAAAAACACCAAAAGAAGACAAAAGGTAGAAAAGCGATTCTGAAACAATGAGAAAAAGGGTATGTTTTCAAAAAGAGCCTTTCAAACACTTCACGGTCCACATTACCTAAAGTGTATTTATGTAACTGGCCCAACCTTAGCAAAGCCTGCAGCAGCTTCAGGTTTCAGGTCAGATCTGCTCACCATGATTTTGCCTCCACATCTCAAAAGTGGCTTTTGCTGCCACCTTGAGAAGTCCCTTGCCCCCCTCCTTAGACCAGAGGCTTTGTCCTGGGGCAATACGTCCTGGGGCAGTACATCCTGGAAAAGAGAAATGTAAGGCTGAGGGTGTTATTCTCTAGTCTTTATATGAAATTCATGCTCTTATGGGACCATCTAGCCACATGGATTTGAACCAGATCAAGCATGGACATGCAATTGCATCGCTAAATGTAAAATAAGGAGCTCATGTTTATTTTCTGGTAGCTGAAAATGGCATGGGATCTCAGAAAATGTTAAAGTGCTTCAGACAGCTGGTGCATGATCCTGACAGTGAAAACTGAACCTGTCAACTCTTTCTCTAAAAAATTTGAATCAGCAGAGCAAATTCATAGTGGGTCAGTGCTCTGTGTCTAACAGCTGCAGCAGGTTTGGTCTAAGATGGATAAATTATACCACTGAACCATGATGTGAGCGTGCAGAAGATGATGTGAACACAGCTAAGAGAAATGTGTTTCTGTCAGAAAAACACTACCTGCAAGATACCTCACCCTGCCCTGGTTTGGCTGCATTACTTTTAAGCCTCTGTCTGAGAGCCTTTTTCCATGACTGCCCTTCCTTCGAGCCCAGCTTCCGCAGTACATTGCCACGGTGTGGTACACACAAGCATTAATGTTCTCTTCTGAAGAGGTTCTACAGCAGAAAGAGGTTCTTATATAGCAGAAAGAACAGTGCATCTATGCAGCTACAGGTATTTATAGATAAATATATACAGGTACAAAGCTGTCCCTTGTTCCTACCCAGGCATGCAGCGAAATATCCAGTGTCTGATGCCTGGGTGGAGCATGAGTCAGCCTTACAAATTCATCCAGGGATGAGACTTACTTCTTTTTAAATACCATCCAGGATTGCCATCACTGGCAGGCAATTATTCCATCCTTATCTATTGATGAAAGAAGACACCATAGGTAGGTGCTTTTTAATGGTGCTGTAAAAGAGTTCTGAGTGCTCAGAAGTACACCTTGATCAGGCAGGGCTGAGAATGTCCCAGTGTAAGACCTTGCTGTGAAATGAAAGCCAGGTCTTTCATTTTTGACCCAAGGACTCTCCAGCCCCCCGGTGCCACACAACAACACCAACAGGAAACACAGGTGAGCCCCAGGCACACTGCTGTGATTTCATTTTAACGTTGTTTGCTCCTAAAAACCTCCTAATATTGTTCAAAACAATGGATATGAAAAGCAGTGTGTCTTTGTGACCCTGTGCACCTCAGCACTGCATACATTAAAAAGGGATAGATCTTTTCTCAGCTGTATTTTACATCACTGAGACTGTCTCATCTGTTCAGACTGATACCTCTTGTTCTGTATTTTATCTAAATGTGTGTTATAAACTGCCTCATGTGAAGGCAAGAGCAGCAGTGTGGTGCCAGAGAAGCTCAGGGGCTTTGCTTAAATCAGTGCTTTGTTGACTTTAGTGGAGCAGGGTGTTGACCCCCTAACAGGACTTTTGATAGCACATCTAAAGCCACTATTTGTACTGCAGTTGCCAGTAAATGAAACCAGCAAATTCTTTATCAAATGGGCCTTCAGAAGTGAGAGGAGATTTGCAGTGATGAAAAACAGGGCCTGAACTCTTAAAATCTCCCCTGTACTCAATTTTTCTTGGTCTGTGGCAGCCATAGGTAATGACAATTACATTGCCTGTCCCCATCTCATATGCAGGAAAAACATGTGAATAGTTGGATATATTATTTTTCACTTGTAGATGATGTAAAATGAGGAGGGGGGAGGGGAAAGAATCTTGTTTTTATGAACAAGGGTCATAAAAGCCAAAACTGAAAACAGAATAGCAGAACTCAGGACAAAAAACATTCAATTTTAGCTTTTGGCAGTTTGTAAAACAACCTTTTAATGAAAAACTGTTCTGCATGAAAAAACAAAATATCTCTAGTGAAATATTTTGACTCCTTTTCATGGCTTTTTTAACAGAGCTAAAGTCCAGAAAGTTGTACAAAATAACACCGTGGTGTATGGTGTCCCAATGACAGTATTTCTTATTTTTGGCCCTCCAAAAGCATAAGGAAGAAAAAAAAAATATGTTTTTCCTCTGAGGTTTTCCAGTTTAGGGCCCAAGCTTCAGGTTTTTCTCAGTTGCCTGGACCAGGGTGAGCTGCTGCTGTTCATCCTCCCTGACACAAGCCTGGGGTGTGAGGCTGTCCTGGCTGCGTGTGTGGAATGCACAGAAATGCTGATTTTCAGAGCACTTTGGTGTTCACTGGAGCTGCAGCAGGGCAAGGCCAGGTTTGCAGGGACTCCTGCAGTAGATATTTCAAGAAATACACATCAAAGATTTTCTTTTATAAGATTCAAACCTAATTTCTTACTAGAAGAGCTCTGCTTTTACCTACGAGGTGTGCATGAAAGAAAACTTCAGAACGATGACTTTTATGGCATCTGCCAATATTTTCATTTTAGCTTAATGTGGGATTTAAATTATTATTGAGTCTTATTTTCTGAAGAGAGAAAATGCTCTCTTTGAGAAATTTGATTATATTGAGCCTCTAACTGCATAAACACAATACCAGCCCCAGTGGACTAATTCCATTAAGACTTGAACTATCCACCTTGAAGTTGCTCATGAATACAAAGTGCCAGAGCTGCTGGCATTGCTGGGTTTGCAAAACAGCTTGTACATTTATGTGTCAGATAATAAAAGCCATATTTATTTAGATATTAAAATGAACAGATTTAATAATATATTTTAAAACGTCACTGTTACTCATATGGTTTTTCTCTCTGCATGAATAATATTCTTTATTACAGCTGTATATTACCTCCAAAATAATTCTTGCTCAGAATGTTTCAAGGTGCTGGATCTGTGATCTGTATCACAGACAGGGGGAGAATTTTAATTCTCACAGCAGAAAGGTCCATTTCAGTATTTTGCCTATCCAAACTATGGTCTGTCTGGCCAGTTTTTTAATTCTACCTATCTTGTAGATAACTCTTTTCTATCTAAATAACATATTACTGCTGAGGTTTGGGAGTCATTAGGGAAGATCTGCCCAATTAGCATGTTAATTAGGACCTACCCAATTCAGGGATAGGGAGGTGATTGTTTTATTAGCATTCTGTGAGATGAAAGAAAGATTAATGACTGTGCCTTCAACCCTTGAGGGGTATAGAAGTAACACTTCTTATTTGAGATATCTGCGTGTGTGAGGAGGTGTTTGAAATGGTTGGGCTTACTGAGGGAGTTGCCTGCTGATTAGTTACGCCTGGAGCAGAGAAAAGTATAATTGAGTTTGTTTCTTGATGAGAAGGAAATGATAGTACAAAGCAAATATAACAGGGCAGGAATGTCTGCTCTTGGAAGCGAAGTCCCACGGATAGATGGGTATCAGCTGAAGCCTTGGTCCCCTGAATTGGGCTGGCAGGGGGAGACTCGTGGCTGTTCTGTGCAATATGGTTTGTGCAGGTCCTTGGGAGCCTCGTGGCTGCGAATGGAAAATATTGTTTATAACAAACACCTCTTCCAGATGCTGTGTTTTCCCCCAGCCATGTGCTGCTACAGAGAGTGGCCCATGGGTACCTTGAACAGGTTGTGCCCAGGGCACTAAAATTCAAAGGGCCTGAAACAAAATCCAGGAAGCTTGGGGGATGTGCTCTGGTTTGGCCAACAGTTGGTACCACGCAGATTTGCTCCTCTTCTCCGTGTGATGCTGTGAAACTGATCCGTTCCAAGATTATCTGGCAAACACAACTCGTGCCTGTCATTTTGTTGCAAAACTCCAGCACTAATTTATTCCAGGCCTCTCAAATATTCACACACCCGAGGAAACACCAGATTGTTGGTTTCTTTGCTTCCTCTGAGTTCTGCATAGACAACACCTGTTCTGATGCACTTCCTTCTGATATGAAAACCTTATTCTTCATTTCCTTTGTTAAATTCTTCAGCAAAGAAGATCAGCTTAAAATGTAGAGGGTTGTCAATGTGGTCTCATCCACAAATGCTCAGGAAATTGTATTCCTGGCTTTGGGTGTGAGCATATATTCCTTGTAAAGCAAAGGATATCTTCTTCCCAAGATTATCCTCAGCACATGGAAGAGATCAAAACAAGATCCCTGTGGGCATTATCAATTTGCCATCAGTTTGTTCTGGTTGGAAGTGCTGTTCTTTCAGCCTTTGTTCTATTATTGTCTGTGGTGCTCACATACAGATCTTTGTTTGTGTGTCACTCATGCCAATCTTAAAATTCCTGTTAGAAATTGATGCAGTTCCAGGTAGATTTGCTACAGAAAATTCTGTCGTATTTATGTGTTTCTGTTGACCCTGTTTCACCATCACAAAGAATCATTTGATCGAGTAAATTCCCAGTGCACAAACACGGACCTTATGCTTTTAACATTTTAGTTGTCTCAATGTTGGGATTTTTTAAAATCAAGTAGAGGTGAAGTGAATTGCTTTATTCAGAAATTTTTTTGATGCTGTGTCATCCTTATCCCTGTGAATGCTTCTGGATCTGGCTTGTAAATTAATCTCTTGCTGAGTTTTAAACTGGGATATGAGCCACTCACTCATTTCCCAGAGAATGCAGAAACCACGAGATAAGGTCTCTGTGCTCATATGAGTTACAGCCAGGCTGTTCAATAAAAAGCTGCAGATAGCCATGGTTTGTGATAACAGTGTGGTTTTTCAAGTCACCCTGAGATGGAGTTTGCTATTTGTCAAACAATAGCATTTTGATAAAATAAAAGTAAAAGCTGCCTATGTTATCTTTTGACACAACCAACAGTACCTGTGGGAGACATGGTTCTATATAAAACAATTGATTCTACTGATATAAGCAAATTAGGTTTTTGTGACACAGGGAGGAGTTTTCCTTTTAGTCTAAAATGCTCCCCATTGAGAACTCCCACCAGGTGTGCTATGCTTTCTGAAGCCATTAATGTAGATCAAAGAATAATTAGGCTTTGGCAAGCATAAGGGGGTTTGATTAATCAGTCTGAACAGCATCCTTTTATCTCATAATGCCAACTGTTGAATCAGTGTGGCGTGGCCAGGCTGCAGGAAAGTACTCAGACAACTGTTTTCCTCTTGCACAAAAGCATGGCATATGGATGAAGCAGAATCCATCCTTTTGTTTCTCACCTTTCTCAAAACTGGGCACTAGGGACAAGTGTTTGTAGCAAATAACAGATCCAACACTGCACTGAACAGAGAGCGAACCAGAACACCCAATTCTTTGTGACTGATAGAGAGCACCCCACCACAGACAAGTGGAAAACATGTGTAGTAGATTATCTTTTGGGCACAGTCCTGTGCAGTGAGAGACTGCTTCTTACCCTGTGTGTGTCAGAGAACATGCCAGTACTTTCTTGCTCACTTACAGGAGTTCGATCTACTTTTGAAAGTTCTGTTTGTTCTTCATAGTCCATTTTTCCGTTTTTCCCGTACTGTCTGGAACATCTATGCCACAGCTATGTAAAAAGCTACCTCTGCTTGCAGGTGGCCTATCAGTTCCTGGGATATAAATGTTGATGAATGAAAAGGGGAGAAAGTCAATGGTGTTAACATGATCCTGTGTCTGTAGAATGCTAGTTTGGCTGCCTGGAATAAATGTGACCAGGGTTTGGCCTACAGAGACCTTCTCTAGTTTAATTGCCTGGCAAGCCCTACAAATCTGCTATCAGCATTTTAAAATCCATTGATTAGATTGGTCAGGAGGCAAAGAATCTGACGAGAATTTTTTTAATTGACTTTGCATGTTTCTGTTAAATAAGGGCACTCAGTCCTTCCCTGGGGAGAAGGCAGCTACTCAGGTGAAAGGGGATAAAAGGGGAAGACTCTTTTCTTTCTGCCTTTTCTCCTGAAATGATGCTACAGAGCAGAGCAACAGGGTGCAGGACGGAGAGTCTGGAGCAGCAGCCCCTGTCCAGCAGATCCATCCCAGCACTGCTGTCAGAGCCCCTCACGGAGACACAAGGAAAGGAGATGTTACAGCAAGTAGGCAGCATTTTCCTAACAATATTATCCTGTTTGTCTTCTTCACTTACATCAACGTTTGAGTGAGAAAACAGCAAAGTGTTTCCTTCCATCCAGCATTAAAACATATCTCAAATAAAATGGGGGAAGTAATGCTTTTATTACCAAAGTATCTGCAGAACAAAGTGCTTACTTTCTACTCTTCATTTCTAAATCATATCCACACTAAATGTTGCATCCTTTTTCTGCATCCCTGACTGTGTGAGAGAAACTTGGGGAGAAATTACCTCAATAATGTCTTTCTAATCTTCCTTGTTTACAGCACACTTTTTGTTCAAAGTCATTATGACAGTCATGGAAGATTCTGAGTATGATGCAGTTATTGAATTTTAAATGAAATCTAAATTGGCTGTGGTAGAGGGGAAAAATATCTCATAACACAATAATTTTTCCTCAGGGTACTGTTGCTACATTTTATTAGAAATAAGCAATTTTCACCATGTCTCCAAAATGTATAGTGCAGATAAATGTGAGATATTAATCTGAGGGAAAAAAGCTTTTACAAGTATTTAATGCCAAATGGTGGTTTAAAGTTTGCATGTCTTCTACATTTTTCTGGTGTGCTGCAGAAACTATTTACCCATTTTACTGAAGAGAAACGTATCTCACTTCTCTGCATTGGTCAAAAGCCTCCTGCGGTGCCAGTTAGGTGGGATTTAATTGAAAGGTCTGAAGGTTTCTTCTGCTTGATTCTCACATTTGTCAGACAAATCTGACTGCAGAGCAGCTTCCACTTTCCCCGTTGGGCTCCTCCAGCATCTCCCATTGCTCTCCCACCAGCCCCAAGGTTTCCTTAGGGAGGTTCTGCCAGCAAAGATGCAAAGGGGAGGCGTTTGGGAAGATGAATTTGGGGATGAAGTAAAAGCACCTTGGTCCCAGTGTTGCTGCCAGCTGGCAGGTGTTAGTTCCACAGGCTGGCTCTGTCAGCTGGCAGATCTCTGCGGGGAGTGGCTCATCCCCAGCACAGCTCAGAGGCTGCCAGGAGGGAGCTGGGAGCAGCCCAGGGCCATCCCCTGAGCCATGGCCCTCTGGGCACCTCCCTGCCAGGGCCTCTGGAGAGCAGATTTCTGCAGCTGCATCCTTCCTTCAGCCCTTCCTTTCCAAGCCAGCAGCACTGGTGCCCTGGTTTTGTGGGTGAGGCTTTTTTCATTCCTTCGGCAGCTCTTGAGCTAGGCTGCAAATGAGAGCAGTGTCCCAATCAGTGTTCAGTGAATTCTCATTAACCAGCATCAGTTCTTGCTCAGCTCCAGCTCCAGTTACAGTTTGTCAAACAGGGAGTGGATGTGAATTAATATGTTGCAGACGAAGGGATGTATTTTAGTAGTTGCAAAGAACAAATTAGTAGGGAAAATGCATCCACGTATGCTTGGTGGGACCACATATGCACAGGGTCACTGTTTTACCCATCCTGGTTCTGAGCTGCAGCTGTCACCAGCCCAGGGCACTGTCCTTGTGCCTGATGCCAGAATGATTTTTTGCTTTTTCTTTTATACCCCTCTTACATACTCTTTTATAGTTTTATGTGTTCTTAGTGCTTTTAGCCTACATGTAATTTTCCAAGCCTGACAACTCAGCTGAGACCCACTGTACTGTTAAACCAAGAGACCAAACATCCTGGGAGCCCCAGACACCAAGGTCCTCTCCAGAACATATTTTGTAACCTCAGACAGGCCCAGCCAGGGGGAAGGTTCCTCACAACGAGGGGTTCACTCCAGCCTCTCATTGGGGAATCTTTGATAAATGTGCTAATTTTGCAAGACCTATAATTGTGGGTATTTCAGTGTGAGGTGGGTGGTGCATGCATTTTTTGAGGCATTCCACCTGGATGAAGTGCTGCACCCAAGGATCCTGAAATAAATACCAAGGTAAAAACCCCTTTTCCCCATAAACCGTGTTTTGGTTTTAATTTTAAGACCAGGGAAAGGCAACATGCCCATTCCTTGTGCTCATATTTCCTGTGTGTTTCATGGCTGTAGCTCACACTGAAAACCTAAACACAAGAACAGGGTGAGAGGTTCAGTTTGATCAGGACGGGTGGGCTTGACACAGGATGCTGCAATTATGGAGAAATTGTGGTTTGTTGGACCTCAGGTTACTCTGGCCTTTGGAGTAAAACCTGCCTAGAGACCAGTGTGAGTATTAGAGGCGTGTTCAGGAGAGCGCAGATAGAGGATTCTGTAAGATCCTCACAAACTGGTGCCATTTTCAGAAAATCTGGTTTGGAGTTTGAATTTTCACACTTCTGCCAGGTTGCTAAAATAGAAATTCCATGGAGGTTTACAAGCAAGCTCGCAGCAAAGCTCACACTAAGTAAGCTAATTCAATTTACCAGTCCTTGTCGGGTGCTGGGATGAGAGAACATTTAGAACTGAATATGTCTGTTTCCAGATTAATCACAAGCTGTTATATTTTTATGATTTAGTGGTGTTGTTTATGACTAACATTTATGGAAGATAACTAGTAGAATTTCAATAAAATCTTTTCACCTAAAACTAAGATCATAACAATTTTAGGGGTAATTGGGCAACCGTTGAATTCAAAAGCTGATAAATATAGGGAGTTTTTCAAAACTGTTCATTGCCTAGTGACTTAATGGCAGGTTAGACTGCCAGATGCATCGCTCTGTGATGAATGTATAGCTTGCTAAAAATAATGTTGTTGTTGTTCATCAGTTGAAATATATCACAGCCTATAAGCAAATGAAAGGAGGTCCTCTCCAATTTCAAATTAAATCAGTTGTGAAAAGCATTTCCTAATTAACAAGGCTTCTTTTTAGAGCGAATAACAAAATCCCTTATAGTATATTTTTCACTCTTGTGTATTTTCTCTTTTTAAATATGCCATCATGTTGCCATTGGTGGCTTTGCTTCCCACGTTTTCTGTTTGGGCTTCACAAACTGGAATGAGAGAGGTGTGTATTAAGGAAAATCATGAAAAAATTATGTGTATGTACCACTGTGTGATATGGGAGCTGTCTACAAGGGCAGGAAGGAAAGAGAACCTTACAGCCATCATGTTTAAAGATCTTTACAGTAATCTGCATCAGCCTAGAAAAATATTCATGGTAAATAGGTTGAAAAGGTAAAAAAAATCTCCGTTCTAGGGGAAAACTTTATCCTCTCTCCCTCCTAAATGGAATTTCATGATCTTTGCATTTTGCTCTCAAGTTTGCTGTTAAAGTGCTTGAATTTTAGCACAAACTGCTGTTTACATTAATTTAACAAAAAAGTACTCTTCAGAATTTTTCTGCTTGTGTATGGGTGCATCTTCACTCAGGCAGTTTTGTGTAAGTATATCCTCCATTTAATGATATTTTAATTAATTGTTTCCTGGCTTTCAGCTTCACATTGACTGCCACCCATTCAATCTTAGCTTCGTATTTTGGACAAACCCTGCTGTACACAGCGTTTCAATTTCTTCACAAGGAGTGTAAATGTAGTTCTCATTTCCAGCATCATTCAAATGCCCACATAACTCTCATCTTTGTGAAAGTAAATTGAATCTGTCACGTCATCTTCTATAGCAGCCTGATCCTCGGTAACAAAAGATATTGCAGCTGACAGATGGAGCCACACACTACATAATTAAGTCTCCAGTGTGTGTCAGCTGCAGCCTTTCAGGCACAATTAGTGTCTGACCAGTTCACCCATTTAGGTACTTTTAATAAAAACAAAAAATATCCCTTAGGTGGATGTGGAGGTTTCTGTGAAAAATAAACTCAAAAATGCGCTAAACAGGAAAAAATTGGGTTGTGTTCATTGCCAGATCTTCCAGTGATAAAATTTGATACAGGTCTTTAAATCCTCGCTTTTCCTCCTTTTCTTTTGCATTTATTATGTCCTCAGTGTAGCTAAGCATAAACTCTTCTCGGTAGGGAGGCTCATGGAGGCAATGGATAGAAAATACATTTTCTTTAGTAAACTAGCTTCAGGAGCCCCCAGCTGTGCAGGAGATACAATCACGTTGGGTTTGTAACAGGAGATTGTAAAATTTAGGCAAAACTATGAAACAACAGAAAACTTTAAGAAAAGACAAAAGGCATTTGGTGGTGTGTGATGCATCCAGAATCAAAGACGAGCCTGATGCACAAACTTGTGATCTGGTCTCAGCAGCTGCCATGTCTGGGAATCTCCATGCTTTTATGACTTTTCCTCACAAAGACAAAGAGAGAAAAGGTTTTGGCTGATCTGCTCCACTGCTCTCCTGGTAGATGATTAGGTGCCTTACACTGACCACCTCTGCACACCTGAGGTGCTTTGGTTTATCAGAGCAACACCAGCTCTCAGTGTTCTCCTGTCATCCCTCTATTTTCAACTCCCAGAGTTTATTCCATTATTTCTGACACACCCTCCTTTGTTCAGTCTTTCTTCCCTCCCTAAAAACACACACAGCAGTTGCCTGATAGCCATCATAATGATGCACCAACGGCAGCAAAAGCAGCTCACAGAGTTACAGCTGCTTCTTCACATTTTCTTGCTTTTTAGGTGTGTTTTGTTCCATTAAAGAGAAGTTCCATGCTGCTTTTATTACTGTGACTACTAATGAAGGATAAGCTTATTAATTCAGAAGTTTTAATTAAATCACTTGCAGAGGGACCTGCTTGGCATGAAAATATATTCAGTGGATGACTGTAAGGAGTCCCTGGTGGTACAACCTTCCTTGCTGACCATCCACGCTGGATGCTTGTATTCCAAATCCACCTTGGTGGGGAGGTCAGGAGGCAGGAGTCACAGGGATGCACTTCTCAAATGCAGGGCTTCAACAACCAGAGCAGTATTTTAGCTTTCAGCAGACATCTCAGATGTCTAAATGCAGAAAAATGGGTTGCCAAGAAGCAAGTCAGTCAACTTTTCCTACAAAACTAGCCAAAAATGGGATTGCCTGTCTCATGGTTGATCATATTGGGTTACCACTAGTTACTTCCAGCAGTTTAAATTAGGGCTGGAGTAGGATTTATCCACTCTTCTCCAGCCTGAAATCTCCAGAAGGCACATGCACCTTCGTAGTACATCTGCATTCAGAAGTCCCAGGACTTGGCTTATCTCTAAGGCTTATGTCAGATAGACTTGGTTTTAAGAAATAAACAATTCCTTGGGAAAAAAAAATTAAGCTGCCTAATTCTGGGAACTGTAATTGGTGGTGAATATGGCCTTTGACTTACCTCTTTCATGCTCCCTGCCCCAGTCTGGCATAGATTCACAAAATTGATTTAAAGATTCATATTTCTTATCTCGTTTCCATGCTCCCTCCCCCAAAGTAACCAAGTTACAAAGCTTTCCTCGGATAAAATGCATTATTGAGAATGCCATTACCCCAGGTGGGGTCAGACAGAAAATATTTTTCCTTGCAGCCAACTAAAGAATAGGAAAAGACAGAGAAAGTGTCTTGATTTCATTTATCAGACTTTACCCAGTTGCTTTTCTTTGGCCTGTGCCTCTCAGATCTTCACTGTCATTTGAGTTATCAAAGTCCTGACCCTGACAGGGCTGTAGTGCTGGGAAGGTCTGATTTGGATCTTGCACACACTGGAGTAAGGCAGGAGAAACCCCCAGGCAGGACCTCGTCACCACAAATCCAAGTGAGAGCTGTAATAGCCACGATCCATCAGGTAGGAAACCTGGAGAGAGCAAATGCTCTTATCTCAAACACTGAATTTACAGTAATTAACAATTGTAAATGCAATTGCAGTGTTTTATAGGCTGTCCTTTCTATGATTGTGGGGAATGGAAGTTAATGGAAATACACTTGATAATAGTTGTTGGCTGAAGGGCTTCCATTAGCTGATCCAGCACCTCCAAATGTGCACTTAGGTAATAATGCAGTAGATGAATCTGCGAGAAATGAATTGGGGCTTTTTGGTCGGTTTTGTTGTTGAGAGAGATAATAAAGATGTTTCTCACCAGGCTCAGCTGGGATATTACTGCTGTTCATACAGCCAAGTGTTTTGTTGGAGAGATGAAGTGCTGCGTATAAACTTGTTCACTACCAGAAACCTGACAAATACCCAGCTAATATCATGTCAACAATAAACTGGGGATAATGCATTTCCTCTCCTCCTAATAGATTTTTTCTTTACATATAATCATAAGCAATACTAAAAAATTACAGTGGGAAACAAGCGGCCGCTGTGTCTGACTCTGAGTATTGGGTGCAGAGATGATGAAAATAATTTGTTTGGGAATTACCTACACGCAGAAAGAAACTTGATAATCACTCGAGTGAGTAGCTGCTGCATTTTTCTCCTACCCTCTTGCCTAGTTATCATTGAATCCAATGAAATTATTGTTTCCAGGGCTGGGGAGTGAAGGAGATCTCATTGTTCATCGAGCTGCCTCTGTTTCCTCATTGTGGAAGCATCAGTGGCCACTTAGCAGGGCTTGGGCTTATGGTGGGCTGTTAGTTGGATCTACAGTCACTGACCAACTAATATGCTGTTTTTTCCTTAAGGAAATGCAAACACATAGCACAAGCAGGGAAGTTTCACAGACACAACCAATTCAGTTCTCAGGAAAATGCTTAGTGCATCTTCAACCCTGGAAACAATGGTACTTCAACAACACAGCACTTAATGGCACATGTACAATTATGCTTTATAAAGATTTTATAGGAATGGCTGGAATAATATTAATGATGTGTGAACATAGGTGGCAAGACTAGATTTATGTTTCAGGCAATTACATTCTACAAGCTGAAGCAGAGAACAGAGGTAATTAACAAGAATAATGAAAGCACTACCTTCCCATAAATCACTGTTAAAAAAGAGTAAATAATAGAAGACAAAGGGATTATGAGTCAAGTTGTGTCGTTATTCATCAATTTTAGAGCAGAAGGGTGGGTTTAATTAGTGAAATGGCACAGCACTTTTTTGGTGCTTTTCAAGTGGTCTTCGTGCTCTTCTGTCACGGGGAGCAAACATCTGATTGAATGCAAATGGCAGTGATTACCTTCTCCATATTCCTGGTCAGGGAAGGAAATTTCCTTTTGTTGTCCTTTGAATGAAGCAAAGGGAGAGATTCATGGCCAGGCTGGACTGGGGAATTTTGCAATCCTGATTGCTGATGAGGGTCTCCCTAACCTGCAGAGGATGAAAGCACCCACTTCTCCAGCAGTTTCAGGTTTCTGTCAGTTGTTTAATTCCAGCTTTTAATCTGCAACACTTTTTGGATAAGAAAGCAAATCAGTCTCCACTGTGAGGACCCTTATCTATTAATTAATTTTGCCTTGTCTAATCCTAGGAGAAGACATTTCTCATGCCAAGCCGCAGGAAGCTGATGCAGAATTGCAGTACCAGGAGCAGCAGGAGCCCATGAGGATAAACACAGCATGACTGCTCAGAATGTAGAGAGTAAGAGCTGCCACAGCCCCAGAGTGGAGTCACCAGCTAGCCAAATACCTTGCAAAATTTCTAAACATCTTGTTGTAGTATTTTAGCTAATACAAGCACTGTTCCTCTGGAAGATGTTTTATATTCTATTCATCCCTCTGAGGGCTGAGCAAATATGGACTGAAAAAATGACTAACAGAAGAGAAGGCTTTTTTCATCCTGATCAGCTTGGGCTCTGATTTTAACTGGCTTTAGAGACTAAGGGGATAAGATAGCTGCTACTTGTAGATGCATTTGATCTCTCATTGCCAAGAGGACGTGCTGCCATTCCGATAAGGAAAAGTAACTCTGAGTTGTTTCTCCATTCACAGAACACAAATCTGTCTTTGCAAGCACTGTGCCAGACTGTGATATCAATCAGGACAGCCTCTCTACTAATCCCCAGTCGAGGGCCATTTCAGTGCCCTTGGTGCCTGCCTAGTCAAGCCTGAGGTGAGGGGGAGTTTCTTTGCACAGCTCAAGATTTGCTACCAGGCATCATGAGATGACTCTTTCACAGCTGGCTGAAGAAATCTTACCTACATGCAATATGTTTTGTAGAGCATTAAGGCATCCTTTGACTGAAAAGTAATGAGAAATGGACTATTAACTATTATTCATTATAGCACATGCAAAGCTTGTGGGCCAAGTTTAATTAAATTCAATAAAGGCATGTGCAATAAAAATGAGCAATTAACAACCGTGAAGGTTTCTGATCTGAATCTGGGAAGACTTCCTTCATCAGTATTAGCATAGTGGGAAATAAAAAAAAACTTCAACTTTGACAAAAGGCTGTGAAACTTCAACTTTGACAAGTATAGAGAGGAAACCTCTACATTTCCTGTACTGCAGGTGGGTAAATTCAGTTTACCTGCCTTTGTCCTTGGTTACACATTGCTTTCTCCTCTGGCTACAGCCCTCAGCATTAATGTCCAGCCTCCCAAGTCGCCTCCAGACAGTGACAAAATGCTTCATGTCACAGAGAGCACACCCACTAAATGTAAGAGGTTGCAACACAACTCTAAGGAATACTCACAGGATATTTGTTGATCCAATATTGCAGCTGCTCCACCCTACAGGCCACAGGGTGAGTGACAAATGGAGCTGAGGGGATGGAGAGCTGAGCTGAGGGAGAAGGTGCTCATTCAACACCACAGATTCTGTTGTTTCATTGTCTCTGGAGGTACCAGGACAAGGGTGATGGAGTAGATCCATTGTGAAAAGGCTCAGTATTTTCTTGTGCACTGACTCAGGTTAAAATCTCTGTGGCTCAAAAGAAGCATTGACTGACCAGAATCACCTTTGGGTTGAAGGCATCAAGAAATGGGACTTCCCAAACATTTTTAGATTGACTAAATTAGCAACTTAGCCTGAACTGTACATCCTACAACTCTTCACAGCCCAAAGCCCAGATGCAAATTTTGGTATTAGGCTTTCTCCACATCCTCAACTGGGAGGCAGCACCACATTAAAAAAACCAAAACCAAAAAAGTTAACAAAAACCAAACACAAACCAATATGAAAGAAGATAAGAATGTGAAAGTTTCACGGAAAATATAAAATCTGATTTCAGTTCAGCTTTGCTGCTCCTGTAGCTGTAGCTTCATAAGATACTTTCATATGAAAATACTCATGAGATACTGATGTTGTTGGATCCCTGTCTCTAAAGACGAATCTGTGGATGTGGGCTCACTGGCTACTGTGAATTTCAGACCTAATGGACAAAGGTGTAATAAGAGCTTTCCTGGAAATCCTTAAAATTTCATTCTGTTGGGGGCAGATTCTTATTCTTCATGTTCACCTCCCTTTCTTGCCTGTGTCTGGGCTTGGTGAGTGAAGCAGAGCTGCTTTAAAGATACCATTGGAACCAGGGGAGGGAAGAAGTTGCTTCAAGGCTGGTTGTGGGCGTGTGGAGGGAGGGGGGAATTTTAAACAGGATTTAATGGAGCTGGAAGCTGGGTTATTTAAAACTAGTGCAAAGATCCTTTGTATTGACAATTCACTGTATGAGCCATAAACTCTTCACTCTGTGCCTATAAAAGATGAAAGGACCAATTACTTATTGAGGCATTAAACACCCCGGGGACAAAGATGCCTGTCTAGCAATAGTAAACATATTGACTGAAACCTATTTGAATTTCAAATTGCCAAATGTCCCGATTTTTTAAAAGCTTCCTATGATAACCAAGGTCTGGAAAGTCAATTGAAACTTAATTCTCCTGGATATCTCATGGGGGGAAAGTACATGAATCTGGACAGATTCAATTATTTAATTTTAATGAAAAAATAGATAGCTGCTTTATAATTCCCTTATAGAGCCGTAGATGGGAACTCACCTCCTTTTTCTAAGATGTTATCCTAGGATAAATGACAACAGTGGCCTGGGAAACACAGGTTGCCAAGAGGTTTATATCCAAGTGTTTTCTGCTTTCTCTTGTCCTTAAATCTTCTTTTCCCCCTCCACCTGGGACCAGGACTCTCTGATGTGCCAGCCCAGCCCAGAGGAGCATTTCTTCCCTGCCCCTGGACAGTGCAGATGGAATTTATAAAGCATTGCCCAGGGGACCTGTCACAGGGCTCTGTACAGCCCCACGCTGCACAAGGACACATTTACTGTCTGTTGGAAAGACACAAAGCCCATCAGCCACAGGTCACTGCTGCTACCAGCACCCTGCTGCTGAGATATCCTGTGGCTGCTGCAGGACAAAGCCAGTCCTGACAGCAAACGTGGAAAAGCAGCCACTGACCATGTTCTGCAATCCCCCCACCCTCGGATGCTTTGGAGACTTGCCATGATCATCAGCTTGATCTACTTGCCATCAGCTACTTGCCAGGAGGCAGCTGGGCAGAGCTCATAGAATTAAAAGTTACAACTAACTCTCCCTGACTCGCACTGCTCTCACCACATTCATTAGTAGAACGGTTCGTTGTATTTAATTGCCATTACTCTGAATACCAATGGAGTTAATTACTTGCTCTGTATGGACAGCACTGCCTGAAATGTTGACTCCACATAAACCCATTAAAACAATTAGTGCAGTGTAATTGTGGGTATTTACTGCTGGATTCATTTTCCTTTTGTTTTTACTGTAATGTCGTATGCAGAGCAAAGGTCCACAGCAGCAGCAGGGCTGTTATCAAAACCTCAGAGGACTTTATCCTCCTCTTTATATGCTCTACACACAGGAGGGAGCATCCATAATCATAACAGCTGCTGTGTGTGTAGTGCTGGGCAGGAGAGACACCACTGCACCCCTGTCCTTGACCTTGGCATAATGAGGCTTTTATCAGATCCAGCCAACAAGAACACACTCGGTGCTTCTGTCTGAGCAAAACTGGTGTTTGTTGTTGCTTTTGTTTTAACAGAGCCTCGTTACAGGAGGACGGGTGGCTGCATATCAGCATCGTTCAGCTGGTTGGAAAGAGATTCCATCTCCCCAGCTTGGTTTCGGGTGATTTCTGTTGGGATTCCCATCATGCAGTCATTTTTATGTATTCCATTTTCTCTCTGTCTTGGTGTACAATCATAAATGAAGGCAAGCATTTATCACCACAGCAGCTTTAAATAACAAATGCTTGATGAATTTACTCTCAGCTGGCCGGAAGCAATACTGTGATTGCAGCATTTTATAATCATCAAGACTTGTTTCTCTAAGCTGAATTAATTTGCATGAGCAATGTGTTATTAACAAAGTTGCTGGTAACGAGTGTGTACAAGAGAACTGTGGGAGAGGATTCTTTCTGCCTGTGCTTTCCTTGGGCAAACTTAACCTTGGGAGGTGTTTTAGATGGATGGGTGAAGAATTTCATCCAAGGGCAAAGGTTTGAAATGAGTGCAAGGATTCTGACTCCATGTGGGACGGGTCCTGCAGAGCCAGGCCCTGTCTCTGGCCATACAGGACATTCCCCTATTACCAACACGCTTATCTCCAGCCAGGACTTTCCAGGACAGTAAATCCAGAGCTAGGGTTTGTAATGCAAAGCCAAAAATACAGAGAGAAGTGTTTTTCTTGCAAAAACTCAACCCATCATTCAAGAGTGCTCGGGAATTCTTTGTGAGTGAACTGTGTGCCAACACATCAGGTATCACCTGTCCTTCTCTATGCAGCCAGAACAAACCAGTTGATGCTCTAGATCATGTCTGGGGATAAATTGACTGGAATAAACTCCCAGTAACACTTCTCTAAACCTAGTATTTACATTTAGGCGGACTGGTAGCATATGGATCTGGAAGGATGATCCAGATATTTGCTTCACTATGTGATACATGGTCAGCATCTGTTCTGACTCCCTCAGATGGCTTTTTTTTAAGACAGTGGAAGGTTTCTCCATCATGTCTGGGACTTGCTTTTTGTGCTTGCAGCAGGAGCTTCCAGTTCCTTCCCATGAAGTTTCTTAAATGCTTCTCGCAATTATTTCAAGTGGAGGGCACTGTTTACACTTCCTAGCCTCAGTGAGGCTTCTGCAGCTCATTGTGGTATTTATTGCTGTGTTAATTGCTCATGTACAAAAGCTTGTGGTGGTGTGCAAAATGCTAATGATGGATCCTAATGACTGTGCACCTCCCTCTCCTTCGCTGGTCGGTGCTTTATTGATGTATTCATTAAACTGCCAGAGCAGCAAGGCTGGATGCACATACCAAAATATTTCCTTTTCATAGGAGAAAAATACAGACCCTGAGAGAAATTGGTGGTTGGAAGATGCCAGGCAGTTATCTCTGAATAATCATGTAAGAGCTGACAGTCAGAGTGAGAGGCTGTGCCTGACAGAGAGAAGGAGGTGGTGGCAGGATGTTAAAAGGCAACTTTTGCATTTTTGAGAAACTTGCCTGAAAATGGATCCTGATCTTGTAGGGATGCTGGGAGATGAACATATGGATATGGAACACACTGTGTTTGAGGGAAGACACATATGGGAAAATCCAGTGGTTTAGATGGATCTGTGTGATTGTAAAGGACTGCAACAGAAACGAGCTCACTGATCCTGGAGGGCATCCTTAGGAGAGTCCCCTCATTGTCTCAGGGTGGAGACACTGGGCAGTAAGAGCTTTTATTAGAACTTCCAAGAAATTCTTCCTTGAATATGCTGAGAGGAAGGTGGTGAGGGAAGCCTATGGGGCAGCTTTGGATACATCCTTGTCATTTGATAGAGTTTTCCATTAAGAGGCATTTCAAAGCTCCTTACAATGGAAGTATCACAACCTCCACACACCAAAGGAGAAAGCAAGGCACAAAGCTGTTCAGGAGATGAGAAAAATGCCAGGTGTCCCAAGATTTCAGTGCTTTGTCAACTACCTTCAGTGTTGACTTTAAACTGTGTCTTGCTGTTATTCCACCTTTCTTTCCTGATTCCAGGGAAGTGCAGGGGAGAAGGCAGTGATGTCATCATATCATCTTTGTCAGTGTCACAAAACACGTTTACATGCTTACAGAATAACATAGGAAACATTATAAAATAACATTTTTTTTTCAATTCCTAATCTGAGTTTATGCAAGAGCTCTGTAGAAATAATTGATTAGGTTTCAATTTATACTCAGAATGGTAACTGACATGGTGGCAAATGTGTTGATTGGTATCTAATTTGGTGTGGCTAATTTCCTCAATGCCAGCTAAATGCCTGGGTATTTCTTATCACATTAAGGTATTATCTGAATCTTGTTGCACATTTGTTCAGTGCTTCTGTAGCTATGACTTAATTACATGGCAACTGAGTTTATACCCTGGTATGGAAGGATTGCTCCTCAGAGAGCTTCCTCAATAAACAATAGGTAATTGCCATGTTCCTACTTTAATTAATGTAAATTATAAGATTATTTTAATGATCTTGGGCCCAGCCTTTGTAAGACACAGATCACTTCTCCAGTCACGCTGAGCTCCAGCAGCGCCCACTGAAGTCAATGAAGTCCATCAGTGCAGGCTTACACCCAGCTCTAGAGAAATTTGGACTTTTTGCATAGGAAGTCACTGTCCCTCAGTGTGAGGGAATGACACACACATAACAATATTTAAAATTTTGGTTCTTGCAGCAAGAATTCCCTACCCCCAGCCCTCGGAGGCTGTGCAACAGAATCCTGCCCTGTGTGACCTACTTGAAGCAAGTGGGAGTCAATATTTATCAACTTCCCTCTGTTCTGTGAGTCAATACCTTTCCCTAAAGCAGTTGTTTCCCTCTCCCTGCTGCACAGATCATGATCAGAGGAAAAAGGGAATTTTCTCACCTCCATCCGCTGATGCTTTTTCCCATTCATACAGCCAAGGGAGTGGTGGCTTCCAAAAACATCCAGGAAAGGCAGAGAAGCAGGAAGGGGATAGGAGGGTCACCTCTGGGTGAAAACCTCTGGGTTTGTGGGCGGGTGGGCAAGTGTGCAGAAAACTTGTGTCAGGATTCAGTTGTAGGTGTGAGGTACAGCCTTGTGAGCAGAGTGAACACTCATGGAGTCGGAAATGCTGGGAAAAAAACATGAGTGACCCTTCAAGATACATAAATAATGTTTCGTGGCTCGAGTGAAATGCTCTTGTTAGGCTCTCTGGAGGAGAATTTGACATTTTCTGTGCCACCTGCAATATTAAAAGAAAATGCTGCTGGCTTCTGCATTGTCTCCTGAAAGGCACAGGGGCAGACAGAAATGTAATTAAATTACCTGCAGCATTCATCTGTTGTCATAGCAGCCCTCACAATGAATATAACAGTAATTTCATCTACAGCTTAGCTTAATACAGCTTTGCCTACACCAGCCAGAAAACAGTTTTCTAGTCCACATCTGACAGAGTCCAAGGGTTTCCATTTCAATTCCACCAACAATGGCCTGCAGAGGGGTAAGATCACAGATGGAGTCTTTGCTGCACTTCTCCAACATCAAATAGCACCTACTACCTGTGGGTGACCCCATGTGCTTCAGGAGGTAAGAGCAGATGATTATATTTTCTCCTAGCCTTAAAAACCTCAAAATCACAGCATCAATTTATGTGCCTGTAACAGAAGCATGGTGCAGAGTTCTTCCCATCTCGATTGAGCACACCTAGAAGCTCTGGCTGTGCTCTAAACACAAGCCCTTGATTTTCCCAGAGGTGTGTTTCAGGTTGGCTGTGTGGAGCACGGTGAGGACACAGCAGTTTTGGCACTGACAAAGGGTACAACAGGCAGGGTAGAATTCATCTTTCTTTTTAACTTGCCAAGGAGTTTTTTTTTAAACTGAGACGTTATTGATGGACCCAGGTGGCTCCAGGCACCTCCTGACTCCCCTTTGCTAAATGTGGGATGAGCTCCCTGGCTCAGTTCAATATCCTGAAGGGAAGTGATCCCTATCGCTGTGCTCGAGGGTGAGGGGACAGCAAACTCTCTCTGTCCAAAGGCTAAAGGATTGAATTATCCTGAGCACCTGGATAATGTCTAATACCTAAAGGTAGATCATCCATTAAGTCCAAGAAAAGGTAACAGGCTGCTCCTAATTTCCATGACTTACCCTTCTTTGGATATGAAGGACTTTGTCATTGATCTATCACTATAAGAAATTTCAGAAAACCTCGCTTTACTTGCTGATATTTTATTTTATTTTTGTTAGTATTTATCTACCAGTTTCTTCCAGGAATGACTCCTATTTACCGCCTTTCTCAATTAAACAGTCCCACAATTCAGCTATGTAGCAGTAATATTTCAAGAGAACAATTAAAAACAAGTCAAGAGTAGAAGAATATGATAAATGAGGCATACAGCATCTGTAACAAATATGTGGCTCCACCCAATACACCTGGGAAATATCTCCTTCTTTTTGCTTCTATCCATTCCATTCCTGTTTGGGGAGGTTTAGGGAACCGAGGTTCATCCTGCAATGATTTATTTTTATCTCACATATTCAGGAATGTACAAGTTGAAGAGTGTTTAAATACCGTGTGAGAAATGGGTAACTTGTGCATGGCCAAGATAAGCTGATCTGTGAGCTGAGGCTTGCCTGAGCCTGGTGTATGGAATATTCCTCCTTCAGGCAAGCTCTGCTCAGAGCAGGGGAGTTTTGTATCTCTGGAGCAACTGTGCATAGTGACCTTTCCAGGCCAAACAGTGCTGAAAGGAGTTGTTGCAAATTGCTTGTGTTTTGTCATTTTACTCTTCCCTGTACGAACAGACACAGCCACATGCACAGTACCTCTCCTCTGATGCTCCCAAATGCTTTACCCAGGTGCATAAATAGCTTTTATTCCTGTTTTACAGATGAGCTAAGAGGGATGGCAGCAGCAGGAGAGCCAAGGGTCACTCAGGGGTGGTAAGAGTGAGATGGGCCTTTGCCGTGCTGGGTCATGCCGAGCAGTACAGCCTGAGATTTTGATAAGTATCAAGTAAATACCAAAGGCAGGTCTTGTTGAGTGGCCATCAGTCAGTGCCTGCAGTGCAGGGCTGTGAAACCCAGCCCCTGGTACTTGGCCACCAAGCTCTGGAGTCAAAGGATTTACTCTGAGTTGCAATTCAAGGTTGGAAATACTGAAAATATATCCAGGGGCTCAACCATCACGGCCCAGCTCACCTACAGATAACTGATTTTCCTGTGATTCGTGTGCTCTTTTGAAAAAGCTCCAGTTTATACTCAGTAGAATATTACAGCTTGAAATCAATTAAATTTTACTCAAGTCACCCACCCCTGAGAGGCACCAGCAGCAGGTTTGTTCCACAGCTCTCAGTGGTTTTGGTCTATCTGGCTCCCTGGGTTACAGCCACACCTTTGAGCATCGCTCTGCTACGTCCAGGAATGTGGGGAAAGGTGATGCCTTAAATGGCTACCTAGAAACAGAGACTAGACAGGAATAAAGGAGGGATTTATTTGAAAGGCCTTCAGAGGTCACACTCTGGGCTCCAGAGGCTTCTGTCTCAGCCGATCCCAAAATGGACAATGACAGCTCACGAGTTCTTCACACTTTGATATCAGCATCAATTCTCCAAGCAGAAGCCAGGCAAGGATGGAATTTGCCCAAGCTTGCCCCCCTCTCCCCAAGATGAAGGTTTGCAGTTGTTGGGCCCAGGAAGGTCTGGGTGTCCTTGGAGAGGGAGCTGGAGAGGCTTTGTTATGTCAGTGTGAGCATGAGAGAACAGCACTGAACGAGCTCCAGGGAACTGCAGAGTTCCACTGGGCACTGCAGGGTTGGAAAAATATCAAAGTTAAAACCCAAGGCATCAAAAGAAAGAATTGACCTCCCACATCTCCTTCCCAGCCCCAGGACTCCTTGGCTGTTGGGTCTGTAATCTGTTAGGGAGCACTGGAAATGCTCCACGTTCCAGGGTGTAACAAGGGATGCTGCTGCCGAAAATCAAGACCTGAGAAAGGATTGAACGCCGCCAGTATTTCAGATCTGACACAAAAACGAGGTGGGTTGTGAAGGAGTAAATTAAAGACACGGTTTTAAAGATCCAGCAGTAAATATGCTGAAGGTCATGGGACATCACAAGTTAATAAAGTCAACTGGATAATTTAATTCAGCATAAAGAACCCGTCTGTGTGCACTGAATTGAAGGTAAGAGTTTAACATGACAAGATGGAAAAGCTTTGTTATCCTCTTGTCTTGCCAGGATTTGCTTCAATTACGCCAGAGAATGTTACTTCATTCTTGCCCTAATAACACTGTAGAGGAAATTAAATTACTCATATATAACAAAAGTGAACTGATTCTGACATCTCTTCTAGGCAAACCTCCTGCTGTATTAGCTCCTAAGCACATTCTCCCTCACTTAGGGTCTCATGCATATTTATGATTATCACTCATAGTAAATATAAGCACTTTGCAAGAACGCAAATTAACTGCAGGAGGTAATGGAGGTTGCCAAGGGTGTTTTTTATTGTTGACTGTGACATGAAGTCTACAATATGGGTACAATAATGGATGGATCGTGAGGCATGGAGAAATAATCCCATCACAGAGTGCTCTGACATCAGAAACCACAACAGCAAAACCAGTGTCACTCCAACCTCGGGCTGCTTTTACTGTGCTTTTATTTCATTTCATTTTAAAAGGAGCTCTGCTTTAGCTTGAAATTTTTTCTTTATATTTTTATAACTCATCGATTGGTGAAAATAATTAAAGGCTGCAGAGCTAAGAAGGAATTAATTTCATTTTTAAGGCTGACAGACCTTAGCCTTTGGTTTTAGCTGGATTAATAATGGTGGGTTGTCTCTGTTGCAATGGCTCTTTCTTAAAGTTTGATTGCTTTTTCATTACATTAGCTAGGTTCTGGAAAGATTTTATACAATAAATTTAGCCTCCAGAAATAAACCTCACAACCTTGAAGCTAAGGGTGAACCCAGCAAGGTAGAGACCATTGCACCAGGCTCTTGCAGCCTTTCTTTAGGAGGTTTCATTAGGAGGAAGCCAGCACATCCCAAACAACACAGCACTAAAAACAATGGAGCCTTATTTTTAAAAAAAACCACATTTTTTCTCCCAGTCCATTCCAAATTCAACTCTCAACCTTTGTTCTCTCAGTGAAACAGGCCCTTATTGGTGTTCATCCCCCAGCCCAGCAACATCACCCTGTCTGGAGCCTGTCCGTGCCAAATTCTGTGCCAGGAGCATTTTGGGGGTAGATGCAAGTGGATTTCATCACCCATAATCTGATGTCCTGGACAGTGAGAGCCTTTTCTGACATGGACATTCCTTCAATGTTTTCCATCACTTCTATCTCTAGCCTCAGGTTCTTCCTCTGAAGTGGGGATGGAGTTTTAAGGGGCATTAGTGGGATTTTTTGTTTAAAACTCAGTAAAAGAACAAAGACTTTGTGCAGAGCAGGAAAGAGGCCAGTGGGAGCAGCTCTGCCTGCCTTTCCCTAAGGATGGCTGCCTCAGGGAGCCAGAGAGGAGTTCTCTTTAGGCCATGATGGATGTCCCCATGCACAGGAGTGTGCTGCTGCTCTCAGGGGTGTCAGACAGACAGGAACAGACCAGAGCTGGCAGCACCAATATTGCAGGCACAGGAGGAAGGGGACAAAGGGAGCTAGGCTTCCATTGAAAACAGCAATCTCTGCTCCATCCATGAGGGAAATGGGAGAAAAATGGTGACAGATGTGCCTGGATTAAGCATGACCTCTCTCTGCTGCAGGTGAACATCAGGGGCTGCTGTGGTGAGCACCTCACACAGGTCAGAGCCTGCAGCTGGGTCACCCTGCTGCACCCACAGCAGTGCTCATTCCCGGCTAAAATCCTCCTGATCCTGCCTCCAAATAAAAATTCCAAATGCAGAGCGTTGCTTTAAGCAGTTACAAAAATAAATGAAATATAGGAACTAATAGAGAGTGGAATTTCTTCTTAATTTGCCCATCATCGCTTTTGTTTCTAAAGCAAAATGAGGCTGGCAGGGAGATGATGGGAAACACAGTGTTGAAATGACACTTATAGCATCCCAGAGGACCATTCAAAGCAACAAAAAAACTGGTGATGTCCTTAAAGACTGCAGATGGCTTCTTCAAGGTGAATAATTTTATTGTTTATTTCCTGCTCCGTGTACTGCAAGGAATGACATTTAAGAAACTGCTCAAAGACGTTTTTTCAAAGCACAAAGCAAACATTTAGGACCCAAATTATCCATACCACTGACTGTGTCATCTCCAGAGCTCGGGGCTTGGCTCAGAGGCACATAAAGATTTGGGACAGTGAAGTTTTAGAAAGCAAGGAATACAGGTCAGGTGTGTATTTCTGCAAAAATATAGAAATCTTGGAACTGGAATGCTTTTGCAGGGCATGTGAAAATATACCCTGTGAGGAAAAAAAGTACTCTTATAAAAGCAGGTGATATTAGAAAGCTTTTATTATACAACTTTTTCATTTTTTTTCAGGAGAATGAAATACCATTCACAAGCTCTCCTTTTCCAAGATACTTCAAAGCTTCCAGATCTGACCAAAAAGGCATTATATAATTCAGTCATGTCTGGAAAGACTCCTTTGTAAGCTTGTGTTCAAAATTTCATCAGTAGTGAAGATTTTAATACATTTCTATTTGGCCAAAAATTCCACTTCATTTTCAGGGTTGGGTTGTTTGGATTTTTTTCATTTTTCCTCTTCATATTCATATTCTCCCTTCAACTCCTGTCCTAACAGACATCTGTCACTTCTCCAGGGAGTATTAACACCAAACAGATATTCAAGTGTGACCTTTTCCACAGGTAAAAAATTTATTGCTCATTAGTGCAAACTGGTTTGAGTCTGCACCTCTCTGGTGCTCAGTCCAAAGCTTTCTGCTGGCATTCCTCTGACCATTTGTTCTGATTCCATCAGATTTGAAGCCTGTAAAGCAAGAACATGTTTTGTGAGGAAAAAATCCCCACATTCTCTGAAGGTAGAAGAAAGAAAATATCTGTTTATAACCCTTTTGTTTGGCTTTGGAGTTTTTTTTTTTTTTTTTTTTTTTTTCAGTTACTTGTGTAAGGATGGTGAAAAGGTCACAGCAGAATTACAGGAGAAAGGTGTCCATAGATCAGGTGTGCAAGCTGCTTTCAAAGCAACTTTTCAGGACAAAAAGATAAAACATAATCAAAGCAACAACTTTCCTTTTCTTTTACCTGGAAGGCCATGCAGAATTTCAGCCTTTAGAAGGATTGAGGGAGAGGCAGCCCCTTGGACCAGGCAGAGCATCACTCATCAGCCACCTGAGACAGCTCCAGACTCCTCACCTATGGGGAAGGAGAGATGCACATTGGGAGAGTAAATGTATCGTTTGTTACATTTAGAGATTATTTTTTTTTTTAATTTAGACCTGTCTTTGCTTTTCCAACACAAACAGAGAGCTTCTCTTGCAGCTGAAAGCCTGGGGCAAATAAATATCCATGTGCTCAGAGAAATCTGTGAGTTGTTAAATGAAGAAGCAGCAGCAGGAAGGCAGAGAAGATGTGGACTTTGGGGCTGTTGCTTTCATTTTTACTCCCTGTGAAGGAGGCCTGGAGTAGGGGATTGGCAGCAGGGAATGAGTCAGGCAGGAGCCAATCCTGTACAGCTCCCTGGTGAAAATTAGTTGGGGAAACACTGTTAAATCCAATAAGCAGACACATGAAACCTAAACCAGAAGCATCTCACCACTAGAGTTATGTGCAAATTAAACACATAACTTTAACTAAGATGGTGAAGAGAGGGAATTTCAGGCTCAAAGTCAAGAGACACCATCAGGAGTGGTTGGATTCCCTGGGTGCAGTCCCAGGACTGCCAGGCTCCTGCTGTGAGGGCAGGCTTGGAACATCCTTCAGATCAATATTGTCCTTCCCTGGCACTCAGCAGAGTGTGGAGCCTATAACCAAACCTGCCAAGACATGTCTGATTACGTGGTTGGCTTTTTTTTAATGTAAATTTCATGGCTTCAGCAGTGAGAAAGAAAGGAGCTGGGAACAGAAATAGAAATATTAAAATGTCAGAGATAAAACTCTTTCCACCTAATAAGAAGCTGTTCCAACTAGGACTTGTAGGATAATTAAGGATAAGATGATTTTGGGTTGAGTATCTGACTGCTGTGATTTAAGAGGCTGCAGAAAAAGCAGCCATGGAAGATAGTGAAATCCCATTGGATTACTGTGGAATAGCCTGGTGGTGCTCTCTTCCCTCATCCCTGTCCTGGATTTGGGTTCCCATATCACAGGGGAGGGAAGGCAGCAGCTTTCCTTCACAGATCACCTTTCAGATTTAATGCTGGTCCTTAGCAGAGCTGCTAAGCCAGAGCTCCCCTCACCTGAGCACGGGCAGTCTGGAAAAGCACACGTTGCCTTTTACCTCCTTTAAACCATTAAAGCCATTTTCCTAATTGATTACAACTGTTGTGATGTGGTAGTTTTAACACTGTGAATAAAGATTACATATGATTAGATAAGCAGTTTAAAAGTTCTGAGAGCTGAATAGTAGCATTTATTAATTGTGTTCACTCATTTATCTTTGTGCTCTACTTACGATACAGTCCCTGAAACCTTAATAAAATTGAATCACAAAGAAAAGCTCATTACTTGGAAAAAAAAAATGTACATCCCACTTTTAATGAGTTCAGTTCCTGTGGCCCTGCACAAAGGGCTCTTGCTGTGACCCAGGTGTGGGGCAAAGCTTCAGACCTGACTGCAGGGCTGAGCCCCTCTGTAGGCAGCATTATCCTCTCCAATGGATCACCTCAGAGAGAATCTGGATAATTTGAACTGGATAATAATTTTAATCATCAAAACTAATAACTGTTTTTTTTTTTTTACATTTCCTAGTCTCAAAACTCTAAAAACCACTAGGCTAAGCAGAAACATGGTGGTCTGCCTTTAAATCCAAGGCTAAATCTTCATGTCCTTCCTCTGCTTGAAGGAAAGGGTGAGTGTTTGTTCTTTGGTTTGTTCCCCTGGCTGAAAAGAGATCACACTGAACTGTAGAGAAGATTTTAGCCTTGTGTATACATATTTTTAAAGAAGTGGCAAATTAAAAGTAATGACTTGGGCATTTTGTGTTTGCTCTTTCTCCTGGCCATAATAAATCTTTACACAGAACTGCTGGAAGTATTAAATCACTCCAGAGCAACTTGTCCTTGTTCCTCACTGCAGAGACAATAGGATTTTAATAAACAATATTTTTGATTAGGTTCAGCAGGAAAGCCAAGGATAACTAGGTATTTGTATCTGTCAGGGATTCAGCAAGAATCCTTGTAATTCATCTTGACTGCAAAAGCTATTGCAGACACATGCAAGACTTGGTAATAGGTTTTGGGTGTTGGGAAGAGGGGGTTTCTCAAATACAGGGATACACCATGTACAGCAGTACCATCCCCTTTGGGAAAAAAAATCTCTCTTAAATACAGTGTTTGTGCCTGGGCCGAGAATATGATGATAATAAAAACTTATTATGATAAATGGAGCCATGTTCCTCAAAGAAAGAGCAACTCACACACACAAAAAAAAAAAAAAAAGCCAAGGAAAATGAGGGTGAACTACCTTGATGAACAGTAAGGATATATAGCCATCAACACAGATTTGCAAAATGGACTTTGACTTAATTCTAAAGTTGCTTAATATTCCTGAGATATCTGTAATAGGTTCCAAGACTGCTTTAAAGATGTTACTATTTATGTTCCAGCCACAGTGAAAAGGGGTGGAATATGTGGCCAGTACTTAGAATGAAAGCAATACCCAAAATAAAAGTGGGCAAAGAAAAATGAGAACTTTTTTTTCAGCACAATGACCGTCCCAATGGGATAATTAATTTCCCTTAGAGCAGCTTGTTATTTTTCAAACATATTCTACTTACGCAGATTTAACTGTAGAAACATCATATTGTTGTAATTTCTCCAGTGTGATGCAGCTCTAATTACTCACTGCTCAGAGCATGAAAAGGAAATGAAAGATGAGCAGCAAGTTAATTTTTATTTTAAAAACAAAGAAGATAAGTTTTTAAAAAGGAAAAACAGATCATTGTGTATCAGACTGGGAGCATGGAGACATTTCACGGGAAGAGGAGCTGCAGTAACTCTGGATTTTCCCGGGAGGATGTTGCCAGAGGTGAGCCACAGCCTGGAAGGAGCTCGAGGTTATTTACAGCAGTGATGGCAGGATGAAAGCAGCACACCCTGAAGAACACCCCACCAAGTGCAGGAGCTGCTGCTCTGTGCCTCCGTCCCCCTTTTCTTTGGATTTACCCTAAATCTGACTGTACACATTAGTTTTGACAAACCTTCTCCAAAACTAAGGATGCCGTGGTGCCTTTGGGGGTGTTTGGCTCGGGGCTGCTGGATCAAACATGCTCCCAGGACACATCACTGTGACAGAACCCCCCTGCACAGGCTGCTCTGCCTCTGCTGTGCCTCTGCTTTGTGTCTGGGGCTTATGCTCTACCTTTTCACTCATCCAGTCATTTTTCCATCCAATCTTTCCTAAGAAAGACATTTTCTGCCTCATTTTTCCTTGCCTTTCCGAGGCCTTAGGCGGCCCAGAGCTGAGCACTGCCAGTCCCTGCAGACATCCAAAGCTCCTGATCCCTGTGCAGGTTGGAGCAAAGCTCTCAGTGCAAACAAACTCTCTGGAGCTTCAATACACCTGGTGAACAAAGGATCCTGATATCCCAGCAAGGAGCAGAGCTCTGAAGCAGTGCCTCCCCGATGACCAAAGCAACATGAGCTACAGACCTCTCCTTCTCCTGATTTCTGAATTCCAAGTTTGCGTGGGATTGATACAAACTACGATGTCCACCCTATGTTTTTCTTTTGTAAGCAAGCTCCTTTTCTGTAAATGACTCTTTTTTATTGCACACTGAAGTGCAGAGCTGCCAGGCAGCCATCTCAGTGCCATGCAGAGCTGGCAGTGCAGCTGGCACTCCAGATGCTCCGATGGTTGTTGTTGTCACTTGGATGCTTGTGAGCCAGGAATAGCCCCAGCACACGTCAGCAAGCTCACAGGGAAGCAAAGGCTGCACTGCCCTGCCCTGCCAGCTGATCAGAATGAAGCCTCAGACAAAATTTAGGTAAATATTTAAGCAAACACTTTAAAAATGGGACAGAGGGCAGAAGTTGCCTGTGGGCGAGGATGATGCTACAGAGTGATGACACATGGGCATGTTGGCACAAACAAAAGCTGTGTCTTTGCCCTTCCTTCCCACCTTTCAAATCAGTTTGGACATCTCCTTTCCAGCTGCAGGGTTACTTAGCACTGGTACCAGGGTGCTTCACTGGCCATTTAAGTGACAGGCACTTAAATACAGTCTGTATTTACCCCTGGCTCCTGCAGCATCCACACTGCTGCCAGCACCACCCTCACCAAAGCCCTCTGCCCATCCCACACTGTGGCCAGAGCTGTGCCAGGACACCTCCATCAGGAGGGTAAAAACCCATTAAAATTAAAACAACAACAGGCAAACCAACGCTGGCACTTTCCTCCCAACTGTTTGGAGAAACCTGCTCAGACACAGTGGGATGCCAAGAGCTCACATTGACAGCACCCATACCAAGTGCAGGGGGTGAAATGGAGCACACCCACAGCACAGACAGAAATTAAACATAAATTGAACGCCTCAATGCAATTCTCACCCAACAACAGCTGTAACAAAGGCAGGAAAAGGAATTCCTTGACTCAGTTGTCATGACAATACTCTTGAAAAATATCTGCCACAGGACCAGCCCCCACTGGCTCCGTGTGACTGCTCCTCTCCCCCATTAATGCAGCACTTGTTCCAGGTCAGTTCCAGGATGGAACAATTACACTCATCTGCTGCTTGTGCAGGCAGCAGATACCAACGGTGCAGTTTATAATGCAGTTGCTATAATTAGGTTTTGAAATGAGCACTGCGTGGGGAACTCCTCAAGCCATATCATTATGGAGAGAAAGGGATAATTGCGATGTGGTTGCATTGTATTTCTTTTTTATTCACATTTTTCATTGCTAATATGCTTGTTAAATAGTGACAAGTACAAATGGTCATAGCAGAAAAATTAAATGCAAATGCTATTGCCATGATAAAAAATAAACGAAAAAACCAACAAAACCCCAGTGTGCTGTATATCTTTTTTCTGTTACCTCTGCTTCTGTGCTGACCTTTGGACTTATACTCCAGGATAAAACTGCAGCATTTCCTTGGAAAATTATCTTTCATTAGAGTAAGACAATAGTTTTGGTCTTAATATATATTATATTATTATTTATATATTATATTACTATTTATATATTAAATTTCTTTTTCTGTTATTTTAATATATTATTATATACATTATATCTCTGTAAAAATATTATCTATGTATTTTTATATATAAATACTACATATTTTTATATCTATTACATATATTACATATATATTAAAATTAAATATACATGATAAAGTGAAAGAGAAAAAAAAAGAAACCGGTCGTTTCTGCTGTTCCATGTCAACTTAATTTTAAGAGAAATTTAAGAGCTAACTAGGCAGCAAAGGGAAAAAAATACACACTTTCATCCATGAGCTAATATACTTCCCCTCACTGACTTTGTAGCAAATATGTTACTAATATCTCTTCCAAACTACTGATAAATTTCACTGGTGTGTGATTTAGCTATTATTGGAATACTTCCTTCTGAAAACAAATAGAAGGAGGGGAAGAGAGGGAAGAAGTGGAAGAGCCCTGTGGGGTGATGGACAGCTCGTCCCAGAAAGAACAGGAATGAGGAACCTCCAAGAGCAAAGCATGGCCTGAGGTGTGCAGCAGGCACGTTTTCTCCTTGGCTCAGTATTTCAAGGGCAAAATGAGGCAGAAAACCTCACTCAGTTCAGTTCTGCAAGCTCAAGTGAAGTTAATCTGAGGCAAAGCAGGAGCTTTAACACACAGATCCCCACATCATGCTCCAAACAGTCCATTATCCTTCTTAGTACACGCCCTTGCCCCTTCCCCTGCTCCCATGAGCTGCTTTACACCCACCCAGAGTCACCTTCCCCTCTGTCACCAAACCCAGCAAACAAACAAATGGATTTGGAGCAGAGGGGGTTTGAACCTCACAGCCCCTCTTCCCTCAGCTCCTCTGCAGGTAGGGGCTGTTAAAATCCTCAGCACTGGGGCAAACAGGGCTCCTGTCCTCCTCTTCCTCCTCTTCCTCCTCTTCCTCCTCTTCTGCTTGCACAGGAATATCGACCTTGATGCCTTACATGGCTACCTAGAAACAGAGACTAGACAGGAATAAAGGAATAAAGAAGGGATTTATTTGAAAGGCCTTCAGAGGTACACTCTGGACTCCAGAGGCTCCTGCCTCAGTGCATCCCAAAATGGACAATGACAGCTCCCGAGTTCTTCCCACTTTGATATCAGCATCAATTCTCCAAGCAGAAGCCAGGCAAGGATGGAATTTGCCCAAGCTTGCCCCCCTCTCGCCAAGATGAAGGTTTGCAGTTGTTGGGCCCAGGAGGGTCTGGGTGTCCTTGGAGAGCGAGCTGGAGAGGCTTTGTTATGTCAGTGTGAGCATGAGAGAACAGCACTGAACGAGCTCCAGCGAACTGCAGAGTTCCACTGGGCACTGCAGGGTGGGAAAAATATCAAAGTTAAAACCTAAGGCATCAACCTCAGCCATGAGGCAGCAAGGGAGGAGCAATATCAACCACTCCTGATTTCCATGAAAGTGCAAGAAGAAGCGAGGGTCCCAGACCTGGGCAAACCAGTGTCTGCATTTCCCCTGCTTACCCTCCCTTCTTCTGTAAAGGCTGGCACAACCATAATTATTATTATTATTAACCATAATAACTGCTGGGTAAGGCATTAGCTCTCTCAGCCCATGGATGCAAGGTGTCACTGCACACAGCAAATGTCTGGGCTACATGGAAAACTTTTGAACTTAGCAGATGAATTTCTGTTTGCACTGGACTAGACTGAGGCAACTTTTGGACAAAGCAAATGATATACACAAGCAGCAGGACGCTTTTTTTATCTCAAAATCCAGAGAGGCACTTAATTCCTGCTTAAGCCAAACCCACTCCCTGATGGTTTTCAGCAATGTGCATTGGAGATAAGACCAGATAGCACCTCAGATGATCCAAAAATGTTCCATGCAGTAAGCTGAAAGTTCAAAAAAAAAAATCAAACTGAAACCTAAACAAACAAACAAAAAGCCTAAAAAGTAATCTTGCCCTTATCTCAGATGAGCTGGAACAACCTAGAGGAGAAATGATATCATGCAGTAGCAGTGTCAGGCTCCGTGAGGATGTTCTCATGGTTTGGCAATACTCCTAGGGTTTCTTTCCTTGCTACAAATGAGTTGGCAAGAGCAGTAATTGAGAGCAAAGCCTTTGCTTCAAGTCTAACCAGGACAGGGTTAACGTGCCAATGCTTTCCAAAGGCATGGGAAGAAACACCCACCAGGTTACAACAGATGATGAATTTTTCTCCAAGAAACCTCTGGTTTTACTAAGCACAGATTGCAAGACGTTGGGTACTGACCTGCTCCTCCTCAAGGTCAACATTCCATCCTCTGGTACGCCTGGGATGGGCAGGAACTGCTGCTCAGAGAGGGCTGTGGTTCCTGGGCAGTCATTGGGAGCTCAGGCAGAAGGCTCTCACAGAAGCACTGCTGCATTAAATGGTTTCTGTTTCAGCTGAAAGGCAGCCTCAGCACAGCTCTGCTCAGGGCAGCTCCTGGCCCAAATCCCTGCCCAGGGATCGGTGCAGCGACAGCTGGAACCAGCCTGGCCAGGCACAAGCTGCCACTGCAGCTCCAGCAGGACACATTTGGCAGCCACGTGGGCTGCAAAACACCCCAGGGGACACGTGGGATCAGGTGGGACAGCTGGCACACCCCAGGGGATATGTGGGATCAGGTGGGACAGCTGGCACGTGCCAACACACCAGGGCTAGCAAGGCCCTGTCCAAGGTCACCAGCACGAGCTGGCCCAGGGCAGCATCACTGATATTGAAAGGACACAATTCATCAAAAGAGCCTCCTGGCATCCTCCAGTCCTTGCTGGTGATCTGAGGTGCCCACCTCTGCCACCTCAGGGAATTCAGCATTGCACTGGGGTGATGTGACCTACGAGCGATGGTCAGGGAAAGCAGATTCCTGCAAGGCTGCAATTTGCTGGCCATCAAATAGGTGTGGAAGGCTTGGCAGAATCCAAAATTACAGTGCAAGTAGGAGTACAGGGGAAATTATTATTGTCAGGATTTTATGGAGAAAATAACCATGTAGAATGTATTTTAAGGTGGTAGTTTAGACAGGAGCATGATAACGTCGTAAACCATAAGAGGAAAACTTGAGGCGTTTAAAAACATCAGAGGAAATACGAGAGTGAATTACTACTGCCTCTTCTTTCCTAGTTTTTTGTTGTCTTAAATGATATGTGTGCGCCTGCAAGTGCATTTGTAAATATATTTCCTTTTTTTCTCTTCAGATAGATTTTACAAATGGAAGAGCTCACCGTGTTGCTCTATTAAGGAGCAAAAATAAAAATCTGTGAGTGTTCACAAGCGCCAGCCGGAGAGAACAGGTAAGAAACTGCATCCCTCCAGAAGATGAAGGATGTTATCACACCACCTCACTGCAGCCACCAGAGACAGCAAACTCCCATCCCTCCTCCCAGATCCCTGTCAGAGCAGACACACATCCCCATAAGTAGGTTTGATTTGTTTGGAGACCTTCTCGGTGCTCCTTTGTGCATCAGAGCTGCCTCCAGCGTGAGGGGCAGGTGCTAGGTTAGAGCTAAGGGCATGCAGGGAGGGCAGGATACACCAAGATGGTTCTGGTGGCTCTGTGGAGCAGCCCAGATCCTCAGGGATTTATGCAGTCAGAGCCTGAAGTTCACCTTAAATTGCACCCACAGAGGGGTGGTACTGCCCAAGGAGCAGCATTCCTAGAAGGTGGGACAGGCAGGTCAGGGCTGTGAGACACTCACCCACAAGCATTTCAGCATGTGCTCCCCAGAGCCAGCGTGGGTAACACTCCATATGTCTTCCATTTGTCGCGAATGAATGTCATAAACAACTGTCCTTCAGGAAGGAACTGAGTGTCAGCATTTCCTGAGCCTCGTTAGCCAGACTCACACTGTGCTAAGGATTTCTAAAGGGAAGCAGAAGGTCTGACTGCGTGGAGAACGGCAGTGGGATGGGAAACACCTCATCTTTCCAAGGTGGGAGGCTGGAAGGTGGCAGAACAGCTTATTTTGGGAGCTGTTGGTTAGCTGAACTCTCAGCTCTGCCTACTGGCATTTCACTGAAAGCTCGTGTCTGATAAAAGAAGACATGGATGAAAGGCTAAAACATATTTAAGCAACTTTCTAGGAAGGATCTTCTCTCTTTTTCAAAATTACAGTCAGGATCCACTCTGTTTTGAGACTCTAGTCCAACATTTTCGTTGCAAATCACCAACCAAGTGGGAAGCTGATGAATGAAGTGTCTGGTTGACACAGAGAGGCACAAAGTGATGTCACCCTTCAGGGAACTCCCGCAACTTTCCAAGTGTTCTTTCCCAAAGTTCAACTTTGTAACTTCTGGAAGTTTTGAGTTACAGAACACCCAGTGCAGGATGTGAAGACAAGGCAGAGCTGGGCATCTCCCAAGGCTGTGAAGATCTGTCTCCCGTGGATGGGCTGGCTGTGCAGAATGCTCTGGCTGTGGCAGAGTGAGTGGCTGTGTCAGGATGTGGGCAGCCAAAGCTTCAGAGGGTGAAGCTGGAAAGGCTGTAAAGCCCCCAGATCCAGCTCACCACCCTCCTCACCTACCCAAAATCCAGTGCTCACAGTCTCTGTCAAGCACTGAGCAGCTTTCACCATCCAGTTCCTTTCAGAATCACAAGCAAACCCCACTGACACTGTGGGCTGGCTGTGACAGGTGTCACACGTTAATAGATACAGCACAGCTCACTGCAGGCACAGTCTGAGGGCAGGCATGTCCAGGTGTAAGGGAAAAGTTTCATAGGTGGTGTAAACCAGCCTGGATGCTGATTTCAGTGGGACAATACTGGTTTGCATAATTTAAAGCTCTGTCCCAGACTATTTAGAAAGTGGGTCTCTCTTAGAGCAGCTCCCAGGGTATCTTCATGTCACAACACTGCCTTCCTAGGAACTCACCAGCCAGGGCTATGAGTTACTTCAACAGCTACATTGCTTCAGACAAAACCTCGCCATCTGCTCTACCCTCTAATTACAAATGCAGAAAACATAATTCACAATCAAATCACATATAAAAAGGCAAGAAAATGAGCAATTAAAATGCACATTCTGCCAGGCAAATCAACCTTCCCTTCCCAGCCATGCTGTACCCACTGCTGCTCTGGCCTGTCACAGGCAGGGTCAGGATTAGTCCCGGATCACTGGAGAGCCTGGTCCTGCTGGTCTGTCTGATAGCAGCCTTCCAGGCTTGATCCTCTCATCTACCAGAGACTCTCTGCAGCTCCAGCCTGCTGCTCTGCTTACCAGTGACTTGTCAACCCTCAGGATCATTTTTTCCGAGGGAGCAATTTACCTTTCTGATGTACAGACATATCTTTGTTATTTCCCACTCCCTGTCTCTCTTCTGGAGTCCTCCTGGCTCTCAAGTCGACGCAAACTTGAGGGTTTGGGGAGTATAAGCAGGGATGGATGGTGCTGTGTTTGCCAGCAAACACCTCAGGCTGATTTCATCTCTGGTGCAGCGTGGCTGCACTTAGTGAAGTTATCATCCCCTCTGGAATGTGCGTGCTGGAATGTGCATTAACATTCAGGCATCATTTATACTCTATAAGTAATTCAAGCCTACAGGGGCAATTTCTTGCATGTTCAATATTCAAAGTCTCCTTCTCTAACATCAGTTGGTTCAGAAGGGTTGAAAATGCAGCTCTGAGGCTGGAGAGAAAGGAGGTCCTTGGAGAGGGATGTTCCACTGGGGAGAAGGATTTGACCACTGTGCCTTACCCCACATACCTGACTGGGAGACTGATGACAGACAGCTCTGTCCATCAGTCTGTCCATCCCTGATGTTTGGGCTCTTAGGAGCAGCCCCAATGCCTGCCAGGTCCATCCCAGAGGACGAGACAACAGTGCAGAGCAGGGGGAACAAAAGTCTTCTCTACTAATGTCACTCAAGCTATTCAAAGCTCTGCATCTGATGTGTCTGCTGGGCCCTTTCTTGTGGCATATCCTCCCACTCCCACCTGGATGGAGAAAAACCCCTTTGTGAGCCAGCTCTGTGGTCTGATCCTCCCTTCCATCCCTGCTCAAGGCCTGTCCAAAGCTCCTGGGATTTTTTGGCAATGCTCAGGTTTCCATGTTGGGCCTCGAGGACCACACAGGTGCCTGCTGTGGAGCTGCTGCATGCCAGAGCCATGGAATGGGAAAGGGATGGGCTTAGCACAACAGACATGGTGCAAATGGGGGAGCCCACTACAGGCTGTGCTACTCTGCCATTGCATGGGCTCCATCTCATTGAGCAAAACTCCAGCAACAAGAGGGCTGATGTGACCCAAGCCAAGGGGGATTCCTGGCTGGATCAGCCTCCTAAATAATTTTTACTCTTTCTTTTAACAGTCAGCTCCAGTAACCTTCCTTTTCTTCTACCTTCTACTCACACAGAAAGCATGAGGCTCTGCTATTCCTTCTGAAACATTTCAGGGTTCATGATAGCTTTGCAATATCCTGCAATGAAGTGGCAGATGGGATTCTGGACTAATCAATACTCTAACAGAGCCAGGTGCCGGATCACTGGTCTGAACTGAAAGAATGCACAGTAAATCCAAAGAATACAAGAATACCACCGGTTCTGTAAAGCAACATGATCTGCAATCTGTTCAGCAAGCAATTCCTTTCCCAGGTTCACCAGCCTGAGCTCAGCAGGATGAGAGCAGGAGGCCTCTCTCCTCCTGCACCCAGCACTGTGCCTGAGGAGGAGCTGCAGCCCAGATTGCTGCTGCAGGGAATCAGAACTGCAGCTCTTGTGTAAGGCTGAGCCCAGGGCCTGGGCACCTCCTGGTTCCCAAAGCTGTGTGCACCTTCCCTGGGCTGAATCAACTCTTGATGGAGCCACAACAAGCCCTCAGCCAAGAGCCAAGGGTCACCTCATGGGGTCGGTGGCCAGGAGGCTGATTAGGCCATCGGATTGCCATGAAGGGACAAGCGTGGCTCTAAAACCTGGGATACCCAGCTCTGTGTGTGGGAGATGGGGCAAAGGGGACTCAGCAGCCTCAGATTCAGCACCAGCAGAGCCTGTGACCCCCCCACNAGATTGCCATGAAGGGACAAGTGCCCATCTGCACAGCTCTGAAACCTGGGATACCCAGCTCTGTGTGTGGGAGATGGGGCAAAGGGGACTCAGCAGCCTCAGATTCAGCACCAGCAGAGCCTGTGACCCCCCCACCTCCCTCTGCTTTACAGCTCCACTCTGAAATCCAGGGGTCCCACATTGAATCAAGATAATCACAGAGTTCCTAGCGGGGGAGAGGAATCTGTCCATCCCACTTTCTTAGCAGCTCCCATGCTGAGTTAATACCCATCACCTGTAACTTTTTTTTCCTATTTGGAGACTTTAAAAGCCAAACAAAAGACATGCCACAAGTTATAAATTCAAAGAAGATTTTTAGGTGCCAAACTGCAGCTAAACTGTAGTTATGGTTATTATACCTAAACAGACATAAAACTATAATGTGGATCAACACATTTTATCACAGTCATTCACTGAGNTTGAATCAAGATAATCACAGAGTTCCTAGCGGGGGAGAGGAATCTGTCCATCCCACTTTCTTAGCAGCTCCCATGCTGAGTTAATACCCATCACCTGTAACTTTTTTTTCCTATTTGGAGACTTTAAAAGCCAAACAAAAGACATGCCACAAGTTATAAATTCAAAGAAGATTTTTAGGTGCCAAACTGCAGCTAAACTGTAGTTATGGTTATTATACCTAAACAGACATAAAACTATAATGTGGATCAACACATTTTATCACAGTCATTCACTGAGTCCGTGCAGCTTAGCTATTGCCTTTCTACAGCCCTGAAAGATTTACCATAGTTTCAGATTAATCTGGAACTTTATTATGTAGTTATTTTAATCTCACCTTATTTCATCACTGCTTGGAGTCCTATTATCAAAGTAAGATCCTGTTAAGATACAGCAATGATGAATGGTGTTAGAACCAGCTAAAACAGAAACAGAATCCAAATCTCTTTTGCTATGTGCAGTAAAAAAAATATCAAGAGAGCCTTTAAGATGCATTATAGAGGGATAAAGGGGTTCCTACACAACTAGCAGCTCTGGGAACAGAGCCTCTCCAGCAGGTTTCCTGCATGATTGCACCCGGTCCTTTGTCTTGCCATGAGGTTTTTGGAGGTGGAATTGCTGCATAGGTTGAAAGGAGCTCTGAGGGCAAGCCTGGTGCTTGGGGCTGCAGTCTTTGCCCTGTTACGGTGTTGCTCAGACATTCTCTGGTTCGTGCTTTGCAGCCCAGTTCCTCGGTGAGAAATCCAGGGGAGTGTTAAAGACAGTCAAGAGCTCTAAAGCAAAAATTCACATTTCATCTGCCAAGACGTTTAAAGCATATAAATATCTAAACGCCATCCTGAATCAGAATATTTTTCTAAACTGGGACTGAAAATTTTTAGGATATGGTTAAAAACATGAGGATGAAAGGCCCTAAGAGGCTATTTTGGGAAGAAGCAGGGGAAGGCTGTCAGGCTGTTCCCCAGCAGAGCACAGAGCTCACTGCCAGGGGCTCAGACACTGCCGCCGGTGACACACGGGTCACCAACACGGAGGGAGGGCTGGAGTCCGCCCCATCCACAGCCTGGTAGGGCACTGCTGGGAGGAAGGACCGGCGCTGTCCATTCAAAAAGAGTGCGGTCATCTCCTGCGCCCACTGCACAGCACCTGCTGGGACACAGTGAGGCAGCCCCAGCGAGGGGACAGAGGGCTCAGGTCACTGACCCCCACTGACCTCCCCGCAGTCCCCTCACTCCACACCACAGCCTGCTGCTCCGGGATTTCTGCTCTTCCCTCTTTCCACCGTCCTCAGCCCTGCAAAGCCACCATCCCCATGGCGCTGCGGGATCATTCCTTGGGCAGGGCCACCGCAGGTTCCCCTATCCCGCACGGCGCCTTGGTTTGCTGCGGGATTTGCTCTCCTGCGTGGTCGCACAGCCCCGAGGGCGATGCTGCAGCCCGGGGTGCACCCGCATTCCCCGCGGAGCTGCGGGAAGAAGTCGATTTAGATAAGGTATGAGGAAGCAGAGAGCCCCGCGGAGCCGAGCGGAGCCGCGGCAGCACAGCGGGCACCGCCGCCCGGTCTGCACCGTCCTCTAGTGGCCACCGGCTCCGTTTCACTGGCCACAAGGCACGGGGAGCGGGCAGAGCCGGGTCAGCCCCCTTTCCCCAAGGCACTGTGCCCCCACTGCAGCGCGGTCCCCTCTCCGCCTCTCCCACCCAGGTGAGATGGGACTGTCATCCATCTGTCACACCGATCACCAGCAGGGCTGTCTCCCGCTTGGGAACTGCAGCTCTTGGCCATCAAACCTCTGCTTCCAACACCTCAGGCACGCGGTATCTCCGAAATGACTAAAATGTGAATCCTCGACTCTCCCAGTCTGCAGGAAACTGATGCAGGAAAAGGGATGTGATTCATTCGCTTTGCATCTCGGAGTCCGACACTCTTTCCCCAAGAGCAGCCCAAGAATGCACCTTGCCACCCACCTAAATATTCGATAAAAGTTAAACACGAGCACCTGTGATTGATGCTTCTCCTCACACGCCGCTCCAGCCACTCTCCGGATAATGCGTGGCATTATTGAGGCATCAATTATCTTCAGCACAAGCGTGGCTCCATTAGCAGGCCTGCAGCCTGCTCGTTCTGATAAGGTTCACTCTGTGCATTTATCAACAAAATGGGGATAACCAGCAGGACATGGAGTCTGCAGCTTTTAACTGTTAGGACAGAGATGACGCTCACATCTCCGCACGCACCATCAACCAGAGCATCCTGTCTGCTGGGGTTTATTTCTCTGGAAGAGGAAGGCATTTTCACTCTGTTTTTATCTCTTTTGGCTCTATTCACATGCTCCAGAACTCTCTTTTTAGAGGTGCAAGTAGGGCCCAGGGATTGGGCAAAGAAACTGCAGAAAGGCAATTCTTTTTATTAACAGGTCTCAAAATTCCTTCATAAACTACACAAAGATAGACTCTTGGCTTATTAATAGCAGTAAATCTCCAAGTCCAATAGGCTTCAGTTAATGAATATTGATTATGATAGTGCTGGAAAAGGCTGGTGTCAGTTGAACCGAGATCCTGCAGCCCTTTCTGCCTGAGCAGGGCTGTAAATTAACTGAGAGCTTGTTTTTCAATATTAGGTAGTGGAAAACACAGGGGTTATGGCTGCACTGTAGCTCTCCCTATCTCAGGGATATGAAACCACCTTAATGCTAATAGCAGTAGTCATTTACAGATGTAAATTTGCACTTCCCTCTATCTCCCAATGAATATCTTAAAAGTAAGGATCTAAGCTGATTAACACAAACATCGTGGCCACCTCAACCTTTGACTCGCCAGATAAATCACATCATGCTCTTGATGAGCAGCTCTATTTTGCAGCCAGGCTGGGATGACTTTGAATGGAAGCTCAGGAAAATAAACCAAGGGCAGTCCATTGAAACAGACACCTTATCGTTACCCTCTGGTGGGGAACCAAGGCAGTGATGGGTGGGGAGGCTGTGAGGTTATGTCAATGTTTTCACAAAACTATCTCACTGAAATAGCCCAACAACAACAACAAAAAACCCCAGAACAGCCCTCTCCCCCCTCCCCACATCTGATCAAAATCAAGTAATAACAGGAGTGACTTATGCACTCTCTGCCTGGTATTTCAATCTGGCCTTCCAGTTAATACACCCCACGATTAAAGCATCTATAATCTACAGTCTGTGGAGACCTGTAGAGCAGGAGCAGCAGCAGGTGTGCAGCCTGATAAGGGTTGTTCACTCTGTGCAGATGAAACTTTTAATATTTATAACTGCTGATTTTTTTCCTGATGCCTCCTATTGAGGGGAAAGGGGTAAAAGTTGAAAGATAAAAGCTCCATGAAAGACCAGGTGGAATGTTTTTCCAAGGACAGGCAGGGGCTTAAAGCTATTTCCACCTAAGAACTGGTTTAAAAATGCTGCTCAGGTAAGTGCAGCATCAGAGCTGGGGGATGAAATCTCTGGAAGACCTTCAAGGCTTGTCTGAAGTACACCCAGGCTTTCAGCTGTAAGCTCCTCTGAGCTGTCTGTGGTTTGATTGTCTGCACCAAGCACAGTGGGACTGTTCTGTGACTGCCAGGCATCATCACAAAATAATTAAGTCACTCCAGGTCAGCTGCACGCACTTCAAGTAAAGCGCTAACAGCATTTCCAGCTCAGCACTGAAATGTGCTGAGGAATCTGAAAACACTCAGTGTCATCCTGAGCCTTCGCCTCGGTGTCAGCAGGAGCTGCCACGGGCAGCACACAGGGCACTGGGAATGCTCTGGAAAACATCAATTGCATCCTGCTCCAATCCAGTCACTGCTCACTGCAGCGTGGTGCTTGAGATCCGCAGCTGGTGCAGCTCTGGAGATGCTGGTGCCTTTGCAGTCCTCCTCCTGAAATACACCCCTTACCAGTGGCATCCTTTTTCCTGGTGCTTGGATAATGCTTGAATCTATGGTCATTTGGTCTCAGATACAAGGCTCTGCCCACAAGCAGCAGAAGGCCAAGCCAGAAGCTGCTGGTTTCCAGTATTCCCCACCAACTCCATCTGCCCCACATGCTGGGTGTCCCTGTTTGGCGCCAGGAAACCCAAGAGGGACAGACCGGCACACAGGTCACACAGCCCTTGCTGACACTCTGTTTACCCTCTGTCCACATACAAGAACCCAACCAAAATCCTTCATTTTCAACACCTTGAGACCTGCCCCATGCCCAAGTGGTTTAATACCTGTGCTTTCAAAAAGAACCCAACACTCCTGAGTGGCAATATAATGACAAATGTGAATGCTGCTGCTCACCAGCAATTAGAGACAGATATAATCCAGGCCAACCTGAATAAAACAAAAATATGCCGAGAAAGCCATTCAACATAAGCATTCATTATTTAAAATATATTCATTAATTTCATCTGGAACATGATACACCAACTTACTTCTTTCAAAGTGAGCCATGTGGTCCTCACTGCTACTGCAGAGAGCTTCAAGATGTTTACCAAACATATACAGACAACACCCCACAACATAGGGAGATACATCTTAGAGCCAAAATACAAGGCTTGGGAGAACCTGAACTGAGGTCTCTCGAGTTGAAAGTTACATCTCAGCCATTCTGCCTTTCTACCTCAGATACCAGAAGTCAAAAGAAAAGCAGGCTGGCCAGGGAGGAGGCAGCATTGCCTTTTAACCAGAGAACAAAGAAAGAGACTTACAAAGAAAAAGAGGTAAAATATCAATCCTCAGAAACCCCTCACTTGAATTCAAAAGCATCAGAAAGGAA
>VZRF01009369.1:66531-122217 GCA_013396875.1 Vireo altiloquus
AGCTCTACACTGTGAGGACACGTCCAGTGTTTGGAAAGCATGAAAAAAACTGGATGAAGAAAATGTAACACTTCAGTGTCCCCATGACAGCTGCAGTGTCCCTTGACTTAACCAGACTTGGTTGCCAGAAATTGGATTTCTTGGCCTCCACTTTCTTGACTGTAATTTACTCTTCCACAAAATAAGATTTCAAATTATGCAAGTAGAGTTTAAATCTAAAGAGGTAACATTAGGTTGTTGAAAATGAGTTTTAAAAAAGTCCTGAGTTCGTGTTGTTAGTAATGAGTTTATCTCAAACTTAACACCTTGGGGGGAACCCTATCAAATGGAATTTTTGCATGACTTCTGGAGTGTACGAAAAATCCAAATTAGCAAAAGCATCCTGTAGTAGTGGAGTTAAAAAGTCATTAGCCCCTGGATGCAGCCTGGCCAGAGCTCCTAAAACACATGCAAGCAAAACCACACCAAACTGCTTATCATTCTGAAGCAAAACTCAAGGATTAGCCTCCCACTGCACATCAGCTAGCCTCCCTGGCTACAGCTGGCACCAGGATTATGTTCACTTCCAAAGCTCACAAGAACTTGGAATCCAGCAACCCTGGAGTATGAGATGGATGTACATGAAGGAACACCAGCAACATTTCATACATAGATTTACTGAGCATCCTCTGAGTTGTTAGACAAACCAGTTTCAATGCCTTGAATGTGGGAGTGCTTAGTACAAGGAAGATAAACATCCCAGCAAAGGTGAGCCTAAAAATGCATATAAAAATATAAATATAATACATCAGGTGTTTACATTTATGTATTGAAGACATTTATTACAAACAGGCTGTCAGGTCTCATATAAAAGTAACACATTTGAAAAATAAGAGCAGTCAGAGACAGCAATTCCCCTCAGTCCCATGGAACAGCAGGGAGATGTCTGTTGAGGCAGCCCCTGGTCATAGCCAGCACCAGCAGTTCTGGGGGAAGGGTTGGGATCCCAGCCAGGAACAAGTCCAGAAACCCTTGCTCTGAGGAAAAATCCCTCCCAAATACCAGGTGGCAGTATGCAAGTGTGAGAAACACAGCAAAGTCCATCCAGGGGCAGTGGCAAGGGTCACTGATGGGTGCAGCTCTGCCAAGCAGCCCAGCTCTCCTCACAGGGAAGGGCTGCTGAGCACATGGGAGCTTTGTGTGTGTCCCTAAGATCTGACTGCTGACAGATATGCTTTGGTAGAGATGGCATCAGTCTAAACTGAAGTGCTCTGCAAAAATATCATTTTTCTTCCCAAACAAACCTCGTATTTGCTCAAACTCCAGGGGCACATCAACAGCCTTTTTCTTTACTTCTTTATCAAAAAGCTACAAAATAAAAGCCAGAAAATATTGTTAAAACTCAGTAAAAGTTCTTCATCCTCGTAAGACTGCTCACTCCAAAGTCTTAAAAGATCCAGCAAATAAACCCTTCAAACAAGAGCCAGCCCCGTCACCACTGTTGCTCATGCTCTGTTATTTAAGACTATTTTTGTGGTTTGCCCTGGTTCTGGGTAACTGAGTCAGTGTAGCTCCCTCCCCAGCAGCAAGGCAGATGAACAGGACAGGGCTCCTGCATCCAGAACCTCCTTTCCTCTGGTTCCAATCATTCACAAAGGAAAAGGACCATTACCTCATAAGCTGAGAGCTCCAGGAGCCCTGATATGTCATCCTCCATTTCCGACAGGGACTGGTTCAGAACAGCAGCTGCCTTGGCCACATCTGGATGATAATGGTTCTGGAGAGACTGAGAAAGCAAGACAAACAGGAGATGATCTACCAAGTGCAGGGTAACACACACCCATCTGCACTCCCACACAGGTGTCTGCCCCTTGTTGGTCAGATCTTTGGTGAACACCAAATTCCATCAGAGCCCAGTTCGCTGTAACGCGCTAGTACAGAGCTTCAAAAAAATCCTCATTTCAGGCATCTTTCTAACACGTCAAAGACTCCTCTCACATGGTCACATCCAGCTCAAGACAAATTCATCCACGGGGCATGCCTACACTGCATAACCCAATTCTGCTACCTCAAAGTGCCCTCATGCCACATCTGAGCTCCAGCTCCCCAGGATTCCAGCTCCTGCACATCGTTCTTGCTGCTGCTTCAGCCCCCTACACAATCCCCTCGTCCATCTCTAGAGGATAACCTGGTTCTACTTAATTAACTTCCACCAGTGCTTAGCAAGTTCCCCTCTCCCCTCCAGAGCAAATGAGAAGCCTGGTACATCTGCAGCTATTCAGTCTGTTCCAGCTGTGAACTGCAAGTTCAAATGTGTGCTCACAAGCCTCCCAATAATCAGCATGTACAATTTCTCCAGTGTATGGAATCCTTTGCTAGGATAGAAAAGGATGCAGAGTAAAAGAACTCATCTCATTTGCAAAACATATATCCAGTAGGTTCTTGTGTGAGGGGCAGCCCACTGCCAACAGGTATCAAGGAAGCAGCAAGGGTGGAAGAGACTCACACCAGATGCTCATTTTGGGATGACATACCTGAATCTCCCAGAGAGAGCTCTCCAAAGCCCTGCTTTCAGATGGCTCCTCCTTCTCCATAACATACGGATCTTCTGACATATCTAAGGAAATAGGAGACACAGAGCTAACACCTCCTGTGTGGTGAAAGCAAACCCAAAGGGAACAGAGGATCAGTGCTGCAGCCAGAGCTGCTCCTTCCCAAGTCATTTACGGTCCAGGAACAAGCTGACACATCCCAGCATGACCCAAGAGTCACTGCTGGCAGCACTGCAGAACCACTTTTAAAGAGCATAGAAGTAGGGCACTTGGAATGGCAGCAGCCTGCTGACCTTCCACAAACTCAAAGGACAGGACACATGGATCCTTCCAAACCTCAGAACTGGGATCTCCCCTCTTCCTCCACACAGGAATGCTGCTCTTTATGCTGTCTAAAAGCATAACACAACTGCCTCTTACCTGCTGGCCCTCCTGGCCTGTGCACCAGCACTCTGCAGGCAGGGTGCCTCCGGAAGAGGTTGCAGATGAAGGGAATGATCATGAGGAGAGCCTCGGGAGGAGCTGTGAGGGCCAGCCGGGACAGGCGCTTGATGAACGCTGCCACCAGGTACGCAGGCAAGTGCCTGGGGACAAGGGACACGAGGGAGACACAAGAGCTGTCAAAGCCCTGGCAGGGAGCCAGCAGCCTCAGCCACCCTAACACCACGTCAGGTTAGAGACTAGAGGGGCTCTTCAGACTTTTTTGGCTGTGGACTAAAGAGAAGCTTTAGGTATCTCACTCTTAAGCAGCAGTACAGGGTCTTGCGTGCTCTCTGCAACAAATTTTTGGGGGAATTTACATTCAATGCGTGAATAATCTCAGATCACTGTGAGAGTCAATCCTGACATTTGGCACCATTGTGCCAAGCACAGCCCCTGTACATGGCCATTCTCGTGGCAAACTTTATTCAGTCCTTTTATAAACTCCTGAATGCTTGTGCAGGCAACCTCAGTTATATTCTTCTGCCACTGTTTTGTGGGTTTAATTAATACACAGGCCATGGTGTTACATTTACATAACACTTCCAAGCACTGCAGCTGTTAATGGGAACATAAAGCTGCTGTGTGGTGTAAATATGCAGCATAATTCTTTTTTTTTTTTTTTTCTGATGGTAAAAATGCAAATTTCTAACAGCAATCAGCTCATTTAGGCACCTTCTTCACATCAGAAGGGTCAGGATAAAAAACGACAATTTTCAGTCACTCAGACTTCACTACACCTGCTAGGATCAACAAGGTCACCCCACAGGTCTTGTCACTCCAAAGTACTCCAGGAATACAAGGGGTTGGATATTAAATGCCAAGTGCTGTGTCACTCTTGGCTACTTTTATAACATATGATGGCAACTATATGACCAGCTGCCTATCCTGTTTCTTCCCTGTGTACAATGAACTGACAGCATCAAGACAGGCTGTCAAACACTTCACATTTCAGTGCTTTATGTCTGCAAAAAGCCATCCATTTATCAACAGCTCTGTAATCTATAAAAAGCCTGCAAATTTTACTTTTCCATATTTACAAAGACAAGACAGAAAATTCATCACTTTTAGCCAAAGTGGAACAGAGATCAAAACCACATCCATAAGCACTTGCAGCTCAAACTCTGATAACTAACTGCAATTCTTCCTTTCTGAAAATCTATGGCTGTGAGGCAAATCTTCAAAAATAGCACATGAAAAATTACACACCACTACAATAACACTCTTGGATTCGGTTTTCTCTGTAAAAATGTATCTAATGCAGCAGGCACACTGAATATATTATACCCAGACACGTGGGAGACTGTTCAAGAACAGAAAAGCAGGAGGAAAATATGTGAGCATACATAAAAAAGATGCTACTCACGATGAAGACAAAAACAGATCAGTCAGGTGGAAAAAGCGAGCTCGATATTTCACGTGATAGATGGAAGGGTCTAACAGGCTGTACAGCTTTTTGTAAAAGTCAGGATACTCCCTGCCAAAAAAAAAGAGAAAAATACAACATCCATTAGTGGTGTACAGAGGGATTCTGTCTCAACATTTTTGTGCTTTTATCAAGACCACCCCAGCCCACTGCTGGGCTCTGTTTAGCTCTCTCAGGCTTCCCTCTACAGTCACCACTTGGAAACAAGGTGCAAGGTGAATTTATGGCTCTGGCAGTGCCCAGCCATCTTCTGGGTGTGAAGCCATGTCCACTGACTGCAATGGTATAGGATGCAGTGAAAGGGACACCAAAGACCATGGGCTTCACTCTGTGATCAGATCAATGGAAATCGATTTTTAAGTGCTGAGCAACCACAGTCAAGAGAAGAGGATATTTAGGCTCAGTTGTAAAAGAAATCAGACAGCCAAAAAAGCTCAGCATCCAAACAGCTGAGCCTCTTGTGCAGTTTGGTTTTCTCATGGGGGAACTTCAAAGCCTGAAGGCGTGGTGAATCCACTTCAGTTCCTCTTACATAAAGACATAACTGCAAAAACCCATGTTCCCTTAAACAAAATGCTCTTTTTACTCACAGATTATGCTGATGAATCAGAATAAATAACCCATTTAGGGCTAGAAGACTGATTGCTCCACCTGTAAGAAAGTAGGCAGATATCAACACAATAAAAATAAATAGAAAAAAAATCATCCTCAAGTTTTTTCTGTAATAAAATCTTCCCAGAAGTAACACAAAACCGAGTACCTGAAATTAGAGTCAGTGTGATGGCTGAAAGGTGAAACAATTTCATCTACACCCTTACAGAGACTCCTAAGTTTCTTACAAAGATTAAGCTGCAGTTTAGCAGAACAAATGTTCAATGACTGAGACACATAAATGTGTGTTTTAATTCCTCAACAAAGCCACACTGGGGAGGTAAAGGTCTGCTCAGAAAGGACATTTCTGTAGAAACCCGTGGATGCATCCCAGGTATCAGCAACACTAGCTGAACTCTATATTTAAAATAAATCACTCCAGTATTCTACTCTTCCCAAAGCCTTAAATATGATTTTCCTTACACACAAGGAGCAGTCACATTGAAAAACACAAGTAAAATCATCTCACTTTCAAGGACAAGGGAGTTCACCCTAATTCCTGAGCTCCATCCCATTCAGGCCGTGGTGCTGCATCCCACAGAGCTTTCAAGTCCATCTGTCCCAAGCTGCAGGTACATCCATACAAAGGACTGTTCTCACTCACCTATGCCATAAGCCACTGTCAAGAAGTCCATCATGAGAGTGGGCTCGTTCATGTAAGGCAGGACAGAGTCGTGCAGAATGACAAGAACCTTCTTGTAAAGGCCAGTGGGCAGCTGTGAAGGACAAAACCACACAGTGAAACAAACACTGAAGGGAGAACTCAGAGAGCAGCAGCAACCCATGGCTAAAAAGGCAATGCACAAGCAGAAGGGAATGTGCCAGGACAACACAGAACAGCTTGCAGCAGCAGTTCCCAAATGGGAGAGTTTACAAGTGACACCAATTAAGTTTATTCAAGAAGTAGCTTCTCACAACTAACAGTGTCATCACTCAGATGGGGAAAATCACCACGAGAAAGGCTGGGGAAGCTTCAGCTTGTGAGCTTCAGCTTGTGAGCAGAGGAAGCTTCAGCTTGTGAGCAGACCACCCTTATGGGCAGACATGCTTAAGGTGGGAAAGAAGTCTGAGGGTAAGGAGAAAAACCAGGCCACATATGAGGTCATGTTTCTTGGCAGAGAGATCCAACAGAAATGATCACTGGGCTGTTCTCATCCAACCTTCAAAACGTACTGGGGTCCTACCAGCAAGGCTGGTGTCTGTGCAAGGCTGGACACAATTGTTAAGGATCAGCAATCCTTAAATTAAAAGAGTGATGCAGATCAATGGCAGAAGTAACACTCACCTTGTGTTTCAGAAAAGTCAGCCACATTCTTTCAAACACATGCTTGTGTGCCTTAAAACAGAATTGCAAACAGTGAGTTAAATACATTGCTGTAGACAAAGGTCTATTTCAAGCAGATAAAATTTCAATTCTAATGCACCAAATGAACAGTTACCTGCAGCTTTGAAAGTTTCAACTCTTCACGGTTATCTAAGAAGAAAGGAAAAAAGATGTTAAACTTGAAATGGATCTTTAAAAACTTAACATAACCTTTATTTACGCTAAAAATTTGGTTGAAGTACTTGATACATGAGCAATCCCTCTGCAGACTGAGTAATGTGGATTTTTAACACTGTTTAGAATCAAGTGATCAAAGAAGTGGAAATTCTTCATCAGCAAACAATAATAAAGTCTTTACACACTAAAAATCTTATATCTGATCTTCTTTCTCACACGCACTTCATCATGCAGAGTTTACTAACCTTGCTTGACCATAAATTTGACCATCTCAGACTCTTTGTTTGGCATGTTAATGGGTGAGATGAGGGAAAATACGTTCTGCTGGTAAAAAGGCAGCGGCCTCTGAGAAAAAAAGCATATTAACAAACATGAAACAAGTTCCACAACAGACAGCAAGGTGCTGGGCTTCAATATTGCCCTGTTTCCAAGTACTGAATATATTTAGGAAAGAGAAAGGGAAAATGTTGTCAACTGAACTATTGACTATTCTCTATTTCTGCATTTAAATAAGTATTACTTGTTTATTCAACACAAACCCTCTCTCTGTATTAATTCTGGTTTAACAAAACTGGTGGATCCAGTAAAGGAAACAGATTCTTCCTCTGCATCAAAATAAACAGAATTAAAGGTTCTCTGTGTGTCACCCATGCTGTAGAGACTTGAGTAAAACAGAAGCTAGAGCTTAGACCAGAAAGAACAACAGTATGTGTCTTGAAATACTTCCAATTTCAGAGTAAAGCCAGTCTTGGCATAATGACACACATAAGAAAAAAAAAAATGTCTTCAGTGGGCACATTCATTTCTCTGGCTTCAAAATATTTCCATAGCCCACTAATCCCTCCTTGCTTCGCCCACAAGATACCTAACCCAGAGCAGCTCATCCAGAGCCACCTGACCAGTAACAATTTGTTACCTCCTTTGTCTTTTGCATGACTTGCCCGATGCTGGCAGTGACAGCCTTCATGACAAAGTACCGCACGTCGTCGTACTCCAGGTACTCCTGAAAGCGGGAGATCAGGAGTGAGGCGTCCTCGTTGATGGGAAGCAAACCATCGACAACTACCTAACACAGGGTGTGGAAAGGAAAGCAACATGTCAGTCTCTTACACCACTGGAGCAGAAGTGAGAAGGCTGAGGGTGAATTCGTGTGCCGTCAGGTCGCTGACAGGAAGGACTTTTCAGTTGTCCAGCTCACCTTAAGAAGGTCACAAGGAAAAGTTAAAGTTCCCTTCCACTCTATTTTGATCAAGGGATATTGTGCCTCCAATTCGACAAACTTCATGAGCGTGCAGAGTGCCAACTCCTTTTAAAAGAGAAAAAAGCAACATTATAAAAAAAAACCCCACCTAAACAAAGACACCACGGGTCAGACCCAAAGGAGGAATATTCCAAAAGAAGGAAGAATGAACTAAGATCTTATTCCCTGAGAAAGCTGCATGCTTGCTGCTGGTAGCTGGTGAGCCAGAGCACCAATGCTGTCTTACAGCACTGCCTACTCTCCCGCACTGAAATATGGGGTGATAACCTCAAGGAGTCTCCCCCCGCCGTGNTGTGCAGAGTGCCAACTCCTTTAAAAAGAGAAAAAAGCAACATCATAAAAGAAAAACCCCACCTAAACAAGGACACCAGGGGTCAGACCCAAAGGAGGAATATTTCAAAAGAAAGAAGAATGAACTAAGATCTTATTCCCTGAGAAAGCTTCATGCTTGCTGCTGGCAGCTGGTGAGCCACAGCACCAATGCTGTCTTACAGCACTGCCTATTCTCCCGCACTGAAATATGGGGTGATAACCTCAAGGAGCCTCCCCCCGCCGTGAACCCACGGGTCAGCAGCGGGCTCAGGACCCACCTTGACCTGGAATGCGTCGTGCCCCATGAGCTCCCCCAGGCAGCCCACGCAGTCCCTGTAGCGGTGCCTCATCCATATCCTGTACTTGTCCTCGGCGCTGTAGTTCTCTGTGAGNGGCCCGGGGGAACAGCGTGTTAGAGCGGCGGCGGCCCGGGCCCGCTGCCCTCCCTCAGCCCGCTCCCCCGGCCCGGCCCGCACCGCCAGCGGCTCCAGGAGCTCGAAGACGCGGTTGGCGTTGGAGCGGCTGCCCAGCACGGCCTCCAGGCAGGCGGCGAGCGCGGCCTCCCGCGCCATGCTGCGCTGGGCGGCCGGAGCAGAGAGGAGGAGCCGCGGCCGCTCCGCCCGCAGGCGGGGCCGGGCCCGGGCCCGGGGCGGGGATGGGCCCGTCCTCCTCCCGGGGTAACCCGCCCCAACCCGACCCCCTCCCCCGGAGAGAAGGCAGGGCGAGGCGGCGGTATAAAAATGTACACTTTATTACACCTTCAGGTAGGATACAGCACTACTCTTTATCGTCCTACTGGGTCGAGTACAAACGCTCATCACTTATGTACAGGTTGACTTCCTAACACACTCCTGGGAGAAAGACACATCGAAAGGAAAAAAAAAAATTAAAAGGAAAAAAAAAAAGGTGACTTTTTACCTTCATCAACTGACCTAAACAAGAAACAATCGCCTCTTTAGACACCAAATCAGACCAGCACAACGATGCAGCCAGCAGCTCTCCCACTGCTGGAACTGTTCCCCCCCACCCCGACTTTCATGCACATCATAAAAGCTAAACACTTAAAAGTAAAACTGCGGCTAACTAAGCAATATTTTTGGATGAGCAAGGCTATACTGTACACAGTGTCACTATCCATTACCACTGCATTTGCTTTGCATTTGAAACTACTCTGCTGCCAGCAATGCCAGCTCCCTGGCTGGCCGTAAAGTCATGGGGATGGCACACGCCAGAGGTTAGCAGGGTCAGGAGAATACTACTGCATGCAAAAACAGCTTAAAAAAACCCAAAATGCCCTTGTATTTGTAGACCAATAAAAAAATGATGCAGGACAAGAGAGGTATAAAATAAAAAAAAAAAAAAAACAGGAACGCTTCCTGAGCCAATGTTTACATTTGTGATCCAAAGAGAATGGGTTGTACCTATCACAACTAACACAGAGGAGCTGGCTGAGAATTCTTTCTTGTTTAAGCCATGTGTATTGCCAAGTACCAAGTGTGGACATACAGAGCTAAAAACAAAATATATGCTTTTCTTGCCCTTAAACAGGCTCCCCTCGTAAAAGAGTAAAAAGATCACAGAATGAAAAAATAATTTTAAAACCATCTCAGAAAAGGAATGTTGTAATTTTGTCTGGATTTTACACGTTGTGCAGTTTTATGGCCAAAGTAAAATAAATCCCTTCAAGCCACCATGGGCTTTTTGATTCCTCACTCAGTGCTGTTTGCAAAGTCTGTTATTCATTGTATGCAAGAAAAGTAAAGAAACCCCCCACAGTTCTATGCAGCTTTTTGCTTTTTTTTTCTCCATAACAATAAATCAAACTGATTTGGAGGAAGAGGCCACGCTCTATTCACATCCAAAATACCCACCTGAAGATACATTCATCGTTAGCTTTAGTAAAAGAATAGTACAAAAGTTAGATCTTACTCTTTACACAGTTGAAGAATTAAGTCTTAGATTTAATTTCACTATTCTCCCCTTCTCCCAGCCCCCCACCCCCCAAGCTGAAAGCCGTGTAAAAAGTACTGAACATTTAAACATGTTGCGAGAGCAGAATGAAACGGAGAGATTAGATTTTATCAGCTGGAGAATATTTGTGACAGAAGTCCCATGAGAAACAGCTATGGATCATCCGTGTAGCTGTATCTACTGAACAATTCTCTTACAAAACAAAAAAATGGGCTACACTTTAATACACATCTACTATCAACACAGTATTTACTCAGCTCATGCCTAAAATATCCATTATTTTAAAGTGAAGTATGAGAATGAGCACACAGGTTGGGTGATTCAGTAAACTGTACACAAAAACTACTAACAAACATTTTAAAAGACTTACAAAAATGGAGAATGAAACTTTTTTTTTCCTTTTTAATTACACATACTTACAAGTTTTCACATTTATTGGCTAAACTTTGCAGGGAGCACTTCAAGTCTGTGTTAGATCTTCCAGGAGTATTTACCACAGGGAAGAACAACACAGAGCTTTTGTACAGATGGAAAATACTGTGCTGTGTCAGCCACACCTGGTTCTTTGTGTGGTTTCACTGTGGTACTGAGTACACACTGAACTACAGCAAGGAGCTGCATATTCCCACAGGCAGGTGTGGTATTCCAACACAGGTGGATTTTACTGACATTTATGGCAGATCACCATTTCACTTTTGAGAAGCTGGGCAGAATTTAAACCTAAGTAGTGCTTGCTTTATCTGGTTTGAATGAGCACAGAGGACACAGGCAGAATGCATCTTGTACAGAGTTTGAGTGCTAAACAGCTGCTAATACATTGAAGTTACATGTGAGTTTCCATGTTTAAATGTTCACCAGCAAGAAACCTTGTGCTAAAAAAAAAAAAAAAATAGAGGTGTTTTGTCTTCATTTGGATGTTTGGAGTAGCTTCTCATTTGTCTCAGCAAACACAAAATCCTGTGTTTCCCTGTTATTGCAATAGTTCAACTTGGTTTAGTAGGTGCCTTTAATCTGACAGTCGGTGTCCTCATTTGTACTTTTGCCTGCTGACTCTGGGCTTCAGGTGTTGCTGGTGTCTGGGCTGGGTTCTGTACACCTGGTGCCTGAACCTGGGGAGATGCTGTGGTCACCACCTGCTGCTGTATCAGTTTCTGCTGCACGACCTGAGCAGTAGCAGTGGTTGCAGGGATCACCTGAACCTGCTGTTGACCTGCTGTCGTCTGAGAAAGGGTCACAGTTTGGGGCTGAGCTTGTACCTAGACATCAGGATGAAAAGGTAATTACAAAAGAATAGTTCGACGTTAATCTGAGCATTCATTACATTTCTGCTCTACAGAAGGAATCCTACTTATTTAGGTATTTGCTACTGACAAGCATCTCAGACAAAGATTCTGGGAACGTAGGCTCTGTGATTTCATTGATAAACATCATTCTGTCACATTTTCTAGAGCCTTATAAATCAGAACTAAGAGCCAAGATGCCTGTAACTCAGGTCTCTGCAGTGCAAATCCAAGGACATGCCCTCAGATACATTCAGAAGGCAGATGAAAGGTATAGAAACCCTACTAGATATACAGAAAAATTCCTGTACTGCAGGAGAGAAGGAACAGGGAAAAGAACAAAGGGACAGCTGGAGGACCAAAGAAGTTAAAACGCACCCATACTGTGAATATAAATACAGCCACTGAGGCTTCCCACCAGTTTCTGCTATTACTCTTTCAGACTACAGCTGCCAGTCTCTATTGCCAGTTTAGGGTAGCATAGTTTGAACTCCATCCAGAACCCTTAATTTTCATAGCTCTACCCAAAGCAAGGGAGATAAAAAAAATCAACATCTCCTTGTTCAAAGGACAAGGTAATGAAAACTGAGCAGCTTCAGCTGCCTTTGTCTGATGCAGAAGCCAAACAAAGCTACAGGGGCTTCTCCAGGGGAAAAATTAACTCTTAAACGATCCAAAAGGAATTCACTGGGAAGCACTAGAAATGCAGGTAAAAAGAAAGCCACATACACATAAAAATCATAGTTTTAAAAATACTTACCAAGGCCTAAAACTGCTGCCATTGAAATCACTGGCGTACATGGGAGGGAAACTATTTATCTTTTTGCCACAGACTCCAACAGTTATGTTGTCCCAGAGTTATGCCACCACCTATGACTTTTGAAAATCATCTAGGATCTCTTCCTGACTACAGAGAGCAACTCAGCTCATGTTGACTGATGAGGTTCCTACTCCCTTGCTGTCTACTTTGCCCTTGAAGCATTCACATTTGAGGTGGTTATCAGACAGCTTACACCACTTAATCACCATTTTAAGATAAACACTTCCAGATTTTATTCTGCACTAAAACACTGCACTGTAAAAGACTAAGAGTCAAATGGCCCAAAATTTTGTGCACCACAGGCAAGAACTTCATCCACCCTCCAAAGTTAAATCATTCTTGCCACTCAACTGCCTAAGCTATGCCTGTTGCTAATGGTCTGGATGACATTGTTCTGAACAGTGTTAATTAAACTGTTTGGTTGTTAGAGGAGGGGAACCAAACCATCTGACCTTCTCCTGCCCGAGCCCCATCTGTAACCAGCACACATTTGGAACAGCTACCCCACCGTTCTGACTTTTACAGAGCACTTGGCACAGCTCTATGAACTGAAACAAAACAACTTGTAACCTTCAATTTGTCCCAGTTTTTGTAGAAGAAGCTCAGATGTTACTCATTAGTTCAATTATTTGCTATATGGACTATATATGACCAGAAACCAATTTTTAAAAAGTCCTTTCAGCCCTAGAAAACATTTCTAAAAATCTCTTTTTCAGCTTATCTACAGCTTATCTAGCACTGCTACATCTACCAAAGTTTCAGACTAGAAAATACACCTCAGCTGATTCAGTATTCAAGATTTATTTTTATAGAAAGGCACTTGCTATATTCTTTAAAAATAATACCTATGCCACTCATAAAGGTGAAAAAATCCAAAAAAAGGAGGTCTTTTTAAGATCATGTTTCCAGTGCTGTATTTGACAAGAGCAAAACCTACCTGTTGGGAAACTGAAACCATCTGCTGAATGTTGGCAACAGTAGCCTGTTGCTGGACCACTTGTGGGAGTTTTGCAACCTGCAGTGACATGAAATAAAGAAAGATTGGATCAAAATAAAAAGCTGCTGATAGCAGCAAAACAGCACACCTAGCAAAATGTCTACCAAGGGAAAACCTTTCCAAAGGCCTGCTCATGCTAAGTTGCAGGCTGGCATTTTCAGTGAAGCTGAATGTTTGTGAAACATTTTAGATTCACATACTGAAGAACTTAGCTAGGGGAGGAAAAGAAGTCTTATTTTCAATTTTAACTACAACATACTCATTTCCTCTTAAGTATCTATAAAATTGAAGGAAAGTGGACAAGTTCTAATAGGTTAAATCATCTGGGATATACTTTTGAAAGAGTAAGGCTTCCAATTCCTAACCTCTTTCTTTTTCCTTGGTTAGACTGATGAAGTTATGCAGAAAAGACAATATGTGAGTTGTCACCTACTCTTGGCTGCCAGAAATTAGGCTGTGAGGCAGCACCAGAAACAGGAAAAACTCTGGCTGAATTTTCCTTAGTAAACACTTAGTATGGAATCCTTTGCCTAACAAAAAGGAGTGGCTCAATTATTTAATTTCAAAGAGGAAAGATAAACTTACAGTTCATAGTTCCTCTGACCTGCTGTAAGGCCACATATTCAGCACCAATGAATTTTATTAAAAAGTCAATTTAAATGAATGTGTGACTAGAGTTAAAATGAGTGGGTGCTGAGTTCTACCTCACCTGTCATCTTTACACTTCTCCAGTCCCAGTACAGTTTAAAGGCGTAAACCTGTGTTACCTGTACCTGAATCTGGGCCTGCACTTGCTGGGTTCCACCTGGTTTCTGGGTTTGGGAAATTGGAGTTGTTAAGAACTGTGTTTTAATGGCAGGCTGTGTAGCATAAGTTACTTTTTGCTGCTGTGAAGTCTGCTGTTGGGTCTGGACCGTAACCTGTTGAGCATTTATCTGCAAAAGAGAAAAAAAGGCACCAATGACTACAAAAGCTACCTGTATTTTAAAGAATATGTATGTAGATAGCAAGTTTAATTACACTTAATTATTGAAACCAAAATGAGCACTAGACGAAAGCTTTCATGCATTTACGCAAGTATTGAGAATTAAAGTATTTAATGAAAAGGTTCTCTCTTACACACAACACTCACACAACAATGCACTCACTAAAATCTACCAATCAACCACTTTACAGAAAAAATGAAACACCTGAGAATCTGTTCTCTCAAAGATTCACCCCTGGAAATCCTGACTGACTCTCTCGGAGTGTGCTGGTAATCCAGAGCCAAAGCTTTACAGCCACAGAAGCATTGCATAACTTAAAGGGAGAGCAGACAACAGTTACCTTTTGCTGCACAGTAGCTTGTCCCTGTGCGACCTGGGGCTGGATGGCTTTCTGCTGCTGCGTTGCTTGGTGTTGCTTGAATTTTAGCAGCTGCTGGACATTCAGTGGCTGTGCAACTACTGTCTGGCCTCCTGAAAATCACAGACATTATTAGAATTGTAAGAGTCCTCAGTTTATTGCTTTGTCACCGTACTCAAAGTTTGCAAACACAGATACTGCTTTTTATAGACTTACACATCTGCACAGCTTGGAGCACTAACAACCCACTGATTTTAATGGGAATAAGACATATGATTTTTCAGTGGAGAAAATTTGTTATCGAAGGGCATGAGTAAGCTACCTTTGTGTGCCAACAATAGTATTCCTACAGGAAAATAATCTCTCTGTACTATAGGAGACTGCTATGAAATACAATTCTTCCTATTTCCAACTTGCATTCACGTACCTGCTGCTTTCTGTGGCTGCCCGATGGCAACACTAATGCCTGCAACAGTCACAGGGAGTGTGGTGACTCCTGCAGATGACACAACAGCAGCTGGAACAGACACCACCGGAGGCTTTGCCAGAGCAACCTGTGCTGCTTGTGGAGTTTGGGCCTGGATCTGTCCTTGTGCTTGGAGCTGGGAAGCAGGAACACGAGTCTAAGCAATAAGGAATGAAGATTATTGTACCAGTACAGAGAGATTTGTTGCATAAAACAGGTGATTATAGAGTGATAGCTGTAAATATTTCTAAATGTAATGGCTCCTGTACAGTGACACAATTCAGAGATGGTAACAATTGGTAAGTGCAATGGAAAGCTGTTTGTGTTACAGCTGTTCCTTCTGAACTGCATAAGCAAGGCAAAGGACACTTGTGAGTGTGAATGATCAGTACTCAGTTCATTTAAAGCAGCCAAGATACTGTTTTTGCCAAGTCAAAGCCAACTCACCAGGCGAGCCACTTGCAGGTTGGTCACCGTAGTGCCTGTGAGGACAGCGCCAGGACGAGGGGCTGTCACAGCAGTGAGCTGTTGAGTTTGCTGCTGCTGCTGCACCTGCACTTGTGCTGTTTGCTGCTGTGCCCCTTGCTGTGTCTGCTGAGCTGCCTGCTGCTGGGGGAGCTGCAGCTTCTGCTTCTGCAACTTGATCAGCTGCTCCTGCAAAAATCACACACTTTGATCGTCTCCAACAATTTACATTATATGAGAAAAATGGAGACACTTAAAAGGAGGAACATTCTGTATCACACTAGAGCTAAGATCAAGTAGCTAAAATGTAACTCTTTTAAACAATGGCTTCCAGTGTGTAACAGTAACTCCTTTCCATCCTGCCCTACTCTACTGCTGAAAGCGCTCTCAGACTCACTGCTTGCATGAAATTTTAGAAGGATGAAATTAAAGAGAGAAATACACGTGTGAGACTGAGAAATTCTCACTCTAGCCCAAGAAAACAAGACACCACACACACTGCTAAGGAAGCTTACAGTAACAGTGAGAGCAATGTGCCACGTTACTTCATGAGCATTTCCTCACCTGTGACAATTTCCCGACAGTTTTTATTTGAGCCGGAGACTGGGCTTGTGCCTGAGCCTGGATCTGTGGCACCTGCACCTGAGCAGCCTGCTGCTGCTGTTGCCTCAGAAGCTGGAAGTGAGCAGGGGTGATGGTTTTGCCTGACAGCTGAACTGTTGGTGTAGCTGTGAATAAAGAAAAGACAAAATGCTCAGAAGGAAACTTTTCAACATTCAGTTTAGTTCATTAATTTCACCTGAGAAGTTGAGCTGTTAAATGCTTATTTTTCTGCTCCAGCATACTTTGTGAATTTACTACGTATAAGAACACATTATCAGGAGCATGATGAAAAAGCAAAGTAGATCATAAAACACACAGGCCTTTCTTCACAATGGTTTTTAGTCAAGACAGTCAATTCTGATATTTTATGACTAGATTGTTAATAGTATTTTTAAATTGCAAGGCCTATGGGCCAAGCTCTCTATTGCAACACTTTATCCAGAAATACAGGAGAAAAATGTAATCTGAGCACCACCAATAAAGCAAGTTAAAAATCAGAGCCCTGTTTAACTGTGTTCCAGACTTCCAACACTGTGAGGCTGTGGTCGTCAAACAACCTACAGGAATTCTGGGGCCCTTTATGCACTACTGGAAAAAGCCCCTAAACACAGGATCATTACCTGGTGTAACCTGGGTCACCAAAGACCTTGTCTGGGTCTGCACAGGCGTGAGGTTGGTGGTGACCACGGCTGAGGCTGTCACCGATGTCACAGCGCGCACGCCCTGGGTGGAGGCGATGGTCACCAGCTCGGTGGACGCTGCCGGCGCTGCGGCCGCTCGGGGCTGGCTGTGAACCACCTGGGCAGTGGCAGTGCCTCCCGAGGTCTGCAAGGGAACACAGCTGTTACTGCTCTGCTCCCATGTCTCATATACAGCTTCAAGACCTTCTAGAAATGGACCAGGCCATTTTATAAACAAACAGAAGAAATGCAAAAAGAAAAAGACCCAAATTTGCCTAACACGTCTGTTTGGATGCATCTTAAAATCAGTATGCGGTTAAATCTTCTGACAGGCTGATTACCAAACCCTTCACTCCATTAGAGACATTTGATTTTAATACCTTTCAATACTTTGCTTTATCATCCATAGTCTTAAACCATTAACATAATAATAAAGATCATAATTAATAAAGCACAAAACAGTTACAGGCTGAAAATGTTAATGACATAATACATTGCATATAGCAGCACTTGCCTATAAACCATTTTTAACAGTATTAAGCATTTTTTTCTGATAAACCATTCCAGTGTGTTCTGATGTTTTGGTAAGAGAGAGGGGTTTGATGAGGAAACCCCATGACGCACATGAAATTTGCAAGCAGAATTCCTGACAACACAGAAAGCCAAAGAGGAAAACAGATATGCTGATAAAACACACCACCCAGCTCAGTCCAGGAACACAACTAGAGACAGGATCTACTCACAGTCAGCGTCCCAGGTATAACAGGTGAGGCCAGACGTTTATTGATGGGCTGGAAGGTGGCAGCAGGGACCCCAGCAACAGTGTTCACAATGACATTTCCACTCACTGTAGCTGAAAGCAAAACAGGATTAAATGTGAGATTCTGAAAGTGAAAATCCCAATGTCCCATCACCTCCAATGCTCAATTATAAAGTCTCCTTACCCGTCTGGATGCTTGTCCCCGTCACTGCTGTTTTGATGGTGCCCGCCTAATTAAAAGACAATTAAGGTAACAGTTCAGAAAAACAGTAAAAGAACACTGAGCATTGTTTACTCTACCATGCTGCTTAACACGATACTGTATTCCAGCAGTGATCAAATAGGAAAAATGCAATGGAACACACAGGGATTTCTGCAGTTGTTCATTGACTCTACAGATCACAAGTACTGTACGTATCAACACTCTAACTCACTAATGAGCAACTGTAGACCAGCCAAGTGTGTGGTAAATACAGGTCAGTGGACATCCCTGTTAGCAGAAGAAGGGAGCAGTATCTTACTCTGCCATACCACAGACAACCACCCACACAGGAACATCCCTGAGCACTTCATACACAGCAATGCTTGTGGGTCAGAACCCATCCTCTGGGTCTTTCCACAAAAGCTGTTGTTCTCTTGTCCTTCAACAAGCAGAGTAAAACTACCACTGTCTGCATACATTACTATGCAGGCTGGATTGGCTCTAAATACAAAAGCCTCAGATCAGTTATCAGAGTCATTCAAACAGACTCCAGACTAAAGGAAGACATGAAAAATTTGCACAATTTTGCAGTAAAACCACCATGGTATTTCCTGTAGGATGCATCATTTCACTTGCCTTGTAAAGGTTAACGAACCTTTGATTCTTAAGCTCTTTAACTGAGTAGTTCTTACAGCAACATTCTCTTTTATTCTCTGTATTCTGCAAGTTCTCTGTATAAATACTTCTCATTGACTGTGTAAATCTATTCACTCAGACTTCATTAAAGTGAAAAAGGAAAAATCATCTTTGCATGGTGTCTTTCCACCTCAGAATGCCAAGACCTGTTGCTACAATGGTGTAAACAGTCTTAATAAATCAGGAAACCAGAAGATACCTAGCATAACCAGGGAAAGAAAACAAGAAAAAATATCTTTTATCTTACTATACTGACCTAAAACTCTCTTTCCGGAGAAAACACGACACAAATACAGCACACACAGAAGAACTGAAGTTACTACATCAGAGGCACTGAGCTCTCCCTTTCTTACCAATACTGCTGTGTTGGCCACAGTAGTGACTGCAGTCTGCACCACTGCCTGTGGCTGCTGAACTACCTGTGCCTGTGCCTGTGGCTGGGCCTGGGCCTGCTGCACGGGGGGCTGCTGGGGGGGCTGCTGGCCCGCCTGGGGCTGCTGGGGCTGTGGGCCCGTCTGCTGCTGGGCCCTCTGCTGCTCCGCCAGCGCCTGCAAGGCAAGGGGCACTTTCAGTCTTCAAGCACGGAACAAGCAGGACATGGTTTTTTTAAAGCAAATTAAAGCAACAGATAAAACCTCTTTAATTCTAAACACAAAACCCCTTTAATTCTAACCAGAGACAGTGCACAAAGCCACCTTCACTCTCCCAGTCCAAGTTACACAACCTGACTCATTTCAAACTACAAGCTGCGGTCGTGGTTTTATGGCTTAAAGCATAATGCAACAAGCAACTTACCATCCACAAGCAAGGACAAGCAGCTCTTTCTGAATAATATAAGAAATGAGGCTACAGAATGGTCAAGAATAAAACAAGATTTTCACACATTTTAGTATCTTTTGAAAAAGGATGCTCCTCAATGTTTAATGGGTCTGAGTGTGACAACAGACCCAAGGAAAGGTCCCACTTTGGGCCTTGGTTATCTAAACCCCTGTACATGAACAATGTGCAGCTGCTCATAACATCTACTGCACTGCCAAACGTCTCCCAGGAGGCAGCTTTGCTCACACCTCATCTGTCACCTAAATTTTGAATTACTGCAGTCATTTGTGGAGCAGAGATGGGACCATACCTTCTTCTCTTTGGCAATGCGTTCTGCTCGGAGGGACGCGACTTGAATTGGAGGGAGGGGCTTATCATAGTTGATTCCACTAGAAACAAAAATAAGACAAAACACACAATGTTTAAAAATAACTGAAACCTTAAACAAGGGGAAATAAGTCCACTTTTATGCAATTTATATATATCCTTCAAGATGGGGAGTGCTCACCTTTCTGCAAGCACCGATGCATGCTTTGGATTCTTCTGGAAAGGATTCATGCCAAGTCTGAAATTGAGCAAAACTGTATTACTGGAGACAGAAAAACCTTAAAACCAATATTTAATTTCACATCTTTTAGCACATAACACTGCAGTTTTGGTGAAGTTTTCATTATATTCTCATCAGTACTGGAACCTGCATACACACAGACATTTAAGAAAGACTCAGAGTAACTATTAAATAAATATAGAAAAACTGAAGGAAGATACACAGAAAAGAATGTTCTACTAAACAGCAGACACCAAATTGTTTACAATTCAAGCAAATGGATATAAAGTAGATTTAAAAAACCCCAAATGAGTGCTGTTCTGCTCTTAATGACAAAGAGCAAATTCCTGCAGCGAAACCCAAACACATAAAATATGGAGGTGTTTCCAATAACACAGAACAACACAGAGAGATGAAGAACAGAGAAACGGTGTAGAATAACTCTGGGTTTTGAGAGCCACTCAGAACAGTTTCCATGCAATCCGTGGTGACAGGGAGATCAAATGATCCCAGGTAAACTTACAGAGGTTTGATAGGTGGACTTCTTTTCCCCGCAATCATTTTCATCATCTCAAAATGATTAGTATAAAGCTGTGTGTGGGTTGCACCCTCATCTTGAGCATAGATCTGATTGGTACGAAGTGGGCGACTGTTTTTAGTCTAAAAAAAGAAAACAAACCAACTTTCAATTGCAAACACACCCAACAGAGCATCTTGTCTATGTTTAAACACAAGGCGCGCTCGTAGATTATTTAAAAACATACTCCAACATATCTATCACAGACTGGTTCCTGCCTCGTGTCACTGATAACTTACTGTCACACAAAACACTATGGGAAATATATAAAGAAAGAGCAAAATAAGGAGCAGTTCTCACGGTCACACTGGCATCAGCACTTGGGGACGTACAAAATGGCAAACTCTAATTTGAAAAAGAATCTTTGCTTTAGTTTAGATTTTGCAAGTTTAATTCAGTACCCAAACCAAGAGCCCATTAGTTTACAGTTATGCATAGCGCACACGTAAGATAATAAAATAAAACAAAACCATCACTGCACTGCTCTCCCAACAAAGCTAGGTTAACATCCACACACCATGCCACTCTAACATTTGGCTTCTCCTAAGCAGAAACTGCCAGTCAGGGACAAACCTCCTTAGCAGTCAGAGAATGGGACTACAGCCAGAAAGTCTGGATTCTCCACCCAACTCTGTCACTAAACTGCTGTGTGGTTTGGAAGAAGGCGTTCACAGTCATGGAATTTGTTTTTGTTTCTGGAGCGTCCTATCATCCTCTTTTACTAAAAGGTGTTTCAGGCATCAAATTCACTACGTATTTGTAATCCACTTAGACTCTAGCATGAAGTTCATTGTTACAGATCTTAAGTACCATCAGGATAAGATACATGGTGGTTGTTTGGTGGAAAAATGCCAACTACAGTTTAAGTGAAATCACAAACTTCTTGTATGATCTAAAATTTATCTATCAAATCCAAAAGCTGAAGTCTGGTGTCAATCCACTGTATCAACAAAGAAAGGAAAAATAAATTTGGAATTTTAATTGATGTTTCAGAACTCAAGTAACACTCAACATGGATCTCATACGAATTATCTGCCCACCTCCATTGCTGCTAAATACCACAGTGTCTAGATTTGATTTTGAAAGAATACCAATGCACACCTTATAAATACTTTTTGTCTTCTTTTTAGGATTAGCTTCGTACATTAGCTGTAAAATAAGAAGGAAAGTTAGATGATCTTTTGTGGAAGATTTTGTTCAGGTGCTTTTTCTTTTCAAAGAAATCACATAAAATAAGTGGAAATCCTGATGAGAATAATTTAAAAAGTCTTTTAAAAGTTATTTATTTACACTGTTGAAACGTTTAACAAAAAAACAAGTGTTTATGGAGATAAGGAAAAAAAACTCTACAACTCAAGGTAAAAAAAAAGACGCATCATTCTACGGGAACTCACCTTTCCTTCCTCCCTTGGGATTATGACATTCTCGTATCTGTTGCGGCACTGCTTGGGCGAGCGATAGACTCTGCTGCAGGAGTTAACAACGTCACTAACCAGGTCCCAGTTGGGAGTGTGTGCTGGCGACACAACGGCAAGGTTTAAGGGAAGCTCCAGCAGCTGCTTCACTGCCTGCAACAGAGAAAGGTACAAAAGCTTCAGGTGACAAATCGTTGCCATCTTCCAAATCTTCCCTTACCTGCATGTGCCCACACACCATTACTACAGTGGGACAGCTCAGGGCTAAGGTTCTGTGCTCACTTACAGTCACAGAGAATAAACAAGCACAAGGTGCCATTATGCAGATTGATGTGCAGGGAAACACTTGGAGATTGGTATGAGAGGGACAGAGCTGCTATTCAAGTGCTGCTCTCCTCTCAAAGGTGGGAAGGAACCTTAGCTGCATTATTCAGTGTCCAGCCAGCACAACTAATGTGAATAAATAGTAAGTGGTTTCTAAAACCACAACAGGACTTAATCATACATTTTGTAGTTTAGCCTTTAATTTCTCCTTAGAGGAGCACAAATGACACACAATCTGTTCCAAGTTATGGCATCAAAATGCCATTAAGAATTAGAAATAACCTCGAAGAAATAAAGTGCATGAATAAAAACATCATGACAGCACAAGCTGCAGGTGTCATCTGACCTGCAGAAGTGCCCAGTCTTCGCTGATCAACCACTCTGGATTATCCTGTCCAGCCTCAGTTGCTGGTTTGACAAGAGTTGGCAAAGGCTTTGCAAACTGTGTCTGTTGTTTCAACAAGATGTTCTTCTTTTGCTCTTTGCCCTCTCGGCGCATTTTCAACATTCCTGGAGTCGCTCGATCAAAGAGTGAACGAGGTGGGATAACAGTCTCCCCATGACGTTGCTTCTTCTTTCTACCTGCTGCTAAGACAAAAAATAAAGCATTATTGGTGGACAGATACTATCACTCTTTGATTCCTCAGCTGCAAAATGCTCCTACATGTACAGAGTACTCCCCACTGCCTCTGAAAAGCACAGTCAGGAATTACACAGAACCTGTTATAAAATAAGACCAGTCCTGTCCTAACTCACAAAAGAGAATATCTGTTTCCTAAAATTGTCCTTTTAAGAACACTTTAATGTCTAAAAAGAAGATACACCATAAGTGGGCCCTCCAGTGATTCCACTACTTCAATGCCATGATGAGACAAAAATTTTCATCACTTCAAACCTGCCAATTTGATCCTTACTGGACCAGACATATAGAAGGTATGAAAAAAACCCATTTTTTGAACTATCAGCAATAAATCTCAGAACAGTTTTGAGGAAACACTCACCAGACGGATCTGTTTTGTGTCGTTTGCGCTCCTTCCTGACATACACTGGAGGCAATTTAGACTCTGGAATAGGAGTGGTATCATACATCAGGCACATAACAGAATCTATGTAGATATCATTGTCATCCTGAGGTGGAGTAGGAGGAGTCCAGAGCTGCACAGAACAAAATTTGTAATTACTGCAATGTCAACTCTCCACTGATCTTTATGTTTCATAAAATAAAAAGCCTGTTTAGGCTGCCTGGTGCTACTTTTACTTACTGGCATAATTTCAGTTTGTCCATCTGGACCTTCATAGACATATTCCTACACAGTAAAAAGAGAACATAATTCAAATGATCCAACTGAAGTCTGAAGGGAAAAGATATTCTCAGAGTAACTGTTAAGAAATACACTATTAAGAAAAACAAGATTAATCAGCAATTACTTTGTTGTATGCATCCTCCCGAGTGTAGGTTAGAAGTTCCTCTTCATTATCCCAAAGCATTTTTTGCTCTCTTTCCTTTAACTCCTTCATATGCTGGACTTCCCAGGCTTTCTTTGCAGTTTTCAGTTCCATCTAGATGAAAGTCAGACTCCTTAGAAACTTTATACAGTAACAGACACTGGATTAGAAATCATCAATTTGTAATTTTATGGATAAATGCCTTGAACTTTGTCATTTTCAGGCACAGGAATCTTACAGCTATTTTTCAACATATATACACTTTCACAATAATTTAGAAGATATTTCTCAGTCTTTGTTGAGGGTTTTTAAACCGTCAGTATAAAGCAATCAAAGCATTTCAGTTAAACACTGAAGACAACCAGAACACAGCTCATTGAAATTAATGACATTTTTCTCCCCCGATATCAATGGCGTACAACAAACATTTGCTGAGCCAGGCTGAAACCAATTCCCAGTTTATAAAAAAGAAATTAAGAACTGACACCTGCTTAAACCAGAGAACCCCAAAATAATGAGCTCTCTGTAAGACATTATGCTGCTCATAAGGTATAGCAAGAAAAGATCACAGAAGAGCCTACAATATATTCCATCACTGGAGAAACTTCAATTTCATATTGAAAATATAATAAATGCTGTTCTATGACAGAATAAAGAAAGATCTGTTTTACCTCACTCAACCGTGGCTCATTGTCATCAACTGAACCGTGGAAGAGCTCCAGATAATTCAAAGCATACTTCTCAATTGGAGTTAGCTGGGGGAAGTACCAAAGTGAAAAAAATGTTACTTTGAGGATAATAAAATAAGTGTTATATGAAGTATCAAAGCTCTCCTTAAAACTTATCTTAACATCTTAAATCAGTGGGAGACCTCCCTTCCATTTAATGGGAGAGACAACAAAGTTGCTTTAAGGTCAAACTGCAAAAAAATTGAAGTATTTGAACTAAACATTACTTTTCAGCCAGATATTCAAGGGAAGTCATGGTACCTGATCCACAACAGCAACTAACTCCTGCAGTTGTGAGGGCTCTTCATTGTATTTTGTCTTGCAGAGCTCTGAGATTAAAGGTTCAATGCTTGACTCAGATCCTATTTCTTGAATGTGATCATTTGACTCCTCATCCTCTCGTTCAATGCTGTTGAGGGCCTTTCAGAAAGACACATTTTAAAAATAATTAAGAATTCAAAAATATAGAAAGGAACTCCGTAAGGAGTTCACTGAAATGCAACACAAATTTCTGGATTAAGTCTCTGCTGCAGAAAGAGAAACAGTCCCAGGAAGTATAACACTCAGCTTTGGGCTTTTGGAAATTTTGTCACAAATGACAAAAGAGCATAAAACTATCAGAAAAAGAGACAGAATTTACCCAAATAAAACAAGATAAGCCAGCTGTTTAATACTAATGTTGCAGAGATGTATTTTTCATGTATGTGTTAATCGTTACCTCTATGAATGGTCTTGCAACTTTAGGTGAAATATTTTCTGCTGGAGATGGCTCTTGAGAAAGTACTACAAATTCTTCTGCTTTCACTCTAAATCCAGAATCCTCCATAGGAGAATGAACCTCAAACAATTCCTGAATTGTTTGCTTGGTAAATAGAAGGAAAAAAGAGAAATACATTCAGTTATTGGGAGCATTCACTTTTTTTCCTATATCGGGAATGCCAGCTGGGATGGTCTGGTTTCACCAGTGCAGTCACTGTCTCATGTATCTTCAGAGCAGCAATTGAGAGCCTATCTCTCCAAATACCCAAACTTCTTATTTCACATTTTTAAAGCTGTTGAGACCTTCATCCTTACAAGCTCTGCAAAATTTTGCAGCGGGGTGAAGAAGCCACAATATATTAAGTCATGGGTGATATCTGCACATCACTATGCAAATAACAGAACAAAACAGATGGACAGTATTTTAGAGAATGTGGCCCCAACACTGAGAGTTCAAGCAATCATGAAATCCAATATGCTTCCTTATTAATTCTAGCCCAGACAGACTTCTAAACTGCTATTAAACACTCCAACACAGATGCTTGAATTTATTAAACACTGAGACATGGGTGTTTCAATGCATTCTGAATATTAACTTACCTGTGTTAAAAAGGCCATTGAATAGTCATTTCCCTGAGCAGCTACTTCTCTGATCAAGTCCTTTGTGCCATTTTTCAAAAGTTTCTCTTCTACAGAATTACCACTGACAAGCCTAAAAAAAAGGAAAAAAACCATAGAAATCTGATAAGTCATTTCCAAAACAGCTTTCAGAAACAATAAGATAAATTGTCCTTAGAGAATAACACTAAACTCTTAAAATATGATAATTTGTGGGAGTTTTTTTAGTTATGGTGCAGGTCCAGAAAAAAAACATACTACCATCTCTACTTTAGAGCTCTCTTTTAGTAATTCATGTAATTTTTTAAAAATCAACAATACAAAGGAAAAGTTATAAAAGTCCATGTAGGCTAACAGACAAAACCCATGCAGGTATGATTCACTCATTACATTTGGTGCTAAACCTCCCCAATTTTTCATAGGATACCCTGGCATCTTTTTTATTGAAGGGAGGTGATTTTCAGCACTGTTTCCACTTTATTCCAAGTCATACTGGCAGCACTATCTGAAATAACCTTACATTAAAAACATGCTAAAGAGCAGACGTTGACTGTCACCATCACCTGTATATATGGATATCTTTACATCTCCCAATTCTGTCACACCATTCCTGAGCTTTTGCATCCATCACTGGGTTCAGATCATTGTCATAGAACACAACAGTGTCTGCCTCGACAAGATTGACTCCCGTGGAACGGCTGTGAGAGGAAAGGATGGCACAGAAAATGCGCTTGTCTCTGTTGAAAATTTTCATCAGCTCCTATATAAACAGAATAAAAGCAAGGACTAAATAAACCATACACCGAAATAAAATGCCAAACCAAATTCAGTATAGCCTAATAAAAAAAAAACAGCGAAATGTTTCAAACTGAGCACAAAACGAGGCAGATTTCCTTTCCCTGCTGTAGTGTATAAAAGCCTGGGCAGCACATATTGCTGTACCAGTGGGCAGCTGGTAGAGCACACTTACCTGCCGTTGTTCCTGGTTGGCATATTCATCAATCCTCACAAATGTGAGGAAATGGAAATTCAGGAACAATTCCAGTATGTCCAGCATCAGAATCATCTGTGACAAAATCAGCACACGGCGCCCTTCAGATTTCAACTTCTGAAGCAAGACAGCGAGAGCTTCTAATTTTCCTGTAATTCAAATAGAAAAAACAATAATGAGTTTTATATAGAAATTCCCTTCATGTGACACAGGAAATTACTGAAATATTGTCAGCAAATGTCCTTTACCTGAGTCATACTGCACCAGCCGGAGGTCAGGGAACTGCAGCAGGCGAGGAGTCGTCAGCTGTTGCAACTGATGCAAGTGTGGAGCTGTCTTCTGCCTCAGGCTGTGCTTAAGGAGTTTCAGTCTGTGACTGTATGAAGGGGGAGGATTTGCTACATACAAACATGGGGGAGCAGCAACTGCAGCTGGCAACACGAAGAGAGCCCTGTGAAAAGCAACAAAACAAGGAATCCCAATTTAAAAGCAACACATAAATTGATTATCAATAACCACAGACACAGCAATAAAAGTCAGTCTTGGCTAAACTAGCTTCTGCCTGCATCTCTGGGTCTTAACTCTTGCTATTTGGGTCCAAGACGTACCTATTTGAGTAAATCCAAAGCATAAGAATGTAAGCCTAAGTATGGTCAGCTGAACTTGGGCTCAAAATTAGGAAAGAGACATTGAAAACACTTATTATAAAGATCCAAAGGAAACAGAAGTGACTTCTCTTACTTTCATGCTGCATGTCATTTACTGCTAAATAAACCAGCCTAAACCAAATAAATTAATCAAGAGGAATTTAAGGCTTTTTGAAAGGTGTTTCAGAAATAACCAGATGCTAGGCAGAGCCACGCATTACCTGTTAACGAGATCCTTTAGAGATTCCTGTTGCTGAACCAAACCCAGGATCATTTCCCGCAAAGGGTTACTCGGGCCTCCGGAGGCACTTGAGGAAAGGCAGCAGTTGACAAAGCCAGCCCACCTCCAGCTGTTGCCTTCACTGGAAGGCAGCAGGGAGGCCTTTCTGTCCCCAGCCAGAGAGCAAACACTCAGCACGTCCCGGCCGTACATCGGGGCTCGCCAGCAGCGGCGCTCGTTGCCCGAGAAGATCCTGTCCAGGCGCTCCTTCAAGAGCCTGTTCTTCTCCTCATATGTCTCCTTTGCCAAGAAAAGGTGAATCAAAACCACATTTGCTGCTCATCACGATAAATGAGGGATCTGAGGTTCTTTAGAATGACACTATCAGGATCAGAGTGTAGATCCCACAGTAGAACTACAACTTAGACCAATTACTAAAGGTTTACACTTCAGATAAAATCTGAAGACTACAGCTGAATTCAATTCAGATTAAGGACTCAATTCTACCTTTGTTTAGTATCTTCTTGCTTTTTAAAAGTATATTTTCATAGCTTTTGATATATTGTTGATGCTTCCCTATACTTTGTAAGTTGCTTGAGGATCTTTTCTAAAAAATTAAGATTAGAAATCTATACAAATTTGCCCAACTGCCATTGTGTTCAAAACACAAAAAAGAACTTATGATTTCTTTATTTATGCATTACTACATAATTAAAACATATTACAGTTACAAGAACTTGTCTTTCACAGCACAAAAAAGCTGCCAGCTGCTTTTATACACCAGAATTTATTTTATCTATGGATAACAAATGAAAATGCATCAGCTCTGTCAACCTGAAACATGGACAGAAGCTGGGATATTTACTCTGAAATCATCAAAGTTTTTAGCTGATTCCAGCTTTGCAAATTATAGCTTCCAACTATTACATGCACTTACAATTGATTCTGAAAAGTCATGTTTCCACAAGAAAATAAAGATCGAGTACCTGTGACTGCCCATGCAAAGGTGCTGGTTTTAACACTGCTCCCATGTCACCAGATGGCAAGTTAGCAACTGCAGCTCTACCTGGAATACAAACTGAGGATAAACCTTGTGTTTATATATTTTTTCTTCTGAAAATTGCTCTCATTTATTATTTTCAATAAGTAGGCACTTCATAGCTGTAGCACATCCTTGTTACAGACGAATTTTTAGTCTGAATGTCCATTGAGTACTGCAAATTTGTACTTTGTTACACATCAGATCTCTGACAGATATTTACACTAACTGTTCCCACAAAAATCCAAGATAGATCAATGGGATCTTACTTGGCTTCATACAAAGCAAAGTGCTGTGCTGCATGTGTACTTTATTCAAAATGTCCTGTATGGTGCAATACATGTTAACATTTAGAAAATGTTAATATGAGCACAAGAGAAAACGTTCTATTTCAGGAGAAGATTGTTTTAACTTATCTTAAGCAAATCATCTAAGATTTTTCAGAAAACACATCAATTCAGTGTACCTACAAATTGGTGAAATGTAGAGACACTGGAAATGTGATGGAATCTCAGCAGCATTCTTGTGAATTCAATTGTTAGCAGATGTTTTCCCAGACAGTTAACTACACTGTAAGAACATCACACTATTTTGAAAGAATAGTTTATATCCCAAGAAGATTACAGCAGATGGCCATTTTCAGGGAATTAACTCCTAGTGTTATATTTATCTTCATTTAATAATCTTCTCTTTTGTTGTAAATGCATTAATTTCTCTATTATTTTAGATGAACATCAAATGATGATGAACAGTTTTGATGAACAGTTTTTAAGCAAGGAACTGACCACATTTACAGCAAGGCACCAAACACCTGAGCAACATTTACAGAGAGAAACGGAAAACTGTAGCTTGATCAGCTGGAGAAGTGAAAGAAATTAGATGAAAGCAAAATCAGCGTGGGGAAATTTAGAGAATTACTGGACATTCTCTGTCAGTATAAAAAATAATCACCCCTGATTTTTCCTTGCAAAAATTAACAAAGTATTTCAAATTTACTTCTTCCCACAAAAATTTGACCGAAGGCAAAACTGGCCGATAAAAATCTATAATTAAGTTACACGCTCTCCCAAGTTTGTGCTAAAAATCTTCTTAAAACTCCAGCACACATCAAGTACAAACTGGAAGATTTTGCCTCATAGTTTACCCACTCCTGAACTTAACTTGCAGAATTACAATCTGCAACAATTTGGAGTTATATATGAATGTGATTTTAGCAGTTGAATATTTACCCAGAGACATTTCCTCAGGCTGGAAAACCCACCTTGCTGTGTGACTGCAGTGGAAGTTGGGACACCTGCCTGGTGCTGGTTTCCTAAAGCATTCAGGGCGTTCTGCACAGTTCCTGCTTGGGAAACTGTCTGCATGACCACGGGGCCCTGAGGCCTCAGGTACTGCTGCCCAGGAGCTGACACAATCTGAAGGACACTTCCTGGAGTGGAGGATTTGAGAACACATTAAGGTGGAGAAAGTGGAAAAGAATTAGTGCTCTCTAGCAAAATCTATTACTGTTGCAAGCTGATCATTACTGCTTCAAACTATGTTAAATTTTACCAGACACGTTCATTACACCAATCTGTTAAAAAGGAGGGAAACACCCAAGTACTCATAGATGAAGAGGAGTTTCATGTCATAGGGGTATTATTATAACCTAGGTATTTATACAGAATTTGGACAAAATCCAATCAAACAAAAAATCTTCACTTAACATTCCCTCTATTTATTTTGTTGGCCACAGAGAATCAAGATATGCAGGTTCTCCTAAATTTGGCAATAGACACCACCAGCCAGGGAGATTTGAGGACAAAGTATCTTGTAGGTAGAGCATTCAGCTCAGGGCAATAGTTGGGTCAAAATTCAGAAGCAATCTTGAAGTATTATTTACACAATTTCAGAACAAACCAAGGATGTTCTCAGTTTTGTCTGTTTCTGCTCAGCAGGGAGTTTCTATCAAATAATGCCTCACTTTACTTTAGCTGCACTGCACGGGTGCGAAAACAAATCAAATAATAACACTTTTGAAATACAATACAGAAAAAGAAAGTAACAATGTCTTTCATTTGACAGGCATTTATCTTTCAAACCAGAGCTACCTTGGCACCCCTGTCTCACACAGAAAACGGGAAGAGCAGGGCAGTATAACCACCAGGGATGGAGTAATCTCCACATACAGCATACAGCAACAAGGAACGTGGTGCCCATATCAAAACATGAGCATTCTGAATAATGGAAAACTGCCTGTGCTGAATTAAGTACCTTGTAACTGCAGGGGCTGCCCTGCAGTGAGCTGGCGGAGCTGACTGTGTGATAAAGTGAACTTGTTCCCTTGGAACTGCAGAGTCACTGGGGTCTCTGGCTGAGCAATCCTGCCTTGTGCTCCTGCTATAGAAGCCAGCTGGGCTATTTTTACTACCTCACCACCTGTTAAGGAGGGAAACAGGCATTAAAAAAATCAAAGTGGTAGGCGAGTTTTTCAATATTCACAATAGTACATTTTGGTTAGTAAACTGGTGCTGAAGCGCCTTCCATGCATAATTATACTTAGTGCATCAAAAGTGTCATATAAAAGTTAAGCAGGTATTGCTTTCTATATTTGTTGGACAAACTGGAAAGAAGCTGATTGTTTAAAGGGTAAGAACATCAACGTTTTAGAAATTACCACTTTCATTAGCAAAAAAGTTAAGAGCTACCTGAAAACTCATGTGACACTTTGTAACAGAACAAGTATAGACATTAAAGTGATTTTCACTGCCTTTTCAATAGCATGAAAGAAGATTCAAGGAACAAATCAAAATACTCATATGTGTGTATAGTATGTAGCGTATAGTAAATACACATCTGAAATTTGCTGATGAAACATGATTTATATCAAGCAATCTGCATTTAGACAAACCAAAAAGCTTTGAAGTGGCAAGGACCAAGCTTTTTGTGATTTAAATGCAGAAAGGTTAGAGGCATTTCAGCATTAAGTTTTACGATATTGAAAAAATACTGGTGTGAAAATTCAGCTTTTGTAAAGGCAGTGCATTACCCCAGAGATAAAATTAATACATCAGTGCTCAGTACTCTCTACACATGCTAATAGGCAGTGCACATACAACCTTAAAGCAAAGCCTCATCGCTTTTCTCTGCCTAACAGTGGCGACGCTCCTCTCCGCCAGAGAGGCCTTTAGCAGATGGATTAGTGTTTAACATGAAAGGAATAATTAGGAGAGAGCTAAAACATTTGGTCTGAAGGAAGTCTTGCCAGCAGAAGAAACATGCAGAAATAGGAGATTAAGTTGACACCGCTAATGTATGTCCACAGCAATTCTATTGTTTCTTATCCAATTTTCGATTTTCCTTGGTCATAAGCAACGTACTGAGCAAGGCTAATCAGAAGAGTGAAAAAAAAACAACGATTCTGTACACATTTTTAGGGTGCCTAGTAACTTAACCTCATTGTAGTACAAAGGTGGGAGAAACCTTGAAAGGGGAGGCCACTTACTAGGCAACCGTGCCTGGGCCTGAGAGGTCAGTACGAGCCTCTGAGGCAGCACACTCTGTTGGATGGTGTGCGGGGGGGGCTGTGGCTGGGGCTGGCCCGGCTGCGGGGCCGGCGCAGAGGTCTGGCCCCGCGGTTTCACAGGGTTGGCTGCGCTAGTTGCTGTGGTGAAGGTCACTGCGGGCTGGTGTCTTGGAGCACTGGTGGAAGCCTGAGTTGTCTGAAACTGTGCTGCTGCAGCTGCAATCAATAAGGGTTGTTTGTGCAAGCTGTTAGAGGTTTTAACTCCGCTCTTTTAAACAACCTGCATTAAAAAGAAACCTTCCAACAGGATAATCAAACGGCTACAAGAACGGCTTTGTCCTTACAGACTGGGATTTCTAGCCACACCTCTCACTCCATCCTATTTTTACAACATTATCTACTTGGAAAGCATTGTTTAAAGGCTAAATAAATACAGAGAAGCACTGTACATTCCCATCTTTGACAGAACATTACGTGTCTTCGGGGTTTAAATAACAACTGCGGCATATTTACTCCTTATGCTAACAGGTTACACAAAGCTTAGTTTTGCATTACACTGGCAGATCATACTGTAGTAACTAGTGGGGAATTTTACTGGCAATTAGTCTGTTGGTATTTTTAAGCCATTAGTATTCTAGACCATTAAGCTAGAGGGAAAAGGAACCTATTAAACAGACTAACTAGTACCTGTCTATGCAGAGGTGCAGGTGACCAAGGTGGCACTGACTCCCTTACCTTGATTTGAAGACACTGTAGCTATGGGGGATCTGCCCCGCACCTGTCCCTGCTGAGTCACTGTCGCCGTGGTCACTGTGCGTTGGACTTGAGTGCTTGGGAAAACCACAGTCCTGCCCTCGGGCTTCTGACCATACTGAACGGGCTGGAACAGCCTGACAAGAACAGGAAAAGTCACAGGCTATAGGAAACTTCACAGTATGGCCTTTGGAAACAAACTGTCACCCAAGAAATATATAAACTGATCATGTCAGTTGCTAGTTTCTTTCTTGCAGACGGCTGAAGCTGGCAAGACTCATCACTTCACAAACTTCCTGAGTAAAGACTGTAGAAAGCGATTTTGCTAAATCCAAGGAAGAACACTTTCATTGCCATACACCCAGTTTCATGCAGGATTCTTCAGAATTACAGCAAACATCTCAAAGTGGATAGGTCAATATCTGGAAAAAGACATCTGGAAAAAAAAGCTCCCAAATAATCTCCAGAGAGACATCAATATGCTGCAGGCCATCAGGCAGCTCTCTTGCATTAGAAAAACAGTTCCACATTACTTTGAGAACACTACTTCACTAGGAGAGAAATACTTTGAAAAAATTTACTGCTATAAAACTTCATCTCTCTTACATAACAGTGAGACCACAGCTGACACTGTAGGCCCATTTAAGTCTTGAATTATCTTCATGCTAATTTTTGCAAAACAACACTCAATTGCCATAAACAAGATACAAGAACAAAGCTCATCTGCTGGTGAAGTAAGGACTATGGAAAATCCATCAACGAACTTCAAATGGAATTGCATGCCTCAAAAAACAAAATACTTATTTTCAGAGGTAAACAAGAAAGCAAGAGAATAATTAAATGCAAAAGTAAACCTGAGCTTTTGTGTGAATCATATCAGCAGAGATGCAGAGAGAACTCTAAAGATTGCAACAGAATCACATTTTGCTGCTGTAATTCTAGCTTAGAAGGAGTGCAGGTGCACACACCTGCTTGGTTTGAGCTTCACTGGGTTGGGCCTCGCCGGTGGGGGAGGTGAGCTGTAGATCTCTTCAATCAGCTTTCTAGTAACCTTTTGTTTTGGTAACATTTGTGCTTCATAATGACTCATTTTGTCTTCCATTCCAATGAGGTCAAAAAGAGACAGGTCCGATTCCTAGGGATTTCAGAAAAGTAAGTTTGTTTTATGTGATGACCAAAACAGTTAAGTCCTCTTTATGTTCAATGCTGAATTAAATTTCTATATATTTACTTTTTAACTTGAAATAAATGGTGTAAGTTTAAGAAATAAACTATTAATTATTAGGCAAAACTGCCCAGAAAACTTGGAAATAAATCTTAAACTGACAGTCCCATTTTAAGCATTAGAAGAAAAAGAACTGACATCATTAGCCACTTACGGAAATCAAAGCAAGGCACATTTAACAATTCTTCACATATCATAGTTTCCAAAGAATTAAATAGAACTCTTTGAAGGTTAACTATCAAGCTTAAATGCCAAACTATAATTTAGGAGTAGAAAAAGATGAAGGATGGAAATAAAATCAAACAAAAAACTTCAGCTGCTCCATTACTCATAATTCTTTTAATTATATTTTTTTTTATCATCTCAAGGAGTGGGATCACTTGTTTAACAATAATAAAAATAACAGTACTTCAAATGGATTGACAGAAGGGTACTAATTTAGTTACTGTAACTGAATGTTTGCTCTTATGTGAAAAAGAGTAAATCTTGCATTCCTTCAGCTACTGAAAGCAAAAAAGAAAATTGCAGAATGCCATAAATAAGCACAGCGCTACCCAGAGTGACTTCAGTCTTGGAAAATTCCTGCAAACATGAGCATGATGAAAGCAAAGCTAATTTCTCTTTGACCAAGTAGTTCCTGAAAAATTACTGTTTACAAACCACTTGAAAAGTTCAAACCACTATGACAAAAAAAGAGATGCAGCAAGAACACACTTGGTAGGGACAGTTATGGAAGAGCGAATTCCTTCTATTTATAAACTTCAGGTAGACTTATGACATGTAAGAGAACAATACTAAGTACTGAAATTCTGCCAGGGCACTAAGAGAGGGAAAAAACCTTAACTTTTCTACTGACCTTCCAAATATCCCTTTCCAGGGCTCGCAGCACCAGAGAGGCTGTCCTGTATTCCAGTGTTTCTGATACGTAAGAGGAGCTTGAAATCCGGGGGTTTATCAGATCAGGGTGGTTACAAATCCGCTGCAGCTGCATCAGGACGTGCAGGACGCTGATGAAATGTCCACTTTTGAGGGCTTCCTGGGTTCTACCAAATGAATTATACAGAAAGACATTGATTTATGTGCAGCTTTTATGGAGATGTCCCTAAATCTGCAAGGTGAGAATGAGGAATGCAGTATGTTATGCAAAAGTCTTAAAACAGGTAAAGATTTCACCGAGGTCTTCTGCAGTATTTTAAGCAGTGTTGTACCAAAAGTAAATTTGGAAAAGTGAAACTTAAAGACCCTAGTGCAGCCTATCCAGCTCCCTATCCTCTCCCTCCTTTGCTTCTGTTTCACCCCTGCACCTGTCAATTACCACTGGGGAGTGGTGAGGAAAAACTCTGGGTTTCAAAAAAATGAAGAACTACTCATTACAGACAAATGTTAAAACAATGCAGAGGCAGACCTGACCATCCTAACTCAATTCTTAGGTTCCAGAGGTAAATGCATGTTTTTCCACAAGGCCATAGCATCACCTGCTGTAATTCTAGTCTATAATGCAATCACATTCTATTCACGGGTCATAATGGAAAATTTTAGAGAAACACTAAAACACTTCCCACCGTGACAATCATTTATTTACTTGCTTAAGCACTAAAAGGGACAGCATTTTATATTGACTGTTTTAAGTCCTTACCCTGGTTGTAATATGACATCCTCATACATGGCTTTTTGTCGACTAGACAGACGGCACTTGAGCACATGTTCGTATTTCTTTGTGAGCTGCTTTTCAACATCTCTCTTTGATCTCCGCAAAATAAATGGCTGAATCATCTGAAATGTTTCAGAATTGAGAGGAAAAGAATTCTCACTTCAAAGAGTTTACAACAAGAAGCTAAACTTATTCACACCTAACAGATTTAATGTGATGAACTGCATATGCTATATATAATCATACTGCTATGCACACAGTTGTATAGACATTAATTTGTTCTTTAATTTCAGCATGTCATGCTTCAAAATCTGAGCCCTGTGTTATTTTTAAAAGAAATCTCCACACTTTTCTGGTAGCAGAAACCCCTGCTCTCAGCAGGATTTTCTCTCTAAACTGAACAAAGTGCTAAGAAAGGACACAAACTCTGATCTGAACCACGCTCTTTTTATTCCCCCTCTCCTCAACAGCATTACTACTGCAGTAGGACAAATGAGAAAAATAACATACTCTGTGCAACCTGATGACCAGTTTATGGCAATAATCCTGGTTCTCCTCATTAGGTGCTTTTACTGGAAAATCCAGATAAGGTCTGGAGATTCCCGGAATCAAAAAATGTACCATGGTCCACAGCTCCATCAATGTGTTATGCAAAGGAGTGTCTATCAGAAGCAAACGATGCTGGCTGTGAACAAAGGAAGATTTTTAATTGACTGATTACTATGCCTTGATGTTCGTCAGATACACAGAAGAATCATGTAGATATAATTAAATTAAACTTAGAATAAAGTATCTTTTCAGTCTTGAATACACCACCAAACTAGCTTCTTCACTGCAGACTATCAGAACATCAGAGGATCTGTTGGGAGCACAGAATATCAGCAAAGAAGAATTATAGAGTTATGATAGTGGAAACAAAAAGAACTCAAGCATTTCTCTGAATCCTGAATGTTTCAAATAAAGGTATCTCTTTAGAGGTGCATGTTGCTCAGGAATTTGGGCAGGTCAACTCTAAAGAGGGTTTTTTTAATCAGTTTTCTGTTGAGAACTGTGTGACATGAAAAGAGAAAAACCCACTGCCAGCAGGAAATCAATTCTGTGCTCTGTACCTGCGAAGATTGAAAAGTGCCTCCCAGTGCTTCTCAGTCATATTCTTTATTTGTTGCATCTCATCTACTATTAAGTATTTCCATCGCATTTTCATAAACGCTGTGTGGCCTTTGAACAGCTGCTTGTAGGAAGTGATACACACATTGAAGCTGTTGGGTTCCATCCATTCCTACGGAAAAGGAAAGAAAAGATGGAAAAGTTAAGGCAGAACTCTCAAATATCTTACAACCAGCTACTTCTTCATTAAAAAATCACCCAACACATTCTAAAAGAAAGTCTTGGTCTTTGAATTACTGTCAGTTCAGAAAGCAGGTGAAGTATTGCAAGTACTAGCCAATGCCAAAGGGGTCAAAAAATGCCTTTGAAAATCTAGAACCATTAGGTGTGAACCTCTTGGTAAACCAACTTGAAGCATGTTAAAACTCCTCATATCACATCACCATGGAAGGAACATACAGATAAACACAGGCTAAAGGTCTTAGGCAACAGCGTGAGAGTTGCAAATACAGCACCTGTCTCTTTGCCCTAAGTTCTCTTTGGCTCCCAAAGTAGAGAAGTATTTTCAACCCTGGGCACCAGCGCTTCAACTCCAGCTCCCATTTCAGTATGTTACAGCTCCGGACAACAACAAGGTGAGGGCCCCAGTTCCCTACAAGAGGGGAAACACAGCAGTTAACACTGGAAAGAGACTCCTTACAATGCATGTGCCTTATATTCTCCCTCGATTTTTTAAGTGCGTTGCACTAAATTAATCATTAAAAATGAGTTCCAGTAACAACGAACAGAGGTATTCTAATGACTAATCTACTCCTGGTCATTAAACAATCTGTAAGGCTTTTCTATTGTAGTAAGAATTCACAAGTATTCAGAAGAATCTCTAGCGGGTAAAAGATTGATCAGACACTATACTTGACTAGATGGCACCCCTATGTCACAAAGTATCAGAAAGTTATTCTGACATAATCTCACTCCTATCATTAGCCAAAGCCTGATATGGTTCAGTAGAGAAAAAAAAGTGACCCTAGGCTACAATTCACAAAGATAATGCTGGCCCAGTTCCTGTCCAAAACTCTTAGCCAAATAAACTTACCTTCATTACAAGCCAAATGGGCAAAAAAAGCAATAATTTGCACTGTTTTTCCAAGACCAGCCTCATCTGCCAGGATGCCATTGAGATTCTTTCTGTATAGCTTTGCCAGCCAATCCAGCCCAATCTTCTGATATTCTCTGAGAGACCCATACAACAGCGATGGAGTGTTGTATTTTACCTATAGTGTGAATAAGTTGATATTTTTTCCTGAGTTAAATTCACAAAGCATGGCATAAAGCATAAACATTCTACAGGTAACTTGAAAAAAAAAATGCAATTTCTTGCTAAAAGCTACAAAATAATGAAGAAAAAAGCATTCTTTATGTAAACACCAGCACACAGAGTAGCAGAAAATAGGGATTCTTACTGCTGTTGTTATCCTGGAGCTCCCTTTAGGTAACAACATCTCTGCTGCAGCAGCGACTTCTGCTATGTCTCGCATGTGCTTCTTGGGAGGACTTGATCTGTCCATGCCCTTGTACTGGTCAATGCTGAGAAGGGAGTCTATGAGGACAACTTCTTTCTGGGGACTTTCCCTATCAGACATATGATCTTCCATTTCTAGGAGAGAGAGAAAAATTACACTGGCATCTAAAATAAACTTCAGTCGCAGTTACACAAAGGAACTGAGATAACCAGGATTCAGACATGGGTCTAAAGGAGGCAGCTAACTTTTAAAGGGAATTCTATGATTTTCAAGGTACTGTAGGTAAAAATGCAAATATCCTAAGCTGAGGTTCATGCACATGTTCTGGACATTCACACTAGCTAGGCTAACATGACCATCAGCTTCTCACAGCTTCTAGGGACGTCCTATCATACTACTTAAAACCTGTCTTCAAGTATGTAGACCTATCATCATGCTAGTATAGAACAGAGGTGTAATTATAGCTACCTATGAACTGTGCTGTTTAGGTCAGTGTAGAGAGGCTCTTCTAAGGCTCAGTATTGTTCTTGAAAATCTCATACATCTTCACTTTAAAACAGGAAAACACTGCCCTCTTTTCACAAACTGAGAAATTTTAAATGTGATTCGCTCAATCAACATGTGTTTTACCCTAGAATAAAATGTCTTTTCACAGAGTCATGAAGAGCCAAGCAACCTATTTCACCTTGTAAATCAGCTCAACTTCTAAACAAAGAGTAATTTACCTTCCTCACTGCTCTCCTCTTCACTGTCAAGCTTTGGCTGAGGCCAGTGAAAATTTTCTGCAAAGGCACCTTCATACATCTTCACCAGATCTTCCAGAGGCAATTCAGCTGAAGGTCATTAAAGGTTGTAAGTTTAAAAATACCAAAACTTGAAACAACAGACACTATTAATTTTAATCTCATTCTTCACAATTGCATAAAGTCAGTTCTCTAATGAGAAGTTAATTTCAGAGGTAATTATTAGGTGAATGATGGCAGTATTTATTTATAATTACAGAGAACATTTGCCATTACACCAAGCAGTTTGCTCTCACACCTTGCTTTTTACTTTATTACAAACACACCCTACAACCCTTGGTAAACCCCCAGTTGGGAAGGTACAGGCACCAAATCCAGCTGAGTGGTTGGAAGACAATGCAAGACTTCAAAAGTTTCAAAGCTGAGTTGTACCTCAGCCCCTCTAACCAGTAACTCTAGGATCCTCTGTCTGAGCTGGTAAAGTATAATGTACATGCTGGCAGTGGCCAATCAATCAGCAAACATTCTCATCAGGAACTTGGCTGACTGGCCAAGGGTTACAATCCCTCCAACTGGCCAGTTCACTGCAGCTACTAAGCTGCCAAACAGACCAAACAAACAGATTTGGAAACCACACGTTAATTGCCAGGCAGGCTCATCCTAATGGGCAACCTGCCTCTAAAAATCTGCTTTTACCAGGGTAAGTGACACATCTCTATGGGGTACTTCGCACACATCAAGCTCAGCACAGCAATTACATTGCTAATGAGAGAGAGCTGCTAGCCAGAGTACTGTCCCTAAAAGCCCCTTATCTTCAAATATTTATACCCCCCCTTCAAGATCAGCCCTAAAGGGGCCTTTCGGACCTACCAAGTCAGTCACAAAACCCTTCTGAGATACTCAAGACAGTTGATGATAAAATGTCCCTGTTCAATCTGATACAACATTGGTTTTAAGTGTTTATCATGCACTCCTAGAACTCAGGTTGAGAGCCTTCGTGTAAGGTTTTAATGCAGTGCCTCACTAGAGAACTACTTTTTCTCAAGCCACCTTGTGTGTTAACTAGGTGTGCTTTATAAAGTACAGATGTCCATCATCAGCACATAAACTGCTGCAGCTTTCCAAACTGAAAAAACTAAATACAGACTCCACAGGACTGAACATCTGAATATGCTCAATTTCCCACCTCCAATCCTCTTTACAAATACAACAACTGCTGTGTGTTTCCAGCTGTTGTTTCAGAGCCCAGCCCAGAGAAGAATCAAGCCACATGCCTACCTTCTTTGGCTAGATTAGACAATTCAGTTTGATGATTTATGTTTCCTTCTTTAGCTTCTTGTTCTTCAATTGTTTCTTCTTCGTCTTCAACTACACGAAAAACAAATGCAAATCTTGGAATTCAAATTATATAATAATTCAGGAGGCTTGTAATTATATACCCCTGAAGTGAACTAGGAGACTAAGTCTTCAAGACTTAAAAAGAATTAAACACGTACAGAAAATAAGATCATCTGAAAGCAACTATATGCAGTACTTAAAAGATAAGTGGCAAGAAGAGAAGCACTTCTGCCTCAGGACAGAAGGCAGTTAAGTGTTGATTGACAATGTTCACCACAGGTTGTTCTGCAGCTTTAAACAGGGGAGTTCCTTTGTCAGAAACATGACAGAGTTATTATCAGAAGCAAGGACCCAAAGCAGATGGATGTTTCAGTCTAAAATCATCAAAAGAACTTCAAGACTACTAGTAAGGCTTGATAAATGAAGGAATGAGGACAGGGAGAATTAAAATCCGCCAGTAATGATGGCCATATAATTTCAAGGAAAATGTTGTTTTCAAAGTTTCACTGAAGCTCTTTCAGGGAAAATTTACCATTTAATTGACTATCTAGTCTCTCTAAGAAATATATGAAGGTTGGTATCCAGTTCGTGAAAAGCACTGTCCCCATAAAGTAACAGACTGAAAACCTGTGGGTTTAATATTCAACTTAAGTACTATGCTATGGATGCAAAATTTTGAGAAGTGACTTACCTTCCTCATCAGTCAAAGATATGCTTGCCTTTCTTTTCCTTCCAGATGATGAACCCCCCTAGCATTAAATAATTATAATATTTAAAATCACAGAAAACAAATATAAGCAGGGGCTTTGGTTGTTTTTTAAAGACAACAAAACATGCCTTCCAGTCCCAAAAGCATTGGCTGATAGACAGCACCTATTAGCACTTCCCTGGTCATGCAAAAACATAAACTCTGCTTCTGAATTGATGGGAGTGTGCAGTCAGCCACTGCCAGTGCTCACGAGTCAAATTATTCAGGTCCAGCTGTGGTACAAAACTTTTACCAAGGTTGGCTCAAGGACTAAACTTTTTCACTAGTCAATACAACGGGGATATAGCACAGGCCTACAATTGCCTCAGCTCTCCAGTGCACTCTGCAGAATTGTTTAGCCTGTGCCAATTAACTCTCACAGTCAGTGCTGGGCCACTGTTTGGCTGATAACACCTGCTAAGGCTTGTTCCTAGCAGGAAATTCAGATGCAGGCATTCTGCTTGTGGACGGAGGGGGAGTATTTCAGCACATGGGCACCAGCTGTGCCATGGCAGATGGCTCAGGGCCTCCAAATTAGCCCGTGTCCATTTTTTTCCAATTGCACAAACACAGCCAAGGACTCCTAGCACACATTTCATCCAGGGAGAAAGATACCCAAGCTTCATTCCATTTGATCTGTTCTGTAATGTACACCTTCATGTCTCAGCAGATAAATCTCTGCTGAACACCTGAAAACACATTTCATGCCCCACAAAGTCTACCCCTGGCTACTGCAGATGAAACTCCTGCCCAGGTCTGGCAATTACTCTGAATGAATGATTCACAGCCACTAAAGCCATGTATTGACCATAATACACTTCCCTTCCTAACCAGAAAAAAAAATTATACTTGTGCTTCTGACTGAATACTCAGTTGTCAGTAACTACAGTGAAATCTACTTATCATGACCATGTATTTAAAAAAAAAAACCACCTTTACCAAAACTTTTTCACATATGTTGTCACTTTTAAACTAATCTGATGGGTTTTTCAAAAAACAGAAAGACTTACCATCTCACTTTCTTTTTCCAAATAAAGGTCTTCTTTTGTATCCTTACCTGGAAAATTATTACACTTGGTGTATGCATTCATCACTTAGCAATTTTACATTTCTTACATGAACTTTTAAATGTATTCAAAGCAAAACACAGGAATTTTTAACAAAATCTAGCACAAAAACATAAAAACCCCATAACTTATCATTCAGATCTATTCACAACCTATTATTAGCAACTCACAATTTTATTGCCAACGAGATTAACCTGCACTGAGTGAAATTATAGAAAACAGTAAGATCAGAATTCAGACTGTATTTCTCATGAAATGGAATACAATTACCTTTCCTTGAAAATCTCTTTAAATTCAAAGCTTTTTTCCTTTTCTCTTGAAATTCAATTTGCAGTTTAATTTCAACAACCTGAAACGTAAAGCAAGTCTAATAAAGCACTTTTATTTTACAAATAAACTACTGAAGATGAAAAAACCAGCACAAATTGCACAAGTCTTCCTGAGTGGGTGGGTACTTTACCTGCTCAATGTTAGACCAGAAATACTCTATTTCTCTAGCAATGGATGCTGCAATCCTCCTCAGTTTGTTCTGTTCTTCCCTTTTAGCTCGCTCTTCATTAAGTTTCTTTTCTTCATGATAACGAGCCACAGTTCTTACCATCTAAAAATACCATGAAATACTGGATTAGGTTACCTCAAAACACACGTCATTGCATTTCTTAACATTATAGTGGTTATCAGCAGCCAGATGTTGACCATAGCTTTACACACATAGCACTTACCTCCAATATTTCTAATTCTTACCATGCCAGTAAAGCAACAGACATGAAACTCAAAGAAAAAAAAATGCAACAACTATAACTAAGCAATCAAGTAGGAAACCTTAATTCACTCTCTGAATACAAAAATTAGAAAAAATTCCACTGAAATTAGCAGCAAACACACAAAAGGAAACTTTTTTTCAGACAGCACATATGAAGTCACAGAAATCACACCACAAAATGTCAGAGACCAAAGCTAAAATGAGTTCAAAAAGAGTGTACATACATGAGTGAAAGATCAGTCAATGGCTGTTAAGACTGACTTGATTGCAACCTTTAGCTCAGGAGGTCCCTAAAACATTGACTTCCAGAAGTTTGAAGCATAGTGCCAGGGGAAGGATCATTTCACATTTGCCCTTCCTGTTTCTCCTATTCTTAAAAACCTACCATTGGCCACAAATGGAAATCCAGATTTAAATTACATTCAAAATGCAATGTTTATTGTACACAACAATACACTTATTTAAATACTTTGCTCCTGAGTTCCCATCATTTCAGAATATACAGTAGAAAACAACATGGCAATTTAAACTAATGACCTTCAGTTGTTCTCTTCATTACACTAAACTGGTCATAAATGTATCAAAAAAGAGTTGCAACATTGCTGGTATCCATAGAAAACCCTTACTCATTGCAAATTAACAGATTTTATATATTTCATCTCACACCATACGAATTTTCATTCCACCACTGTATTCCTGCTGTGCTGCTCTCTTTCCCTATAGAAACAGTTCTCTACTGTGTTTTCCTTGCTGTCTTTACTCTTATTTCTCTTTGAGATTAAGAAAAAAGAACTAGACAGACAACCACACCCAGTGGAAGTTATTTACAGAATTCTATGTTTACTCTTCATGGAGAAGAAATAACTCATTTGTGAAACAGGCATGATAACTCTATCTTTTATTTAAATATAACCCAGCCAATATATTGAGTGCGTCTCTAAACAAGCTATTTGATTTCCAGAGGAATAAAATCCACAAACTGTTATTTGCATCCACAATCTGTAAAATTATCCAGTCTGTCTCGGATGCCATATCCAAAACTGACAACATGACTTCTTAAAGGTAAAAATTAGTGCCTCATCTTTCCATCACTTCTATCTGTAGCAAAAGATATCTCAAGAGCTATGCTACCAAACTGAGTGACAACAACATTGATTGTTCTGAGCTAAAAAAATGTTTTTCAAGTACCTTCTTAGCAGTTGCCATCTTCCACTTTCTCTCCTGGGCAAAATCAGTTGCCATCCATTGCATTTCTTCCAGCAAATAATCCCAGTGGGATTTTGGTCTTGGAGCCTCTTGGAGTTTAGGCAGTCGCCTGGGGGACCATAAACCTTCTTTTCTCAGTTCTGCTATCCGCTGATGGATTTGATTTTCCTTAAAAAGAAGCACAGAGAATTACAATGAAGCTGCAGAACATACCTGAGGTTGTAGAATCATAGAAAAATAGTCATTGCTCCCACTTCTTTAAATTAATTGACAGGAAAAGGTGTAAAAGCATGACGCAGAAAATATCTTACCAGCTTTACTTGCTCAGCCAGCTTGTCTTGAGAGTTTTCCTGTGGCAGTACTGCTGCATTCTGAGCCGGACTTTGTGTTTTAGGTGCTGCTGCTGCTACTGCTAAGCCAGGAGGCTTGGATGCAATAGGAGACAGGGACTTATTGGTTGCTGGAGAGGTCCTGTTTGTTTGCACTGGGTATGGAGAAGGCGGTGTTGCGCCTGGGATCGCTGCTGGAGCGATGGATGAGGTAGGTGGCAGTGGATTTGCTGCAAGGCGCTGAGAACTCTGAGCAGGATCTGCAGATGGTCGTGTCAGAGTCACAGTCTGCCCAAGAAACACACTGGTTACTGATGAGTTGAGGATTCAATACTTAGTCTACACTACAGCCAAACATAATGGAGACTTTAATTGAATAACAAATGTACACCTGCATTTTTATAAGGAAAGGATTTAAGTGTCCAGTGGAATTAAAAACTGAAGAGAGCATTCTTAGATTTTACAGGCCATGGGAGCAAACACATTTCCACCCCACTAACACTCCCATACCTGTTGCTGTATCGTAGCTTGAGGCTGTGACACCTGGCTGGGCGTCTGTCCTTGCACGTGGATTGCTGGTGGCACCTGCTGCTGGAGCGGCGCTGGAAGCGGAGCTGCCGTCAGGGGCACGCTTTGGGGCTGGATCTTCACCTGGATCTGGGGCTGCGCCGGAGGTTCCACGAGCTGTGGCTGCTGCTGCGGGAGCTGCAGGGCAGTCGGGAGTGGTGCCATGGGGACGCTGGCGGGCTGCAGCCGTGCCGGCAGCTGCGGTGGTGGTGTGTGCAGGCTGGCCGCGTTCTGCACCGGAGGGCCCTTGGAGGGGTCGTACTGCTGCTGGCTCTGCTTCTGCCCCGTCAGCTGCACCGTCTGGGGAGTGGGAGGCATTCCACCTGCGGGGCAAGAGGAGACACGGCACACGTGAGATTAAAATGTCCAATGGTCTCTGTTGATTTAAGGAGGAGATCAGCTGTGAATAGAGTGGTTTTGTTACTTACTTTGCCACAAGACACCATCACTTGAAAATACCACGTCACGATCACAAAATAAATCACCATTACAATAAACAACAAGGTACTTCATGCACAGGACTGTAACTAAAATTTGGAGCACAGCAACTATAAAAGAGCATGTCATTATAGGTCTTCTAAATTTTGTATACTCAAAAAAAAAGGACTGGTGAGCTAATGGAATTTAACCTAAAAAAACAGCATCGAGTCTAAATACTACTTAGTTCTTAACACATTCACTCTAAAATGTATTCTAAAGCTTGGCACGACTAATGAATAAAAATTTGTCATGATTTTCCAATTAGGTGGTTTCCTTTTCATAAATCATTGGCTCAGTTCCAGAATTCTCAGATTGGCCATTTTGCATCAGCACCTGTGACGTATTTCCATGCCCACATGCACCTTTGGAGCCCGTCACTCAGCTCCTTAAACAAACCAGGCATTGCATACCAAGTATTAATTAACATGGAGAAGTGTGTGGTGGGACTAGGATCTTGGCAGGCCGGAAGCCCAAGTTTCTAGTCCCATCACCAACATCTCCTTGTTAAATTAATGTGCAACTGGCATGTGGTGACACAGTACCTTGTGCTGTTGGCATTAGCTGTTGAAGAGGAACTCCTGAAGCCACACCCGGGTGCTGAAAAACCATCCCATGACGGCCCACTTCAATTCGTGGTCTCTTAGACGAATCTGTGATATTCAAATTCCATTTATGGCATGGTATAATGGAATGGGTTCAATTTTACAAAGCAAACTACTACACATGATTCCAACATCAGGTCCGAAAGCTACAGCTACTGTACATGTGTAGCATTTATGAAGAACATGCTCCAGGGGCAGAGTCCCTCTGACTTCAAGTTGGCCATCTCCAATCTTCTCGGCCAGAATAATCAACCTAACAATGTCTCCATGCCTGCCAAATCCAGGCCTATCTATTGGGAGTGGAGTGGACTCTTCCCACAGCACCAGTCACAGCAGATAGTCCTAAGGATCTGGCTATTGCCAAGGTGAGGCAAAAAAATGTATTTCAAGAGTTACAGAACACTGGGCTCCAATCACTGTTTGAGAAGAAAAGAGAACTGAAGTGGAATTGTGCCTGTGGAACATACCTGCTGGTGCAAGGGCCTGCTGCTGTCTCTTAAAAGCTTCAATCTCTATGGTGCTCACAGTTCCCGTCCCTGGAGTCCCTGTATGCGTTTGCTACAGGGAAAAGAAAACAAATCACAGAAGTTCAATCTGCAGATGGTCTAACACCAGGAGAGAATTTACAAAGGGATCTAAGGAGGCCAGCACAGAACGAGTCCTTCAGAACAGCTGTACAACAAAGGAAACAAGACTCATTCAATATCTGCTATGAAGTTTTAGTAGTCCACAATGCACAGATACTCTTCGTTGAGTTTAAATTTTACAGTGAGGAAGCTGGTTATATATAATGCACACCTACATTTTGTTAAGTGATACCAAACTCAGGAAAATGGGATATGTAAAAAATAAACTTGCCTAGTATTTTTTGTTCCTTTTTTCTTTTAAATTAATGGAAATTTTCATTAGTTTAGTACATCTGTGTAAAACATCAGTGACACACAAATTCATCTTCATCCTGAAAACAGTTTAAGCTTATTTGAGTCTCCACCACTCTCACTCTCAAGACAGAGCTTAGTTACTGTTGAAATATTTCAGGAAGAAGCTGGAATAAATAACCTCAGCCAAGTTACACAAGTTCCAGTTACAAGTTTCCAGATGCTGGACTTCTACCTGTTTGCACAGCTGGCAAAATCAGTTTCATAAATAAACTCAGTGAGGAGAAACAATATTGCCATAAGGCTAAGGTGGTATCAGAGCTCACCAGAAATTACTATCCATTTTGTCTGAGGACAAACAGCATGCAAACTATGAATTAACAAGCTTGGAAGAGCACTACTTGAGATGCAAAAGGAATCACTGGGCTCTGATTCAGCAAGTTGGAATTTCGCTTCAGTAAGATTACACTGCGCATTCAAACTTTATTTTTAAATCACTACATTTAATATTGGCAATGATGGCAAGAACATATCCCAGAGAACCCTTTCAGCATCAAACATAGGCTCATGTACAGGATTACTGAAGCAAACAAATTTGTGTATATGGCAATGTTCATGTTCCCTGGGCTTCAGAATACTGGCAAGTACTTATTAATGTCCATCAGTTTCTATGCAAGTCCAATTCCTTTCAGTGAGTTTCCAAGTAATTTTCAAATTCTCCTCAATATTTGGCCATGTTGCACCAAATACTCTACTATGAAACTCAATATGAGAAAAATAAGGACTATCCCAAAAAACGTCTTAAGAGATTCCATGAGAAAATACAAACAGACTTTATGTATAATATGACAGTCTCTGCATCCTAGGAAATAAATTAATTTAGCACTCTAGTTCTCGAAGCGTAATTTTCTGATGATGAGAGCCTTGAACATGTTGAGGTACGGTAAAGGTCTGAAAATGTGAAAATTTTTTATGACAACATACAAAGACAGTAATTCCCCATAAGAATCTCTTACTTTAGTCACAGGTATATTCTTCTCTGATTTTAAGCAAAATTTTACCTATGTAAATTAAACCCATGGAGGTAAACACCAGTCTATATTGAAATAAATCACAGTAGTGACATCTGGCATCTTCAGTGATTCACTGCATGGTATCAATAATCACAGCCAACATCACCTACAATGACTGGGTTTCAAATGCTCCTTTTTGAGCTGAATATATCTCATGTCCCTCAGACTCAATCAATAGCTATGAATTAATAACACTTAATCTCTTTGCTGCTCTGAGGGCATTTGTGGCCACTTCAGCAATACAGCTACAGGCTTAAGATGTAAATTTTGGTTTTAAGAATCTCTGACTCACATCACTGTTCACTGCCATTTCACACTCAATAGGGATTAAGTTTTCAAATATTTGTCTTCTCATGAGGCAGACATGCAGCATATTTCAGGTCAAACAACCAGTGTCTGGCAAAGCATCATAGACCTGGGCATTTATAGAATTTTAAAAATATACCACAAGAACTGATTTTGTAAATGCTACTGAATTGACTAACAAATTCAGTTTATGTCCCATTTGCATCAGATGCTTCTGGGACATCAGTTGAAGAAAGCACATTTTCGAACTCCACATTAAATGCCATTTATTTCACCGGCACCCTCCCTCTGGATGACTGCAGTTCCAGGCTGTATCTCTGCTTTAGGATTTTTGACTGACATTTTCTAAAGGATATGCCTCCCAGCTATCTGCATTATCACCGTGTGATTTAGGCCAGACTCTTCAGAGAGCAGACACGTTATGTCTTTGTAAATTGCAGTCACATACCACTAATATTAGACTAAAACCATCCCAACTTTAATTAAAATAATGTAGCTCTCCCGAGGTCATGATTATGCAGCACGCACACAATAATCACACTGAGTGCTGCACTTATGCACTGGGATTTGAATGGTGATGCTGATTGGGACACATTATTTCTCCATAAACAGTTGCAAAGAGCAAGATTGATGGAAAGAAATGCCACTTTCTGTTAGCAGTTTGTGCTAAAAGGTCAGTGCCACACAGAGTTTTGTACATTTTTAGCATGAGCCAGTTTCTCTGAAACTGGTCTGAAATGGTACAACACCTTCAAAAGTATCATCACTGCTGAGCTACAGCTTGATGATAACCCTAATCACTACAATAAATAACCTGATATAATATTAGGTATTTTAAAACAGCTTAAAGGAAGCCTGACTACCTAAGGAGACTTCCAAGACATGTCAGTACTGGCCATAAGGAAGAGCCCTCAGTGCAATCCCCTTCACTGCACAACTCCTTTGTACAATATCACAGGGAACATCCCATCTGTTACACACAGGAGCACAACCCAGCTTGTATTTCATTTAACTTCCCATTTCCAAAGCCTAGATGAAGGCAGCACAGACTGTACAGCTGCTGTGGTACAGCAGAGTAATTCACCCTGTAACACCTGCTAAGCATATCATTGAGCTAAAAGGTAAATATTTCAGTTGCAGATGGAATTAGGGTGTATTACTTCTCAGGGTATGTATGCGGTGATGTCAGAGTTGAAGGCAGCTGCATAAAACCACATTGAACTGAAAAGTTGCATCATCACTGATATACAAAAATTTTAACTAGTTATCACACTTATTTCTTGGCTTTCTTCAGCATTCCTCATGAAAAAAGAAAAAAATTGTTAAAAAGGACTTTAATAATAAAAAAAAGCACTTCTGTTTCTTCTTCCCAACATTTACGGCAGAGCTAATGGAAAGCAGTTAATTATTCAAAACAAATTGTGTCAGAGGATTAGTATTGTTGTTTAACACATTTCAGGGAAGGCAAATCCAAAACCTTCTGTAGCCACACTCAAAACCTTTAATACATAAGGGGGAAAAAAAGAAAAGAATTTTAGAAGAAATCCACAAGTACAATGCCACAGACAAAGAATCCATATTATCACTACGCAGAATGCACAAATGAACCAAATGCATTAGGGATACAAAAGACAAACAAACCAAAGTGAAAACATTCAAGCTGAAAGTTAATGCAATAAGCCAGCAACCTGAAGACAAAGCTTTAACTTCCTCAAGGCTTCAGTTATACTGATGCATTTGAAGACTGCAAAGGTTTTTTGGTTTTGTTTAGATGATAAGGGATGGGCTCTTGGGAAAATTCTAATTCATCTAAGAAATACCAAATCTGAATGAAGAAAAAAAATCTGGGATGAAACTACATTTTAGAACCATTGAAAAGTACCTGAAATGGTTGCTGCTGGGATGAAAAAGCAGCAGAAACATTTGGAGGAAGCTGGGTTGCTATAGCGACAGGAGTACCAGTCTGCCCATCCTTTCCTGTCACAACCTTTACCTGAGAGAAATATTTTGGGAAAAAAAAAAGAAGGGAGAATCATTTTCTTTTAAAAAGTTTTTCTTTTTTTTAACTGTTCAACACACTCCTTTGGTACTGATGGCACCTCGCTGAAGAGGGGATAATAACTAAACCACCATCAGTGCAGCTTGTTTCGAGCACAGTCCATTTTTAGAGTTCTGTGTTACTTTTTACAGCAGAACAGAGCACAGCCTTGACTGTTTATTGTGACTTCTAGTCACCGGAAACGTTTTCTTAAATCCAGTTAACACAAAAGTGTGTTTTAAATTTAATGATTGCTGCTGCTAACAGACAACAAATTAGCATGACAGACAGTTTGAACGTAAGAGAGCTTCAACATTTATTTAAGCAATGAGCACAGCCACCATTCACTCTCCCCTTGAATTCCCAAAGAGATCAACCTTCCAGGCGAGAGATGAAGTGCGTTGCTTTAGCAGAAAGTGATAAAGAGGGGGAGGGGGAAATAAAACAGAAGACGACAAAAAAATACAAAGAAAGAACATACTCAAAAGATGTCTTAATCTTTCAGAAGGATTCATCACTTGAAAACACATAAAGACTTTTGCTGTTGCACTTTGCAAAATTCTCCAGCAGTTACAGGGACAAGTGGCTTCTACAAACAAAAGAGGATCCACCACGAGAAGGCAGCGAAGTACAGCAAATTCTCAATCCAAAACACTGAGGGGTAGAGCCTCAACTCATTTAAAGTGTAGCAGCGCCACTGACTTCAATGAACCTGTACAGTTTACATCCACTAAAGATCCCTCAAAGTGTGCAGATGGTAGTTAAAAATACCTGGTTATTTCAGCTGACAAACACGCAACCCAACAAGAACACCTAAACAATTTGACAAAACATAAACCAGGTGAAACAAAAATACTGAATATCCATTGTCAATAAATTACAGTAATAAGCTAGCTTTTATGTTGCTATATAAAGAAATTGTCAATGACTGTCACAAGCAGAAATATATTTTTCCTAATTAAGAAGTTTAGACAACAAAGCAATGAATAAATTAAACTTCAGCCATTACTCCGTTAAAACTTCCCACAAATTCCAACTGAAGGTATGATTGCTAATGATTCATACCTAAGAGTCAAATTTCACTGAAGGGACTAATTTCCTAAAGGTATTCAAAGCAACATGAGGTTCTTTACATAATACTGGTTCTTTTACAAACTGGCAACTACATATCCACAGATATTTTTACGAATTTTAGAAGATATTTATGAGTGCTAAGTGGTGCAGGGGTTTAAGTTCTACCTACCCTGCTGCAACCACTTGCCATGTTGTCTTGTAGGCAAGCTCTGCCCCAGACCAGTGCTCCAGCACCCACGGATGGGTACAAACGTGCACAAAAAGCTGCTCAGCACCTGTTTGTGGCAAGTTTCTTTCAAGTTCTTTGCCATTAATAAACAGTGAATTCAAGCTAGTTAGTAATTTAAACCGTTGCTGAAGTAACAAAGTGAACTTGTCACTGTCCAGAGCGCAAGTGCTGGTTGTTAATCGTTTAGACAGCAATTCATACACAGAGCTCCAGGGCAGCCTAAATAACCTAAAGCATGACTGTGGACCCTTACACATGTTCTCTCTCACTAATTAGATTAATTCACATTTTTTGTTGGCTGCAGCAACACTGAACTTCAGTAACATCTATGGTTAGAAGTCAAATGAGCCAGGCTAACCTCTTGTAATGCTTTTGCTCATTCTTTTTTGGTTTGTCCAAGTCTAGTTAAGTGAAATTCAAACTATGATTCCTATTCATAACCATTCTGAGATCTTAAAACAATTTCCACACTAAGACCATCTTTATTTGTGTGCAGCTAACTAGGACAGTGAAAGCTCCTTTCACCTCTCTATTCTTTTAAATCCCTAAGTCTAACAGCACACTCAAACTGACCCATCAAATCACACTAACCAGCAGAACTTCATTCTCTCAGGCCAACTATTTTATGAAAAACTGCCATACTTCATCAAGCAAAAAAGATTTTTCATGTACTGTCACATTTTTTAATACTCCACAATCCCAGTGCTACAACTTCATCTATGATTTAATTCCAAAATAGTTTCTTACCTCATCATTGATGACCTCAGACTGTTCTTCCTCTTCTTCCTCCTCCAGATCCAAGTCATTTTGCCTCAGGTATGCTTGCAGAGGAACACAATGTTTCTTTTTAAAAGCTAAAAAGTCCATCATATTCCCTTGAAGATGTTGCAGGAAAAACAGTTCGATCAAACATTCCTTAAAAGTTTCCTTAAGAATTTCCATCTGCTTGTGGTGATGATCCAAACATAGTTTTCTCATTTGAGCAGTTTCTTGGTTGGCAGGAGGAATCTCCTCCAACTTTTTGGGTTGTTTTTTCACTGCTGTGTTAGCTGTAGGAGTGAGAGGAAGACTTGACAGCCCCTGTGGCACAGTAGCCCGTGAAGGACTCGTGGGAGGAGGAGGTGATGTCATTCCAAACGCACTTGGTCCTCCAACTCCTGCTATCAATCCACCAGAAGTCCTGTCAAATCCAATGGGTCTACTCAGCTGCTGCCCTTGAAGCACTTGCTGCTGCTGCTGCATAAGTTGCCCCTGGATAATATTGCTGATTTGGGGTGGCAAGCTGGTCGTTGTGATGTGGCCGGGGCTAGTCAAAGATTGCATATTTGCCCCGCTGGCCACGGGGCTCTGAGGCCCGAGGTGGTGGATGGTGCCCCCAGACTGCGAGTGAGGCTGCGAAAGCCTGCGCTCCCTCACCGTGGCAGACGTCCCGGACGACGGAAGCTGCACTTGTGCAGCAGCTCCTTGAGCAATCTGTGCAATCCCCGGTCCCTCTTGGTACACAAAGTGTCCGCCATTGGAAGGACTCAGGCTGATCTGTCTCACGAGCACGCTCGCATCCACAAACCCTCTGGTCGGGCTCTGGCTGCACATGCCCAGGCCAGGCCCGGGAGTGCCTGCCCGGACGCTGGGCAGCGTCTGCACCGGCACCGGGTTAGGCTGGGTGGGGCTCTGGGACTGCACTTGCTGAGGCAGTGGAGAGGTGACTTGGATGTATGAGGGGGATCCATGCTCAAAGCGCCTCTGCTGGGGGCTGAACTGAAAGCTCGGGGACGTCGGGTTTGGAAGCGGCAGAGGGGTCAGTGTTATCTGCTGGTTGCCCGAGGCCACTGGGCCCACGTTCTGCAGGGTGATGTTCACATTCTGCCCAGCCACCGGGCTCCGGCTCATGATAAACTGCTGGATCTGGTAACTGGGGGACTGCGGCGCAGAGGGACTTGCAGAAGGCGCAAAAGAGGCTGCGGGGGACTGGGGTAAATTTGCCTGTTGTTCTTCTCCCTCGCTGCCTGTGAAGGACCTGGATCTCTGGAGCTGGCGCTGGGCATTCTGAGGACCATTGCCATGGTGCATCTTCACTGATCTAAGGTTTTACAGTATACTCTAAAGAAATACACAAAAACAGACATTCAGGGAAGGTAACAACTCTTCTGCAACCGAAACTATTCAGTTACAACTAGAAAGATTACCTTACTGTAAGAACTCATCCTGGTTTTGCACTTACTTAAAATCTTTCAAATGATCCAAAACCCTCAGCACAGCAAAAGCTCACTTAAATCCCTCATAAATTTCTCTAGCTAATAATGCTATTGAATAGTTTTCTAAATTCTATGTTCCCCTTAGCTAGGTAGAATGACTTTAAACAATAAAAAAAAATCAAACAGGACTTTTTCCCTTGCTGTGGAACTTCAAGAAATTACAGTCTCCAGTATCAGACACCTACTCTTTTACTGACTTCATTATTCCCAACGTTTCAGTGCTTTTAACTCTTAATACAAAGCTCTTGTAAACATAACTGATTAAAACATTGTTTCATTAATAACTAAGAATGTGAAAATGGACAGATTATTCAACTTTATTGTTCTAGCTACTGAAGGCAAAATCATCTAAATGTATGTAAAACTACTGTACTTGACGCTTAACTCTGCCTTCTCTTTCCTTCAGAACATATAAAGAGATGAAAATTAATTAAACCTGCATTTCATTTAAAATGCTGTTTATTGAGCCACACTACCCAGAAATCCAAAAACGTTCTGGTTTTGTATTTCAATCACAGACAAACAAAAATTCCAGTGACATGCACTGACAGGTAGAGTCAGGGCTGGGATTCACACAGAAATAGCAGCAAGAGAAAATGAAACCTGATGGGTTTTTTTTCCTTTCAAAATCTCCCTCCTATTTTGAAAGCAACACTTTCATTTTTAGCATTTCAGGCCAAACATACACAAACATTATGCCACTCCTTTGTGTTCCTAACTCCAAGTTGGTCGCAAGTGGCAACAGGCAGCAGCACACCGGCACGGCAGCACTGCTGGGAAGCTCGGGATGCAGCGGGATGCAGCGGGTGCTGCCGGCTCTCCCGCTCCTCCGCTGCCCAGGCAGGGAACACATCATAACCCTCCGCTCCCCTGTCCTGCGCTATCTGCCCTGGGGATGGAGATTTTCCCTTCCTTGCCCCAGGAAAGAGGCGGCTGTCCGGGAAGGTGGAGCAAAGCAGCGCTGTCACACACGTGCCAGCCGCGACAGGGGGCCGAAAGCCCGGGACCTCCCGTGCCGGCGGTACCGGGGAGCGCAGCGGGCACAGCGGCTCCTCCGGGCGGGTTCTCCCTCTCCCGCATCGGGGCTCATCCCGGCTGGTCTCCCTCTCCCACACCGGGGCTCATCCCGGCGGGTCTCCCTCTCCCTCACCGGGGCTCATCCCGGCGGGTCTCCCTCTCCCGCACCGGGGCTCATCCCCGCGGGTCTCCCTCTCCCGCACCGGGGCTCATCCCCGCGGGTCTCGCCTCTCCCACTCCCCGGCGCTCAAGCCTAAGCGAGCTCACTGAGCAGAGCGGGAAGGGGAAAAACGCATTCGTTACAGGCCCCTTTTCCAAAAGATTTAACAATACTGCAATTCTTCGAGGTATTGTGGTTATTTCACAGCGCCGATACCGAATAATTAAGATTCACACGATACCACCAGCAACAAAGTCTTATTATTTTAATTACTCGCACCTCACTACCACTTACGGCCCCAGTGAAAACACTTAATTAATTACAGGCCGATAAGGGAGGTCCCGAAGCAGGGATCGCCTTTTGTGTGCGAAGAGCGCGGTGGGCCCGCCCGAGCCGGGGGCGAACCCCGGCACTGCCGCCGCCGCTCCGCGGGGACTCTCCCCGCCCGGGGCTCCCCCCGCCGGGGTCGCGCTCCC
>VZRF01009369.1:122343-218823 GCA_013396875.1 Vireo altiloquus
GGCCCGGGCGGGCCCCGCGGGCCGCACTTACCACGGGCGCCGCGGGTTCCATTCGCTGCGGGCAGGAAGCGCGGGCGGGGGCGCCGCTACCAGCGCCGGCAGGAGACAAACCGCGTCCCGCCGCGCCTGCGCCAACACCCACGGGCCGCGCAGCGCCTGCGCCGCGCCTGCGCGCTCCGGGCAGGAGGCTGCCCGCGGCTGCTTTCGCGATAGGAACGGGCTCGGCGACAGGGCAGAAAAATTTTATTTATTGTAGTGAGGCAAGGGAGGGTAAGGACCAGCGAAGGGTAGTTTCTGTCCGTGCAGAGAGCACGGCTGACGCTTCTCTTCAAGACGCGGTGTAAAAATGCACACTTGCAGCTCGCGGGCCTTGCAGGACGGAAGAGAGTTGGGAGCGCCTGGAGCGGGGCAGCCGAGGGAAACAAAGGTGAAGAAGGGGCTGGAGCGTCTCTCTTACGGGGAAAGGCTGAGGGAGCTGGGGCTGTTCTGCCCTGAGAACAGGCGGCTGAGAGGGAACCCCAGCCCTGTCTGTCAGTGCCTGCAGGCAGACCCCGAGCACGGAGCGGGCTCTGCTCGGTGGTGCTGGGTAACAGGACAAGAGACAATGGGCACACACTGATGCTCAGGAGCTTCCACCCGGACATGAGGAAGAACTTCTGGTACATTAGATGGAGCAATACTGAAGCACTTCAAGATTTTCTTTACATCAGCACGAGCACAGATTTGATTCTTGGACAGTAAACACACTACCTTAAGGCTGAATGTCAGCACAGAGCCTTTGACAAGAGTAAGGCCTCCGTGAAATACATTCACACTTAAGAGAAAAAAAATGCACCAGTCAGGCCACCAAAGTGATTTACTGTTATATCTGGGAAAAATTAGACAGTAGAATTAAACCTACAGAAACCTATTTGAGGAACTTCTATTTCTAGTAGTCATTGTTATCACCTCAAGTGATTCATATGGATTTGAGTATGCTCAGAATTCTGGTCTTCAGCATAGGCTTGTCTAACATGAAGATGATGACGACCTGTGTTCTGGGATGAACACAAAGTGAAGGCTTAAGTACCAAAAATACATAATCAAAAGTGCCCTGTCTCAAAATTCATAGTTACCAATAATCTTGACTGAAGACAGTTCATATCCTGCTACTTAAGAGTTAAAATAAACAGTTCCACTTCCTTATTTTTAAAATATTGGTAGTGCAAAATGATACATCCAAGGTTATATTGTCATAACATTGGGAAAATTTATATTCCTAAGTGTATGGAATGTAATAAATATAACCTATATTGGTCATACTGTCAGGAAAAGGTATTTACTAACATTAGCTTGGATACCAAGCTATTCAAAATTCTAAAATATAGTTATGTTTCTGCTTAGAAACACTCGTGTATTACTGTAACTGCAATGAGAAATTAGGAAAAAAAAAAAAGACCCCAGAAGCCCCCAAGCTCACAATGCAAAGCATGTTTCAACTTAAACTCACCTTTCCCTCTGGACCTGCAATGTTTTTTATGTAATGATTTTGCTTTGGAGAGTGATAAACATCTTTACAAGAGTTAACCACATCACTGACACGATCCAGGACCTTTAAAAAAAAATGCAAATACTTGGTAAAGCACAGGACTGTAAACCAGTTTTACAACACAAGATACAATTTAGTCCAATGCACTTAGAGCCCTCAAAGAGAACATTTGGTAACTTCAATGTTTCAGAACAAGAACAGATCTGTCAACAAGCTCAAATGACCTGCAATGAGTGTTTCACTATTCAAATTTGCACAGAAATGTTTGATGTAAATGGATCGAAAACAAGGCTTTACAGAAGCCACTTGATTGTTGTGCAGGAAAGTAAATACTGAATTTTTCTAAAGGTTTACATAGAACAAGAGAAATCCCCATACCTGGTCCACTGAGTGAGTAGGAACCATGGTGTTTCCTGAGTCAAACAACTCTCAATCTACATCATTTCTTAGCTCAGACAGTCTCTCTTCCATAAATGTTACAGAATCCTCTTTTCCATATTCAGAACAAAGAACCTAATGGAAACATGTTTTGAAGTATTCAATAAGACATGATGCCAGAAATGTTTTAGTCGTCCTAAAATCAAGTTTAGAAAAGTCAGATTACAGATGTATGTGACACCTTTTGCTGCAGGAGATGCTGCTTTCAATTAATTAAAACAATGCCAATAAAAGGGTAACATTATCATTGGAACAAGCAAAGTTTTATTACTAGATATTGTTACCTTCTGATTTTCTATATGAGCTGACAATTCAGGATTTCTACTGAATATAACTGTGAACATATATCACTGGTTCCCAAACAAGCCTAGAAATAAATATACCACTACCTGTTCAAAATTCTGACTCAGATCTAGTAAAACACTTATTTTTTATGTATCATTAAATAACAACTGCTCACATTCTCAATGTTGCAGTACCTGAGATAAAAAGTCTGTGGAACAATCGCCTCCCTGAGCAGCCAGTTCTTGAATCAGATCAGCTCTTGCATCTTTTTCAACAGCCTCTCTTCAGTAGAATTACCACTTTCAAGCCTGTAAGACAAAGAAACACATTACAGTCCTTGTGCTCTCAGCACATCCTTCCAAGAAAAGAAACAGTCACTCAAGAGAAGCTTTCAAATACATCTTAGAATGGCACAAGCAGCATCTCATCACTGGTGGATCTGAAATCCAGTGATAATCAAGAATGGCATTTCTTGTTTATCAAGAGCTGAAAACACCCACATTTATTTTGGCTGTCCCAACACAGAAGTCCAGATGGTTTGTTAGATGGAAGTGGGAGGGAAAGACAGGAACAGAAGAGGCAGAAAGGACATGATTTTCATTTTCCCTCTAGTCTGAAGGGAGGGAATATATGAATATATGAATTATATGAATAGAATCTTTGAAAGGATCTTAAAAGCCAAGTTACTTAAACTAGAAAGATGACCTTAAACCAAAATCCTAGTTTCACCCCAAACCATCTTCTCTCTATTTTTTATTTTAAAACACCAGTAACTATTTCTTAGCATGAAAGTCACCTGTATATGTGGGTATCTCTGCCTGTAGTCTTTGTGTCCATCAGCAGATCTAAATCAATGTCACAGAAGACAACAATAATCACATCTGTGTGACTGACACCTGTAGAAAGAATGTGGGAAGAAAGGACAGTACAGAAGAATCACTTGTCTTGGTTGAAGTTTTTTATGAATTCCTAAAATGGGGAAAGAAGCAACTTAGAAACAAATTCACATTAATAAAGGATAAATAACTAAACAAACTTTTTTTTTAACAGAGCGAAAAGACTGGAAAAATTGCTTTCTTATTACTTCCCCAACCTACCTTAAGCATGCAAACATTTTAAGTTATCTGACTGCCCACATTACAGATCTACACAATTCATAATTAATCTGTCTACCATTAAAGCTATTAATTTATGGTGCAGTCAGCCAGATAAAAATCTAAAGATGTTTTACATTAATCACACCATGTCCTATGACTAAGCACACCTGAGTTGTTATTCCTGTACATGCTCCATCATTGTTCTTGTCTATTGACTAAATCAAATCCCTTCTGTTGTGCTGCCTTGTGTTGCTTTAAGGCAAAGTATTCTTTTATGTTTTATATGGCATCTGACAGAAAGCATAACAATGCAATTTGGAAAAAAAATAAGAAAAACTTAACTATTTTTTAATGTCTGCTCAAATTGTAGGCCCCAGAGGATACAGAGAATCTTACTGGGGAGGGAAAGGAGCATTACTTTCAATTTATCCTCAGGCAATGCCAGGGCACTCTACGAAAAATAAAAGCCCCTGGAGTAAGGCTGAGGAACTGCCAACATAAAAACACCAACTACACTTAAAGTACTAAAAATGTAAACAGCTACAGATAATGAAAGCAAAGACAATTAATCAAATGTCTATTCTGGCATAAAACATGAGCATTTGAAGCACAAATTACTCATAAATGTAGGATAACTAGTGGCATACTCCTTGGAAACACCCTAGATGCCTCATCAAATAGTCATATGACCAACATATTTCATATATAATTACATATTTGTGCTACAGCTACATACATAATTTGCTTCAATAAGTAAGGAAATTATGCAAATGAATCTTGCAAATGTATTGGACTTCCCTTTAGCATTTTCCCTCCCACTAGGAGCATCTCTTCACTCCTGGCTTGAGTAGATCCTCTTACCAGATAATGCCAGCTGTGAGCAAAATTCACTAACTCTCTCATGGGAGGAAATGGAAGTTCAGGAAAAGCTCCAGGATGTCGAGCATTACAATCATCTCTATCAAAATCAGTACCTGTTCTCCCTCTGCTTTCAGCTTCCAAAGCAGGACAGCCAAAGCTTCCAGCTGGCCTGGTTATGAAATGAGAACCTGAAGGTTCTGCAGGTCACACTCACAATCAGAGAAAGCCCTGCACATGTGTGTAACCACTGGTGGGTGTTTAATACCTGAATCACACTGCACCATCTCTGCTCCCTGAGACTCAACTGCAAGAGTTTCATTCCATGGGTAGATTTTTAAGGAGCATTTGCTCCATACAAACACAGAGGAAAAACAACTACAGCTGGCCACATACAGATCTCTATGAAACAAATCAAAACTTCCTTATACTAATTTTTAACTGCTTGGGCTATTAACTATTCAAAACCAGTAATATTGGCAAAGAAGCACAAAGTTAAAGGTAATAGAAAGTAAATCAGGACATGAAGTTTTATGTTGAGATCAAGTAAATGCAAAAACACTGAAGAGGAAATTGCCACTATCCCTAAAGTTACCAAGGTAAGCTTACTACACCTCCTACTTTTTCTTTTGTCAGTATTAACACAACAAATACAAGATATGTCAAAATAAAGTAGAATTGTTATATAACTAATAACAGATGCCATGGAACTATTCAGAGTTTCAGATCCTAGAATGATCCAAAATTACACATCTGGGATGCAAATAGGTTCAGCATAAAGGAATGTACCCTGCAAAAAGGATAAAACAAGGCAGCTTATTTAGCATTTTACAGCTGTCCACTTAAATACCCTGTTTGGAGTGTAGCACACATCCATCAAATCCGTGCAAAGACTGCACATGGATTTGTCTCAATTACCTGGTAATAACATCCTTAACAGCAATCTGTTGCTGCTTCACTGTCAAAATGAGTTCCTGCAATGGATCCTTTTAGAACCTCTGAAGGGGTGAAATATGGAAGGCAATTTGCAAAGCCAGTTCAGCACCACTTGTTAATCCTGAGAGATTTTTCTTTGACTGATCCAAGAGCAAGCTTCCAATAGGTCTCTGCCATACAGGGAGGTTCTGGAACAACAATGCTCATTCCAGAAGTATAGTTTGTCCAGGTGTTCCTTTAGTTGTCTTCTTTCTTCTGGGATATCCTTTAAATTCAAATTTCTTTTCTGAATCTATTGTGATCAGATAAAGGTTATGCAAAAAACAAAGCTGAAAATAAGGATAATTTAGTTCATGCAAGAATTCTATGAATGACTATGAAAAGAGAAGAGAGCAGGAGAAAAGCTGATACTTGTGATACAAAGACAAATGTTAGCTTCGGTACTGTAATGAAAAATAAATCTGCTTTCCTACTCTATGCCTACTGACAAAAATATTATTTTTAGTCAGTAATCTGAGCTGTACCCAGCTGAAGAGCATATGGCAGGAGGGATTTTGCTTCTCTCAACATGCAGAAGAAACACACTATACTGTAAAACTGAAGTACACCAAATGCTCTCATGTTCCAGTCATCTCTGAAGGATCACACAGGACATAACAGAACTCCCATACCCCTCAATCATCCTTGGAGTCTGGAGGCAGCAAGAGACCTCCCCAAAAGGTGCTAATAAAGGTCAAACTTCTTAACGGAGCAAAGCCTTAATTATGGGTATGGTTTCAAAACCACTGCAGTTGTAAGAGTTGACTTCACAATAACTACTTTGTGCACATTATTTCCAGGAACCCAAAGATGTCTAAACAGCAAAAAGATGAGCTCTTTGTCTGTTTTACATATAAACTTCAGCTATCACTTTAAATTCCTTAATTACACTAACTGCCAATGCTCCCTCCTGGCAGAAGGGCCTAATAACACTAGTGCAGGACATCCTCCTCGTCACCTGTCACAGCCACGTGTCACACAGTCTGTCTTGGGCTTCACTAACCATACTCTGCTTATATCAGGCTAATTTATTGTAAAACTTAACTCTACATTGCTCTACAGCAGAATTACATTTGCTCCAAGACTTAAAACTGGACCCTTCCAACTTCTCTTCTGAAGGAAGACTCAAGAGCAAAAAACAAATAAGCTCAAAATTTAACGTCTTTTCCTTCCCCTGCCCTCCTCTCTTCCCCCCAAAAAAACTTCTTTTTATTCTGATTAGGAAACTCTACTCCAGAAGTAATTTTCAGTGTTTGATCAAAATCACAACTGACTTCAACTCTTGAGTGTGGCAGGAAAGATCAAAACTGAGCCTTCATAAATGAAAATAACTATTAAGGAATAAGAAGCCCTCCTCTTTCCCTCAGAGGACTGGCATACAGTCTTTGGCAGTGATCAGTTTGGGAAAAAAGGATAACAAGAGAAACAAATAATTCTGAATGAACCCTCTCAGTCCTCACAAATAGGACTTATTGTCACCTGTAATTTAAAAAAAAAAATAAAAAATAAAACAATCACTTGAACACAACATACCTATTTGGTTTGATCTTCCTTGACTCAAGTCTAGATGATCAAGGGGAGCAGCAGATCTCTTCAATAAGCTTTCCAGCTACCTTCTGTTTTGGCAGCATTTGTGCTTCACAGCAAATAATTTGGTTTTCCATCCCAATCACATCAAAGAGAGACCAGCCTGTGTGCTTAAGTCATAGTAAAAGAAAAAAAAAAAAAAACAAACCACAAAGTAAAGAAATATTTTACTACTATTCAGCTGCAATTAAAAAAAAATACTGGTAATTATAACACAGTATCTGAGAATGTTTTAAAAGCTCACAGCTGATGGCAGAACTAAAGTGGAACGTGGAAAAGCCACATGTCATGTGACTTTGCAGAGAGCAGCTGCCATTACTTTAAAAGGTTCCAACAACCCCCACCATGGAAATAGAGCATTATGCTCATGTTACCAGGAGTCATGAACAGGGCAGCACCCTCAGATGACAAGCTCTGCAGTTAATTCAATGCTTCTAATTTAAAACATTTGCCTTTGTAAAACTGGCATTCCAGACCCAGCTATTCCCACCTTGACACATTAACCCTAAAATAAAACCATAAAATTATTTTAAGTTTTTACTCAATTTTATCTAAAAAGCCTATTTCTAAAGAAAGAAAATAATTACAATCTCTTTCAAAGTACTGTTTAAAGCTTACAAACAGTGGAGAGGCAACCCTAAACTCACATATTCTCAGTGATCACATCCTAACCATGAAAATGCTGCTTCTTCTTTTCTGCTTGAAAATATCAAATTCACATTACTCTCTTGGCAGTTATCATCGTTCATCTTCTTTCCTGAAAAAAATCAGTTGCCATCCACTGCATTTCTTCCAAAAGATAATCATGGTGTGATTCGTGCTCTGGGACTTCATGGAGTTCGGGCAGATGTTTCAGACACCATAAACCTTCTTTCCTCAGTGTTGTTATTTGGTGAAGAATTCCATTTTCCTTCAAGTAAACATAATTAAACTTATGTTTCCTACTGCACAAAACAAAACCAAGACAGACACTGTGAAAAACGTTAAAATGTTACATGGATAATCAATAGCAATGATGATTCAGTCCTTGGAAACATTCCATGGTGTTTGAAGTTGCATTTTATTAAAAGATAATGAATAATGCATTTTGTGCAGCTTTATGTAAAGTCTCTGAAGGACTTTGTGAGGTAGTAGTAATATGAGAAATCAGTAGAGAAGCTTGGGATGCAGTGGTACAAATCCTGAGAACTTTTGTTTTTCCTCCTAAAATACAGGACCACTTAATCTCATCAGAAGTGCAGGGCTGATTCAGTGAGAAATTTCACAGAATTTAAATACTCTGCCAGATGGTAGATCGACAAAATTCTCTAAAAAGTTCATATAAAAATACATTTAGTTTCTGGCATTTTTATTAACACATGTAAGCATCCTGCAACTGCTGACAAGTCAGCACAAGCAGCACAAATTTTCATTGTCATTCCCCCTCCTCCCTTTATTCTAAAATGGTGCATAAAAATTTAAAATAATGGATTCTGTTTAATTAAATCTCCTTCTAGGATTTCATTACAAGAACAAATGCTACTTCCCTAGAGAACGCATCTGATTCCTTCTCACCCCTTTCCTTTCTTCAAGAAAAATCATGTGTATCTGCAGCACTAATTAAAACCAAATGAGAGACATAGGTATCCACAGAGCATTCTAAATTTAAATGAACACAACGTTTTATTGTAAAGAAAGATACCCAGCTGAGCTATCTGAAGCAAATTATCAGGCTTGGCAAAGTTATCTGCAAAACCTACTGGAATTATTTGCTCCTTTACTCCCCTGGAGTAATAACTTCTGCCATGGACAAAGTCTCCACACAAAACACAAAACATCAACACTCCTCGTGCAAGATAACACACAAATGTGATACCTGCTGTTGTGAGGGAACTGGAGCTGGCTCCACAAGCACATGGTTCTCATCCCAGCCTGCTGGCTGTACCTGCTGGGGCAGAGCTGGGTTCCTGCTGTGTGGAGCAGGTAAAGAATTAAGCAAACTTGACAAATCTGGTCCATTTTGCTGTTGGTTTTCCTTCTGGATAATCTGCTGAGCCACTTGAGGGACAGGAGGCATTCCACCTACAGAGAGACTTTTAAAAATTGCAGTTTCAGTGAAGAAAACAGTGAAATGACAAAGACAACCAAAGAAAGTGGCAATACAGCCTGCTACACAGCTCATGAAATCAACTTTCCACCACAGCCCAATACACCTGCCTGCCTGAAAGCTCTGAAGGTGTGACTCAATCAGCACACCAGTCTAGGATGTACTTACCCACTCTTCCACCTGACAAGATCTTTGCTAACAACATCCTGCAGAGAGTTACAACTACACAACCAATCTCTATCAGGGTATCAAATGACCAAAAGGGAAGAGTTTCATGGAACAACATTAATTAAGAAAAGCAACAAATTAGGCTCAGAGGGTACAGATATAAACCCAGTGCATGGAAAATGAGATGTAGAGCACTTACTAGGATCTCTAAGATTTTCTCCAGAGGGTTTTTAAAATGTGTAACAATTGGTATTAGATATAATGCTACAATTAGAGAAAATCTCATTAAAGCAATTATCTTTAATTACAAAGCTTAAAACTTACACTTAATCATAAGTGCATTAATATATGCACTAGATGTACCAGCATTATTTTAAAGTTCGTGACTTTTTTTTTTAATTGCTGTTGGAACTAATTATGAGACTCTCTATGAAGTAATGAACTGACTAAAGTTAACCTAATAAACTATCTCATTATCAAGAAAACGGTGCATTGGACTACCACTTACAAAGCTCTATCCACTCTTACCTCTGATTTAAATTTTACATTCACTTTATTTTGCTACAGAATGGGTTTTATGGTTGCAGAATTGCTTCCTGCACGACTATAAAGGGAGTTGATCTCAATGGCCACTGACCTTTTAACCCAAATTAACCACTTGAATTCTTTATCATCCCAGTAGATTTATCCACCTGCTTTCTCTCTAGCAGTCAGACCCAGAAAGTTCCTGGAGCATATCCCGAGTCTGGACTGGGTATGTTTGTACTTTAAAAATGCAGGATGGTCAAGCTTTAGGCTTTCTCCAGCCGCCGGCCTCATGGGCTGCAGTCACGGAGAGAGGCCGGTGCTGTCACACGCTCGGGAGATGATGGAAGCTGTGACAGCAGGGTGATGCCCGGTGTCACTCCCCCCACGTCCAGACCTCCCGCTTCATGAAGCAGAGGGGCGGCATCGTCCATGCTGTAAAGGACATAACAGCCCGGTCCGCGGGGTATCAATGCTGCCCGGGCACAGAGCAGGCGCTAACGCGGGGCTCCTGCCCCTCACAGCGCTGCGTGTCCCCGTTTCCCCGCAGCGGCACGAACCTTCCACCCCCGCTGGGTGCTCCCTGCCCCCGCTCCGCTCTCTCCTGTGCCACCCCCGCACACCCTGACCTGCTCCGCACACCATGCACCACCTCCGTAGCGTCCCCGCACCACGGCCCGCACAGCCCGGCCCGCTCCGCACCCGCTGTGCCACCCGCTGACCCCCGGGCCGCCCCCACGCTCCCCTCACGCCCCGGACCCGCCGCGCTNCATTCGCCTCTCACCGAGGGGGGGAGGAGGAAAGTAACCCCCAGGCGGTCCCACCCGCACGGAGGGGGGAGCCGCGACCCTTAAGTAGTTATTAATACTTATTAATATTTTTTTCTCTCTCCAAATAAATTTTGTCCTAGATTTCAACTGTGGTACATATCACAGTTTTGGGGCCTTTATTATAAGCAGATAAAGATATTTTTTTTTCAGATTGAAAGGCATGTAAAGATGGAGCTTCAGATAGAAGATAATGCAGAGTAGGTCAATAATATGGACCAGCAAGAGATATAAATAAAAATCCAGGCAGAGACCCTCTCCAGAGCACTTCTACATGCTTGCTCTCATAAAATCGAGCAAGGCCTTCATGATAAAATAAAAACTCTAAAGAAAAACCAGATTAAATGACTGGGAATCCTATTTTAAAGGACAGCTGCGCCCCAAATAAATCCCCCAAAGTCTCCACCAACCCAAAAACATCCTGAAAAACAAAAAGAATAATTCCAGAAGGAACCATAAAATTAAAGGCTTTGGCCAAAAACCACTAAATGTGGGAACAAAGAGTTGGCTCCTCATTTTCAGTAAGTCTCATATTGCAAAGCAAGTCTCCACACAGACTCAGCTACGGAAGTATATCAAGCACTTGTACCAATATCCAAATGCTTGGAGTCTTGTTCCAACCCTTCAGTAGTGTTCTGCTGGCTGATAAGGCAGGAGGGTGTCATTTCTTCTGCCACCTCCACGGAGAGTTGGAAACAAGAACCAGAAGTTAAAGCACTGATGGGAAAAAGGAGCATGAACTCCAGAGCACACAATTCCTGAAAACACAGAAAATTAAAATCGATTCCCAGAGGATGGCAGTGCTCAGACATGTGCTTCCCATATCATTGCACACATTCCCTGTTCCGAGCAGCTTGATGGGATTGAAGAGTTCACACATCCAGGCTTGATTAAAGCCCAGAAGAATTTAGCACCATTTCTTTCACACATGCCAAGTCGATTCAACTCTGGATCGCAGAGATGGCTCAGGAGGATTTCTGGGTTACACCTCTGGCAGAGAAGGCCCAACTACACATGGAGCAGTGGATTTATATCCTTGAAGCTGCCCAAGCACGAGGGCAATGCTGGGAGGATGACACCTCCCACAGAAAAGGTCTCATCTTGGAATGTGTGGTTCAGTCCACATTCCAAACTGAAGCCCTCTCACTGAGCAGGGAATAATTTCTTTTAGACTTGAAAAGCTCTAGAAAACACAGAAATTTGTTCCAATATCAAAAGAGTTCAGAGCAGACAGCATGATAATGAGCTCCTAAGCCATTGCTTCTAAATCACAGAGTATTCTGAGCTGGAAGGGACCCACGAGGATCACTGAATCCAACTCTTAAAAGAATGGCCCATAAAGGGATTGAATCCACAACCCTGGCATTTTTAGCACCACACTCTAACTAACTGAGTTAATCTCAGGGTCATGCATGTTATTCCATAGGAAAACCATGGATAACATGGAAAATAAGCTCAATGGTGTTTAGAGATTCAGTTTAAGTAACGGTAAATGATTTTAAAAAAACCCCAAAAGCTCATGAAGTTGTAACCTAATAATAATAAAAAGTATATTAAAATTATTTGCCCCATCTTTATGTAGATTATACATATTTAAAATACTATTTTCCAAGTAAACATAATAAAAACATTATTCAAATAGCAATTAAGATATCCTGCATTTCAAGATTCTTTTAGAAAGCTGCTTTCTCACTACACTGTTTTCAAGTATATCAGTCATGTGAATTGATCAGTGGTATAAAAAGCTTCTGTTTTTTCTGCTGTCTTCCCCATCCAGTTTCTCCTGGGCATCCAGCTCTCATTTTGCAAGCACCCAAACTCCTGCTTCACTGGATTCTTGGATTTAGAAAGGCCACTTTTTTTGTAGACAAAGGGAACTGCAAGCAGCAAGGGTCCCACATCCAGCCACTTGCTGGCTCAGTCAGAATCATCGCCACAACCATCACTGCCTTCGAGATCGCTGCTCTTCTGCAAAGCAAAATGGGAAATGGTTTATCAGTATTGCATTTACATCCACAGAACAACCTAAATCAAAGATACTGACTTTACACCTCTCAAAAAGTATAAGGAAATAGTCCTGGATCCCAACTTCATGTCTTAGACACATCTACTGTAGTAAATTTCTGCTGGTAAATGATGCTTCTTGTTGCAAAAAAAAAAAAAAAAAAACAAACACATTGGATTACAATTACAAGCAGAGGGAAATTCTTCACACATTTACAACTCTGTAATTGCAACCTGCAGTGTGTGGGAAACACAAAAGCAGGATGGCAACATGAAATGCTGATATTTAAAATAAATGCAGGTGAGACAAGTTAAGTGTTCTTTTATGCAAGTCCCTCAAAAGCTGCCGTTGTTACATTGTCTAAAGCCAGATCTGAGAATTTTGTCTGCTGCGGAGAATTTATGTCCAACCTGTATTGCAGACATGCCAGGGCTCACTAATACTTGTTTAAAAGTGAAGTCAATTGCATAAAGTAGTACTAAAGAAAAACTACAAATGTTAGGAACTTATAAGGAAACTGAAGTCAGAGATCTTCTCTGGGAGCCACTCCTTCAGGAGTAGGTCAATATGGTGCTATTCATTTAGGGGGTTTATGTATTTTTTTGAAGCAAGCATTTTAACTGATATGACTGATATCAAAGTATTTTTATAAAGAGAAGCTAACATGGTGTATGTCTACAGACTATATGTCTGTAGTTACTCCTTTTTCTTTCCCTCACTACCACTTGCTGAAAACACCAAATCCCACAAATTTAACACTGGCAGTTTAATATCCTACTACAAAACCAATTCCAAGACACTCACACAGTTGACTTCATACCAGCAAGCACAGCTCACTGAAGTGCAAACAGCCTGCAAAATCTCAGCAGAGTCTGTCATAGCGTGCCTTATTTATCCTTCCCACACAGCTCGTGCTGACTGTGATGCCAAACCCAAACTTGGTCGGGTCTATCTGCAGGGAGCAGAACCTGCATCCTGCCAGGAATATGTCAGGGATTGGGAACCTGGCAGCACCAAGTCCTGCCAACATCACCAGGTAAAGGACTCTGAGTCACAAGGTCTCTTTGGGCCTCATTTAACCAAGCTAACACGGCTTTTGCTGTGACCTGTCACAAAAACACCCCTCTCACAGCTCTAGAATCCAGAAAAAAAATTACCACAAGTACAAAAATAACCCTGAGAAATGTATGGTATCTTGCTTGAGCTATTCAAGGCTGTAAGTTTTATATTATGTGTTGAAACTCTTGAACTCAAGCAAAACAATGGCAGAGACATAATTAAACGTAACATTCTCCACTTAAAATAAAGCTAATTTTAAGGACTCTGTTAAATGAAAAAAGGTCATTATTTTCTTCTGAGGTGCACTACAAAGACGTTTTAGCCCTGCCCATCATTCATCCTTCAAAAACTTGCCAGCTTTCAACTAAAATGTCCACTTTGGTAAAAATGTATTCTACACCTTTGTTGTATTGCACCTTACAGCTCACAGGAGTTCCTGTTGGCACAAATCCAATTCCACAATATCCAAGTTATTCAGTAGCTGTTCTGATGGCCTTTTTTGAGCTCATGGCAGATTTATTTAAACGAGCTAGTCCTAAATTTCCCTGATCCCAAACCTTATCTGGTAACAGGGAATTACACAAAATGAGAATTAGCCCAGAGAATATTCAGAGAATATAAAAAGCCGGCAGGTATTGAAAGCAAAATTGTCAACCTGAAACCTAGACCCCCAAACAGTTTCACAACAACAAAGGCTCACAATGAGTCAATAATTTGTTGCCAGTTTATGATTATGCAAATTGCTTGTGGTTAAAGCTTTCCTTCCTCCCTTGTCAACTGCTCTCTGTAAAACCCTGAGAAAACAATTCTTTGTACAGTTCATTCCACTATCATCAAGTGCACAAAGACAGCAATTATACACATTTCATGCTGCAGATGACTGTCATCTTCCACAGCACACTCATGGAAAACAAAAATGTTACAAAGGGAAAAGACGTTTCAACTTGACAGCTTCCATTTGTAAAATAATGGCTTCAGTCATTACCTTTGAGTTTTTGTTGTTAGTCTGCATCTCAACAGCAGACGAGTTGAAGTCGTGAATGGGGAGGGTGTTCAGCCAGTTTGCCATGGATTTCTCCTCCCTTTCTGTGTTGATAATGGTAGGATAGATGTACTGCTCTTTGAAAACAGCAATCTTCTCCTCCTCCTCTGTCCACTCCAGTGGCTCGTGCAGCCCATCATTCCCAAAACGCCTGTTGTATTTTTCAAAGTGCACTTTCTCCAAAACCAGCCCAAGTCCTGGGGCTTTGGGGACGTCAACCTTCTCCTCTCCCCAGCTGCGCTCCATGATGGACTCAGCAGCATAACCTTTCACAATTGCTATCACCAGCCCAATCATCTTCCTGATCTGGTGCATCATGAAACTCTGACCTTTCACTTTGATCACTGCAAACTCCATATTTTCCCTGACAAAGGGCTCTCCACAGTACATCTCCATGATGTACCTCTTGGCGCTGGGGTCCCTGGGGCCCTTCTGGGACGTGAAGTTGTGGAAGTTGTGAGTCCCTTTGTAGCAGGCCAGCAGTTTATTGACCCTTTCAAGGGTCTCTGTGTCCAGCCGATAAAGCTCTTCCTGCACATCATGGTCCTTATGGGCAAAGGCAAATGTTGGCAGCATGTAAGAGTAGGTCCTGGCATCACATTTGTTCTTGGAGTTGAATCCCCCAGTGACTCTCTTCAGGCCTGGATTTAAAAGTGACATTAGGTTTTTCAATCAGTAGGTTACAGACTGATTGTGACCTCACTCCTACCAATCAGAGTATTTTTTATTAAGTAAAATACAAACAAAATATAGATTTAAGAGAACACCAATTTCAAGCTAACAGAAGCATGTTAAACTAAACCACTTATAAGTAAAATTATAATGGTAACAGAGAGACCTTCTGCAGGAGAAAGCTTCTCTTGAAAACATTTTCTCTGCCCATTTCAGTATTCTTACCCAAAATTCTGATGTGAGAGGGAAGATGATTATTGATCTTTTCAAGGATGTCATCTATTAGCCTGACCTTCAGCGACACAATCTGCCCAGCTGCAGACACACCCTGTAAAAACCATAAAACACAAAATACACATAGTTACATACTTCGGAAGCTCTGGGGTAGCACCCACAGAACTGAAATAGCTGAATAACAAGTTTATCTGCTTGTACTTCAGTTTACCAGTGGACAAAAGGAGAAGTTTCAAGCCACATTTGCTGTGAATAGTACTTGCTGCTGGGTCTCCCCCTGGACAATGCCTTACCAGAACATCACAGCAGCAGCAGTGTGGGATCCTAAACTCCCAGAGTTTAGGAGAGCACAGCTCCTATCCAATGTACCTTATCTGTTCGAGCACACCGCTGGAAAGACATCTTCTTCATATCTTCCCCGTGGTTTTCTGGGATGCATCCTGACTGAACAAGGGCAGAGACTAGGTCATCTTCAATTGTCTTGAACTGTGAAGATCCCACGTTTCTCTAGGAGGCAATAAGTAGCAAAAATAAGGAATAGAACAAATAGCAGTAATTGGATAACTGAAGATGGCAAATTTGTCAATCACACATTGTTGTGAAATTCTTTAAAAGTCTTCCTTTCGCAGCCTAAAGAGCACCGCTATTCTCTAACAAAACTAACTGTACTTTACCAGAGAGTGTTAATAAAACATCATTCTGATTTAGCTGTTACTGTTACAGCAAATAAAGGCTAATTTCTAATTTCTCTGTGCAACACTTTTGGAGTTTTCTGACAATTCCTTCAACTGCATGAAACAGCATCAATGAAATACTGTCCTAGCACCTGCAAGTTAACAGCTGCTGCTCCAAACCCAGCCTCTGCAAATTCTGCTTCTAAAAACAGATTGGGTACTTTTGCTCAGTTCACCTGATGTGCCTGTAAGCATGAGGTTTACTGCTGGTGAACAAACCTCCTTTGTTGTATAAGCACGAAAGGCTCCCTTCCCCGTCTGCGTGCAAGACTCTCAGCCATTCCTTGGAGCTTTTGAAGTATTCCTTAAGTGTATGGAGCTTGCAGTACGTGGAGAGGAGCAGCAGATGGAGCAGGATCACCCTCACGCTGCCAGCTCTGTGCCAGACCGCGCTGCACGGGCAGGTCTGGTGCTATGACAAAGCACAGTCCCTACAATCATCAGAGATGCGCCACTGATTTTTTAAAATTAAGTTACTACCAAGCCATTTGAATCCATTCAAACACTGGTCCTGCCCCAGCTTTTCATTCTGCATATGCTCAACTGTTTCCCTATCCAGGCACTGTGACTACAGTTACAAACCTAACAGACTCTAAAATAAAAAATAAGCTTGATATTTTGCTTTGCCAAACTACATACTTGCATCCCATGGTAGCCTTTCCCAGAATATGCCATCAACAGCACAATCTTCCTTTTGGGTGACTTTTTATTCTGATCCTCTGCATCTTCCTCATCCGCATTGCTCTTCAACCTTTTGTTTTGATGCCCGTTTTCTTCCAGCCTTTGAACCACCTCACTGCTGCTGTTGAGTCTCTTTGTCTGGCTGGCAACCGCTGCTCTCAAATCCTCAGCCATTGCAAGAACCTGCAGGGAAACAACCGCAGAAGGGATGAGCAGGAACGGCATGAAACTCGGGCAAAAAGCGACAGCTCCATCCCCCGGGGCCCAGAAAGGGACAGCACATAAACTAGTCGGAGGCAGGAAGGGCGAGCACTACTGTTCCCCAACCCCTATGGCGTGTCACCATTCCCTGGAGAAGGGAGGCACGGTCTGCGCTGCCTGGACACCCGGCGGGACGGCTGGGAAAGCCGGCAGGGCGAGCGGCGATGGGCCCACCCTTCCCCAGAGCAGGCCGGAGCAGCGCAGGGCCCGGCGGTACCCACGCCGCGCTGCCGCCGCCACAGCCCGGCGCACGCCGCGCTCCCCGGGGCGGAGAGACCGCGGCTCACGACCCTGAGCCCCCACCGCAGCATCGTCCCCGGATCGGCCGGGCGGGAGAGGCTGCGCCCGCCGCCCTCAGCCCCGCGCCCGCCGCCGCCGCCACTTACTCGGGCGCTGCGGAGCGACGCCGCCGCGCGGGACACACACGTGCGCCGGGTACGGCGGCCGCGCGGGGACACGGCGGGAAGGGCGAAGGCAGCGGGGCGCCGTGAGGGCAGCGCCGTGAGGGCAGCGCCGTGAGGGCAGCGGAGCGGGCTAGGCGAACCCAGCAAACCGAGCCCTTCCCGGATCTCCTTCCGAGTGTAAAAAAGGGGCAGTGGCGTGTATAGCCAGGTCTCTCCGGGATTCCCAGCCCGGAGAGCCCGCCCTGCTCCAGTGCTGGCAGTGACCACGGTAGGGTATTGCCCTGCTCAGCCCCGCCTCCCGCACACCGGCTTTCACGCAAAAAGTCTGTCAGATTGTTAAATCAAGGAAAAGCAGGGGGAAAGGCAAACTAACAAATGCATTCCGGTCGTACATGGTGGCTGTGTAAGTAAAGCAGCCCGTTTTTCCTTATTCATGGGCAAACAGGCACTGACAGCACTGCAGTCCCAGTGAGGCGAGGACAAGGGGGAGGAAATAATTCACAAGGTGCACAGGTCTGCAGTAAAAGCTCACGATTCCCTTCGCAGAGGAATGTCACATTGGATCCCTTTTCCGCACACCTTCTCTTCGTGCCGGTGTCGAGCTCGGGCCTCTCTGGTCCCACTTCCCCTCAGGTTTTCCTCCAGCCGGCTTGCTCAGGCAATCTTCGTGCTCATGTTTTGTGCAGGGAGTTTGATGCCCTTCGTGGGGAAGCTGAGCACGACAGGAGCCCTTAAAAGGCCACAGCATGTACCTCCCAAAAAGCCAAATGCACCTGGAACAGTTTTTTTCTCCAGTGCTCTGTAGGATGGAGCTACTCATCCCTGGCACGCTGCGAGATTAGTGCAGGAGAGCTCCATTTATCCATTCAGATGGGATATGGAAGGGTTGACGCTTCCGAGCGGGCCAGATTATCGCAGGCTTGTTATTTCAGCTAATAAGGGGAAGAAATGCAGCACGTCCTTTTTTGAACTGGCACTTCTGAGTTATTTCAGGAGCGGGACGGAGCAAAGGGAAGATTTATCACAGGGTCCCAGCTGTACTTTGTTTAGAGAAGTGATAAAAGATGGCCCGTCACACTGCAGTGCTGCTGCCAAAAGAAACAGGAATACAAATTTCTCTATCACTGCAACCAGGGTGTCTGAATCTTTTTTTGCCTCATTTCCTTAGGAAGTGGAGCTTATGCAATTGCACTGTCTGTCCACCACATCCCTTCCTCCTCCTTCCCTGCCCTGATTTCTGAGTTTGGCTCATTTCAGTAAATTTGAGAGAGGGAAGAAGGCCCCAGTCAATATGAAAAACAGTGATGGGATAGGAGAAAGTCTTGCATGGATATCCCATGAGGGAAAAAGCTTTGGTATCCCAGCTCCTTACCCATTCTAAGAGCAGCCAAGAAGCTTCAAAATAGGCAGCACAAGCTATGCTCTTAACCTGCCACAGCACATACTGCCTCTTCCTTTTCAAAACTTACCCGTTTTATCTTGAAACACCTATATATAATTTATCTATTTTATCTTGCTACCAAAAGCAAGGAGAAACAGAAGTGACTTGTCAGAGTTGCTGCTGCTGGTGCTTTCTGGGGGAGTCAGACCCTCAAGGATGGGAAGGCAGATGCTCAAGGAGGACTGGAGTTCGCTCGGTACTGAAATCAGCATCAAATCCTCAAAGCTCTCTGGGTACCAAGCATATGGGGCCTCACAGACGACTGACCTTTGTCGAACGGGGAGCGGCACGGCTGCCGGACGGGGGTTCGGCACGTTTTTTGAGGCAGTTAATTTTAATTCCCGTAACGATGTCAGCGTCACTCTTCACCCCGAGCTGCGCGGGGTGCCCGGGCGGTGGCCGCCTGCAGATGGGGCTCTGGCAACGCGAACCGGCACCTCCCCGCCTGTCCTGGGAGCACCCACAGCCCTGGCTCCACAGCTGTCCCCTGCCGGGCACCTCTGGCACGCAGCTCCCACTCCTCCCAGCCTGGGGACACTGTGGGCTGTCCCCTCCGGCTGGCCCATGGCCCCACTGCAGCTGGCTGTCCCCTCCCTGAGCAGCCTGGTCCTGCTCTGCTGTGGCAATGTCACCCCAGCAACTTTCTCATCTTCCTACCCAAGGCCTGCTTTGAAAAAGAGAGATATTTACTTCAAGAGGATTTGCTTTTAATTCACAGAGAAATAAAATGTCTTTTAAATCAATAAAAAAGGCTCCAAGGAAACTCTGTGTTTTGAAAGACACTTTTTTCAAATTGTTTTCTGTTAAAGGGAAGGAAAAACCTGCTAAACTGATCTTTAGTGAGTTTAAGGGCTTTGCTGCACAGCACTAGAAGTTCGGGAGATACCAAATGTTGTGATTAAAAGCCATTTACATCCATCTGGGGAACTGGTGACATGCTGAACTCAAGGGACAAAGAGTACTTTATTCTGCTCCTCCCCAGCAGCTGTGTATTGGGCATTAGCTGGAAACATGAAGAGAAATTGTGCACATTTGGGAACTCAGTTATCTTTTGTCCATGGTAAGGGCAAACCTGTGTTTGACATTTGCTTCAGCTCCTTCTTAGAAATACACTATTTAACATGTTTTCTGAAAGCACTCAAATCCCTTGCCAGGTTCCAGCTCCCAGGAGGGGGGGTGGTCCTGACTCTATTGTCCCTAAAAAGGCTGTTTTTAGAAAGAAATGTCCCAGGGAAGTTTTTATCCCTGCACTACGTGCTGTTCCTCACCCAGGGAATGGCACCCATGCTCAGTGCTACATTTATGGAAATAAATCTAAATAAATCCAACTGCTGGCATTTCTCTGGAGAGCATTAGCTCCTGCCCTGCAGAGCTACGCCAGGGTATTGTGTCCCTGCACACAATCCTTCCCCTCCTTCAGCAAAAACCATTCCTGGAGTGTGAGGTGACCAGGCACAGTGGGCCACTGCAGAGAAGCCAACATCAAGTTAAGCACCAGAATGCCAAAACCTGCTGTGAAGGAGTTAACTCCTCGTGAAATAAAGCTTTAGAAGAGCTGGAAGCGGAATAATTGATCTTTGTATCGCCTTGGTTCAACACACACCCACCCATTTCTGCTTCCTTGATGTCACTGTCACCTCTGATCTTTCAGAGTTGAATGAGTGTGTTTTTGCTGACGTACTTACCAGCAACTAAATATAAAATGCAGTAACAATGCCAAATGCCCTGGAAGAATTGCTCGGGTTTGTTTTCTCCTAGAATCAACAGCAGCATGACGTCACAGTCAGCATCTAGAAAGTTGTGCAATTTCCACTGGTGCTTTTGAACTGTCCAGGTCCCATGGTTCAGTGCTTTTAGAAGAGACTGTGTGTTTCTGTTGTTGAAGTTTTCCAAGCTAGCACTTTCCCCTTCTGCTCTGCTGCCTGTGAGAGTCCCATGCATTCAGCAGAGAGGTCTCTATGCACACAGGCATGTGACACACAGCGGTCCCTCTTCCATTTGGCTACAGTGTTTTCACCTGAACCTTTGAAATTCTTCATGGGCAGCTTCAAAAGAAACCCCCTCCCTCACCCCCAGCATCAGAAACTTATACATTTATATGTTCTACTGCTGTCCCATGCTGCAGGGAACATACACAGGCTTTTGCACAAAAGGGAAAAAATGTTAAAAAAAACCCCAAACAACTAAGGAAACCCCCCAAACCCTCAAAAAATAAAGACCCAAGTGTGCTGAGCTGTCAAACTTTAAGGAACAGCAGCATTTTTAATTACTTAGCTCTGACCAGCTTTCCAAGGGCTGTTGTGGGGTCTTGCCTAGGTGGTATCACCCCATTTTCATCACACTGAAGTGCAGTTTCTCAGAGTTGTTCCCAGCACGGATGGTGCTGCAGCTCTGCAGGGAGAAGGGATCGACTGTCCTTGCATGTGAGTCAGCATCAACAAGAGCCCAGTGTTTCCAGGCAGGATCCTTCCCACAGAGCAATTCCCCGGTGTGGGAAAGGCAGGGGCAGGAAACAAAGGTTATAAACAGGGCAGAGCAAGAAAAAAAACAATTCCAGCTCACGGTAAATGTTGCTTTTGAAATAAGATTTTTTTCATACAAAACCACAACACTGTGCAGTAACTGTGGGGTGATGCTGCATCACACAGGGGCTGGTGGGCAGGACTTTCCCCAGTGATGCTCATGGGCAACAATAACACACAGAGTTCAACAAGTGGAGTTTTTAGGAAATGTTGGGTGGAATTACAGTATTTGGCTCCGGAAAGTTTGCAGCTGTGTTGCTGAAATTTCTGCAAGAATGGAAGGACTGGACTAATTAATTCAGCACCTCTCCCACATCCCAGATGCAGGGCTTAGCTTTTCCTCCTAGAGCATTCCAATCCAGACAGAGCAGTGGCCCATCATGCACAGGACCAACACTCTCAGCACCCTCACTGTCCCTTTTGCCATGTTCAGTGACTTTTTGCAAAGCTACATGGGCAAGAGAATTCTAAGCCATGTGCTTGCTCTGTTCAAAACACAAAACTGGAGTGAGTACAAACACATCTTATTATACCACACTTCACTTTTAAGTCCCTTTCTGGTTCAGCAACAAGCTTGCTGACTCTTGACAGTATGATCCTGCAAATACTGAAATATGGATGGAATTTAAACATCCAGCTGGCTGGGGAGAGGTCTGCTATCAACTTGTGACAGTTCCTAATCACTGCAGGAAGAGAGGACAGGTAATATAGACAGAGAAGCCAGCAATTACAGCTCCCACCCAGAAATTGGCTTCAACTTTCCCACATTCACAGGTTTCATGTGGATTCAGGCAAGGTGGCTTTTCTGCCCCAAGCTTCACCTGCTGTGATAAGGGGAAACAGCCCTTTTTTTGCCCAAAAGTCGAGGCCAGTAGAACCACACACATTATAAAGACCTCACTCAGATGCCACATGAACTGGAATTATAAAGAACTGAAAACAGGCCACTAACAATTTCAAATCAATTTTATTGTCTTAAATTGGTGTACAATTTAAAGCCAAAAAAAAGTCACACAAAACACAAATAAAAAATGTTGACAAAGTATCAAGCATTACCTTATAAAGAACATCATCATACGCTCTCACAAACCTGAAGGAACGTGTAATTAGACTGAGGTTTCTTGAAATCTATTAAAGACGCCAGACACAAACGCTGCAACAGCAACAAAGCCATGACAATAGCAGGTGGACTACACTAGCAACTTCAGCAATGGTCGGGGGTTGGTTTTTGGGGTGTTTTCTTTCTTTTTTTTTTTTCCTTTTTTTTGCATACCTTATTGTCTACAAAGCAATAAATATTTTTCACCAAAAAAGTTGGTTTCACGCTACATGCAGTTAGATAAAAAAGAAAGTCACCAAAGTGATGGCAAAATAAATCACCTGTCAGATTTTTCTTTTTTTTTTCTTTTTTTTCCTCCCCTTTTTTTGGGGTTATTTTGTGTGGGTTTTTTGTTGGTTTTTGTTCTTTTTTCTTTTTTTTTTTTTAGTTCAAGCACAGTGGCTAAGTTTCAAGTATTGAGAGAAAAAACATATATATACACGTTTGTGTTTGTGTGTGTATCTCTACCCATGCACACACATACACACACACACAGCCTTGCATGTATATACACAAACACATACATATATACCGGTTGTAGGCCTGTAAACCACAATTATTTTTTTTTTCTTTTTTTTTTTGGAGCAATATATACTTGTATACATTGAATGTGGACGATTTTGATACATTCAAGTAATTAAGTACAGCTGGAAGGGTAGTGCTGAGCTTGCCACACACACGGCTCACTGGGGCGCGGCAGGGACGAGGATCCCGGAGGGGCCAGGAGCCCCTGGGGGCTGTGCCCGGAGTTTCCAGGGTGCAGGGGTTGGTATTGCAGAGTCAGTCCTGGCTTGGTGCTTCTGTGCTGCCTCCCAGTGCTCCTGCCTGCAGCATAGCCCTTTGCACGGCTGGCCAAAGCCTTTCAGAAGCAGTCTGGGTCTCCTCGGCATTTCTGTCCACAACAGGCTTGGGGGGAGCGGGTTTGGTTGTTTCTGTCTTCTTTTTTTGTCCTTTTTTTTCCCAGGCACAAGCACAAACGGCCACAGAAGCAGCAGATTGTGAGCCAAATATTGAAGCATTTGTGAAAGCTACACTTAAGCTTCACGGTAGGGGCAATCGGAAATATTTTTAAATTTCTTTATTGGCATTTCTGCTCTGCGAACAGAAACACCCATGTTGCCAAACGCGGTGCCAGCTCCAAAGCCCATGAAGTTGCTCCTGAAAACCTTGTAAAATATCACACTGAACATGCCAATCTCGAGAGGAAAAAAAGCAGTGAGGACTTAACCACCATGTGCAAAATATTTTTAGATCCCCAAAAACTAAGCCTGAGGTTTCGAGTTGCTTTCAAAGATGCTCTTCTGCCCAGCACTACCACAATACTGCCATGACTCTGGAACGTCACACTCATGCTCTCACAGACAGATGGAAGGCAGGCAGCTCCCCTCTCACACACATGCTCACAGCACCCAAAGCCTCAACCACAACTCCAGCCACTCGCACCCGCAGTCGCATTTGGCTACAGAGTCTCCTTGAAAGAAATGCTGAACATAAAACTGAACGCGACGAGATTTCTTTATAAAAAAAAAACAACCCAACAAACAAAAACAAAGCAGCAAATAAAACTTCTTATAAAATGCATTTCCAAGTGTGTGGGATCCTAACGCCTGTTCTTCAGCTCTTAAAAAGCACGGAGCTTTGTAATGACTGTCCTTAAAAGAACATTTAAATAAAAAACAAATCTTGGTACTGCCAGACTGCAAGTCAGCTTTGCCTGGTGTAGAGGAGGAACAGCACAGACTCTGCAGTGCTCTTTGCCTCACACTCACGAGATACAGTACAGTTAAATACGTACAGTTACACACAAACCATATCAATATCAATATATATTCACTCTTAGGAATACATATTAATATACGCACACACGTAGTGCAATAAAACAACCAGGAAGCAAGGAAAGGAATAAAAAGAACAGCATTCCTAACAGTCGTGATGTTCCTGGGTTGTTGTGTGATGCAAAGTCAACTTCTCAAAGTTCCCATAGTGTGTAAAGTGCTCCTTTGATTCACAAAGCTAGTGTTTTCAGTTTGGGGGGCTCCAGGAAGGGGGTTATTGAGCCAACAGCTGAAAGCAGGACAGCGCTAGTGCTTCCCCCGGGTAGGTACGTGCTGGCAGGCCGAGCCCAACAGCCAGGAGTCTTTCACATTGATCCCACTGAGCCTGGGGACCAAGGGAGGAACGGATTCATTTTGGCTTCTTACGAACACGGGAGTGTGACGCTTTCCGTTGTCCTCCTGCTTCCTGCACAGTCCCTTTCCCTGTGTTGTTTGCCCATCCAGGCAGGCAGACAGGGAGCCCACACAGCAGCCATGGGATTTCCAAGCTTCCCAGCAGCCGCACGTCCTCTGCGTCACTCAGCAAGTCTGTAGAGGTGGGAGCCACTTCACAACGCCAACTCCCTCCTCTCCAAGCACTCCAAGGCATGAACACATGGAGAAAGGACAAAGGAGAGAGTGGAGGTGAGCCTCCAGTTGCCAGGGAGCTTGAAGATGCCTGGCTCTCAGCTGGGAAGGGGAAAGTACACAAACTGGCCTTTATGTCTGAATGACACACTCGGACATCAACTGAAGCCAGCAGTTTCAGCACATCCATTGCCTGCAATGGACACAGCACTGGAATACCCTGTTCTTAAGCAAGAGGGATAGGCAGCAGTCTTATCCTTCAAAGTGCTGGGAAGAAGCAGACTTCTATCCTTCACCCCCTCTGACAACGAGGGAGACCTTTCCACATCAGCTATGTCTTCACCCAGGCCTTCGGGCAGGGAAGTATTTGTGCTTGCTGCAGTCACACGTCCCCACAAAGGAATCTGAGTCTGTGGAACAACTTCCCAAAACATCCAAATACAGAACAGTGAGCAGTTCATCCTCCAGGTGTCCTACTGCCAGAATCGTTTCCCACCACAGCACAGGCTGTTGGGAATAAAGCCATCAGCTGGGGCAAGGTGTGTGAAGGACAACACCACTGAGTTCAGGCACAGAACCCCGACAGCAGAGCTGACAGCCTGCGCTCGATGCACAGCTTACCTGAGGGGAAAAAAAAAACCAGCACAAGCAATCAGATTGTGATTGTGACAAACAAAGATCATGACTGGAGATTGAACAAAAAAGGAAAAACAGACAGTGGAATTTCAACACATCTAAGAAGCACTTTGAGGGTCATTACCAGGTACCAATTAGGCCAGTGATGACCTGACCAGAAACACCCTGCTGGGAAGGGACAGGCCAAAAGGCTGAACAGTCAGAGATCTGGCAGTGAAAGCTGGGAGGCAGCAGTACTAACAGAGGTATCAAGATGTTACAAAGAATCACCGTCCTTCAGGAAGAATTTATTCACTTCCAATTATTGGAGCAGCTTTTGCCAGCAGGTGAAATGATGCAGGGTCTCCAGTGCCACTTGCCTTGGCTTACGCTGGGAGACAGCCCACCCAGCATCATCAGTGCCACATTCTCCTCACCTGAGCCCAAGAATCTTTCAAAAGCAAAATGTTTAGTGGAACTCATGCCTCTCACAGGAACACTTACTGTATTTCTAGGTTCATCATTTTACATTTCAGAGATAAGTAATCACAGATCTGAGATCTAAAATGAAACGCACACCCACAACTGCCTATCAGAGAACAGCTCAATCAGGAAGCTGGAACTTGCAATACCAGGATAACATCTGGGAAAAGAAATCTATTACATGCATTAACTGTATCTCTGGATCAAAAGATGGGATCTTTGGTTTGGTAAGAAACAGCACAAGAGAAACTACTCAGTATTCCCTATTCACTTAGCCCTCCAGTACCACACACCACCTGCCCGTTTCCCTTTGCTCTCCTTCAGTGAGTCTCCTGTCAGCTGTGAAAAGTTGGTGATAATTAACTGACTGATTGCCTGGTAGCCAGAGATCTCTTAATAGCTATCTGAGGGTTCTGCCTCCACGGGTGACTAGAGCCATCCCGTGCTCTGGATGCTGGCCCAAGGCAGGCAGTGGGTGGCCAGCAGAGGGGACAGGCACATGGTCTGCCAGCTGTGGCCTCCCCCTGTAGCCACAGGGACACTGCTGGGACTGCTGCAGGTGGGCTGGGATGGCTGTGGTGGAGCAGAGCCCAGGCCAAGCCAAGCTGCTCCTACAGATGATGGTCATTCCCCATCCCCACTTCCCACCACCCACAGGAGAGGCAACAGAGGTGAATAAACCCCAGCCACAAGAGCAGGGAAAGCGTGCTCAGAGCAGTGAGTCAGTCCTTTCCCCTCCAGATGGAGAGTAGCACCCCTCAGGGGACAGGGAGAGCATGGGAGGAGACAGCTCGGAGCAGCAGAGTCCCTGGGAGAGGAGGCCCAACAACAGCACACAGGTCAGAGCTCAGCTTTCACTGCTACAGCAGGAGCTTGCTGATGGGAAGAATTTGTGTCTGCTGCCTTCCAAGCCAGGCTCGGGGCTGGGGAACCAGGCAGGTGAGCAGTCCTGGTTCAGAGAGGTGCTGGGAAGAGCCCTTGCTGTGCTGACCAGCCACCTCTGCCCTGCAGCCACTGCAGGTTCCTGTGCCCATGTGCTCTGTGCAAAGGGATGGTTCCGGCTGGAAACCAACCCCAGGCCCCTGCTGCTGCCAAACCACTTCCTTCAGCGAGTTCTTCCACACATCCAAAGTTCCAACAAAGTGCTGGCAATTGCTCTGCATGGGAAGCTCTCAAAATGCAGCTCAGAACAGGGGGCTGCATTTCTGTGAGTTTTTGTGTTGGAAAAACAGGAGGCTGTGAGGAGCTGTAACAAGCCAAGAGATCTCTGCTATGTCCACCAAGATGTAGCCAAAGGAAAAAAATGGTGCTGGGAACTGAAATTTCTGATCCATGCAGCTAAAAAGCCCACATGTTCTAGTTGGGAAGAAACAAAAAGTTACTGAATACTCACATTTACTGATGTTTTCTATGTCCCCTTGTTCAGTGATGATGTTCAGAAGCCCCTCCATTAGCAGCAGAGCCTTGTGGTACCTCTGTGCACAGTCCTCTCTGTGGTGGAACATCTCATCCAGGGCTGCAGACTGCACCTGAGGGCAACAACACAGTGCCAAGAGCTTACTCCCAGAGCAGACCCAGCTTTCCCAGCACATTCCTTCAGCTGTGTGGACACCCCCCTTGCTCAGCCTCCAGAAGGGAGCATCATGAGGGAAACCACCTGTTAATGCTACCAGCAGGAACCATGAATGCCCAGTACTGCTTCATGCTAACCCCAGTTGCAGGCACTGTGAGGTTTTTACCATTTGCACAGCGTAGCTGAAGATGAGCTTCTCTGCAGTGATGCTGTTGATCCGATCCATGAGCTTCTGTTTGTCCAAGAAGAACCTCTGCAGTCTCATGTTGAGGCAGTGGCAGGAGGATACACTGGATTTGTAAAGCTCATTCAGCTTCTTCACAACTACAGTAAAAGAAATAAATGCTTTAGGCACTACTTCCAGTTCTCCCTGTGCCTCCCCATCTCCAAGTGCAGGACCCCAAAGAATTAACCTGGAGACAACAGGGTTATGTTAAAACCAAGAGACTGGCAGGAAAGCCCTGCACCAAGAGGGTCTTTTCCCCTTCCTCTGTCACCTTCATCAGTTAGAAGCCTGCACATGGCAACTCCTACACACATCTGGTTCACCTGAGGCCAGGTCTATTTCTGTTTCCCTCAGCTGTCACAAGGCAGGAGCAGTTTGCTCCGTACAGGATGTCTCACACAGCACCAGCAGCAGCAGATACAGAGCTTCTGCTGCTTGATGGGTGATGATGGGCTGTGAAGGAGTGCTCGGCTCACATGTGGGAGCTCTTGGAGTGTGGATCAGCAGCACTGACTAAGCAAGGGAATCTCTCCTGGGACTCTGCAGTCCCACTAAAAAAAAGACACGGATGCCTGTGAAAGGCCACTCCTTTCCTGAACCACGGCAGCTTGTACGGGAAGGCTACAGAACAGAGAATCGGGAATCAGATATGACTCTGAGCAATTAAACAACCATCCAAAACAGCAAGGGATGCCACAGGCTGAGTCTCCCTAGCTACATGTCACGATCTACACAGAGTACTGAACACAAACTCCCACCAGCATCTGATGAGTACTAACTCCTACATGCACATTTCACTGCACGAAACAAGACAAGCCAGCCTTGCCCAATACCCACACACTGAAGGACAAATGACACTACAAATCTAGAAGCTGCAATCTGCTCTGAAAAGGAGTGATTTATTTGGGTTATGGCAACTTTCCTGTTAGGCTGAACTTGTGGAAAATGTGTAGCTAAATCTGGTGTATTTTGCTCCACACTGCCTGCTACAATGTAAGTGTGCTCATTGTATTTAACACCCATTTTTTACACCCCATCCAAAGGCAGCACAACTACTTGCAAAGACGAAGCTCACCAGGTGGCTGGTGGGTCAAGCATTTCAAGTGCTTCTAAAAGGTCCCTCAGTAATATTACAAAGGGAGTTTTAAATTTTTTTTTCTGATCACTGACTCACATCCAGCTCTCACCACAGCCAGCGAGATGCAAATGTATGGCTGTAACTCCAGCAAAGAAGTGACTCTGGCATTACCAGTACCTCACTTCCTGTGTTTTTGTTTCACTTGAAAAATCATCACTGCCAGGACAAGTCTCTATTTGCCAAGTAAGCACTTCCTAGGACATGCACTGTGTAATTAAGCTGGGCTTACACCAACTACAAATAAGCATCTGAGACAGAGATATGGAAGAAATCAGATAAGATACATCCCCCCCATACAATTAGTGCTGAAGAGTCTCATAGGAGCATGACAATAGCTCTGAGACAAAGTCAATGTGAAGAGAGGAATGTTCTCAGTGTGAATAAAGATCTGGCTGCACAAGGGGACAATCACAAATGAGCCCTCACCACCCCAGTATGGTTCACACTCACCCCACCCCCTCCAAACCCTCTGTGACACTTTTAATAGTTCCATTCCACCTGAGTCCTTTCCCCCATGAGTGCAGCAGCCCCTTACCTTGCTTGACAGTGGAGGAGAGGCACAGCTTGCCAGCTTTGATCTGCTCTATGGCCATCTGCAGCCCCGAGGACAGAAGCTCTGCCACTTTCAGGTACAGCACGAGCTGCTCTGCGTAGCTGCAAAGAAAGCAGTGCAGTGCAGACAGATCAGTGTGACAGCAGCTCTGTGTCCCCAAGGGCTGTGAGCACATAAAGATGTGTGGGGTGGGAGAAGCTCTGGGAGCTGGGCAGCTGTGCCCATCCTTACCTCCACTCCCGGCTCAGGAGGCTGATCTGGTCAGCCACCACGCTCTCCTGGAGTTGGTACTCAGATGTCACCGAGCTGCTCATGTCACTGGAGCTGCCCTTCAGAGCAGCGATTTCCATCACGTAGTGCACGAAGGCCAGCGTGAAGCGCAGGCTGCGCAGGATGTCCGTGTGCTCTTGCTGTTGAAGGGATGCCAAGGGAGGGTTACAGGGAAAGCTGCTCACAACCCACCCCAGCTCACAGAAACAACACCTCACCCCCAAACTCTGCTACCCCTCAGCTTTGGGCCAAACTCAGCGTGGAGCCTGCACTGGTTCCTCTCCCACAGTAACAGCAGTAAACAGCCCTAGGCCAGAAATTTCTAGACAGCTCCCTGGAGAAGCTGGTGAGACTTACTCTAAAATTACAAGCTCCCTTCCCAAGAAGGATCCCAGCTCTGTGGGATTCTTTCAGAAGTCAGCCAGGAAGGAGGAGAGACCATCTGCGCCACAGGCACAGCTCTTGTTCCCACTACAGCAATGCCAACGTGGATTTCATGAGAGTGACAACCTCCTACACCACAGAAAACTGCCACCAAAGTGTCTCCCACCCTACAACCCAGCCTTCATCCCCTCCCAGTTCAGTGCAGTGAGCCCTGGGTGAGGCTCTCTGAGGAGACAGCAAGGACAATCTTTTATCTGCAACTCCTGTCCAGCTGGTGAGGGAAGTGCTCGCACCAAGTGCTGCACTCATTTCAGAGTAGTTCTTCCTCTATTACAGATCAAAGGGGATTATCCCATTTCTGGGAAGCTGCATTGCTTAAGTCACTGCAACCCCTTCTGGGAAGTTAGTATTTGTGGAAAAACTGAATGCTTGTGGGTCTGCAAACAGAACTGCTGCCTGAATCAGATGCCAACTCCATTGTTTGTACTCTGTTGAGAAATGGGTAACCTGCTTGGTCTTCAAAGATTCACAGGCTCAGATCTCTCAAAGGGGGCTGGTAAGGATGTTTCCTACATGAATTTAACAGAAACCCCATGCTCAAGATCTGAGAGTTTCTTTCTTTCCTTTACTGGCTCAGGCACTTGGCTGCTCAGGCAGCTTTGACTATCTGAATATGAATCTCACCTCCCACTACCTGGCTACCTGGACAGTCCAGTATGGTGAGGAAGTGTTATCTCCATCCTCCTCAATTTTCTTTAAAAGCAGAGGAGGAACTTGGAGATTAAGCAATTACCAAGTCATACAAGAAGTTTGTGGCAGAGCAGGAAACTGCTGAGATCTTGCAGGTCTCAGCCTCTTATCTCTAACCAACAGGCAGTCCTCCCTCTGCCTACAGGCAGCTTCTGTTAACTGTGCTGGCATTTATGGCCTCATTTGCCATCACAAGTCTTCTGTAGCCATGTATTGGGCTTTTAGAGCACTGCAAAAGAAACTAAACCCCAGCCTCCAGTATGCCTTGTCTGCACCTAAAGAAACTTTTACAAAAGATGGAAGAACTGCCCATCTGAACAAAACTGCACTGCTCAAGATAAACAAGGGCACTCAAACAGTAAGATTTCAGTGCCCTGAAAGATGAGCAGAAATCAGAAAACCTGCCAGGTTTGCATTCTGGCCAACTCCACAGAGCACAAAAGGGTCTTGAAATCTGCTGTAAAGGTTTTGTGACATGCAAACGGATTACTGTGCTCAGCAGAAACGACAACTGAAGCCAAATGACTCATTACAGACAGAGAAGCTGAGTGTTATTCCAAGATCATCTGATACTTCCTTAGGACACTTCTCTTCAGACCAATGTCTGAAGTGGTGGCAGCTGGCAGGGCCCCAGACTTCTGTCACCTCACACAGGTAGGATGCTCAGTTAAATTGACTGCTATTGTGATCACATCATTGCTGGAAGCCTTTGCCCTGTGGCTTTACAGGTAATGAAGCCAATAAATGCAATCCAATGCAGAACTGACAGAAAAAATAAGCTGAACAAAATCTGAAGCAGAAGAGCAAACCCACATCCTTAAAACAAAGTGTGCATGTATCTATTGGTATCTTGGGGTTTTCAGCAGCACCAGCAAGTGTCAGACACAAAGAGTTTTCTCCAGTCCCAGACAGCCCAAGGAGGTACCACAAGCAGAGCCAAAAGCATGACTGGATCTGCCTCCCACCTCCACTGCAAATGGGCAGCCTGACCTACATTTCAAATATATCTCAGCTATAACAGCATTTGCTCTGCTTCAGCCTGCAGAGAAGGGGAGCCTGGCAGCCTTTCAGCTCCACAATCTGGTTCAGCTGTTCTGGTGCAGAACACGGTGTCCCCCTGCCCCCAGCAGGAACGGAAGTGTCAGGTTTACTTTGTTTTCAGGTCCTTTCAGCAGAAACCGTATCACTGCCAACTCCCCAGGAGCACAGGCAGGCACCTGACACACTGAGCTACTCACGCTCTCAGGTCAGCCAGTATAAAGCTGAGCCTTTTAGAAAAGGAGAGGCCCAAAGCAGGCAGGTTTGCTTCAGAAACCCTTAATACAGAATGCATCGGATAACTGATCTTCCAACCTGCAATTTCAGCTTTGGAAATGGGGAATTTTGACCTCAGTCATGGGCTGTCTCATGGACTAAAGGGCTTGGTGCTAAATATGCCCTGGGCTTTCTGAGCACATCATTGGCCTGGCTCTCTTGGAAACAGTTTTCTCCACCTTTGGAAGCAACCCTCTTGACTACAGGCACGGCGTTGTCTGGATTTGCTTTACTTTTATTCCCCTGTGCTTTGCCCCTGGGATATACCCACCTCCATGAGCGTCTCTTCGGGCAGCTCTGGTGCCTCAAATGTAACAGCACCTTCCAGGTTGGCCGTGATGGGATCAGCAAAAGTGTACCGGAGACTCGAGGGGCCCTCCAGAGCCTCCCCAGCAGCTCCCACTGCCAAGTGCCTCCCACTGAAGGAGCCTCCAGAACTGAGAGAGCTGGAAGACCCCACTGTGAGGAAAAACAGACAAAGTAATTAACTGGAGGTATTAAAGGCACGACAGGTAGACACTCCTCACACAGAAGAGAGGACAATTCTGTAGGATTCAGGATCCTGGATCTGACAGAAGCCAGCAAGAGGTACTTTGGAAGAAGATGTAAGGACTCTGGATGCAGAAGAATCACTCCCCACCATAAACTCCTTAGTGACTCAGGCAGACCAGCTTACAAGCTCAGGCAGATTTAAAGCACCTTCCAGAATGACGATTTATGGAGACAATTCAGAAGAAATTATTTTCCCTTTTTTTTGGCTAAACCCTTTCTGAATCCTGCCACAACATCTTGGGCTAATCTTTATCATACACTGTCATAGCCAACTCCCCCACCAAGGAACAGCACAGTTTGAACCCTGGCTCGCTGCCTGTTTGCTGTCACTGTCACTGAATGAGCACTCTGATAAGTGACAGTTCTAGAACATCCTGTATGCAAGCCAGGAGAGCTTTCCATTACATCCCTGCATTTCTGCTTTCCCCTCTTTATAAATAAGAGGCTGGGAAGAGAATGAGTGACCAGCTGAGTCAATCCCAGGGTTCTGGAGACCCTGTAGGTATGGCGTCCATCAGACAATTCCCTCACCATCAGCTTTTCCCCTTCTTGACCACTGAATCCACCCTAGGAGCACAAAGGAGTTTTTGTCTCAGAGTATTCACAGGACATTCACCACTTCCAGAGGGCTTCCTACCCCTGCCACACTACCACAGAGGGAAACACCATCTGTAGGGGATACCAAAACCAGCTCCAACACTCTGCTAATTCTACCCAGGTGGTAGAGAGCTGGTCACTGGTCCTTTGGAGGGAAATGTTTCTCTTCTAACCACAAGTTTAATTTACTACCCTACCCTGCCTTCAAGAGGTTCAGCAATATAATAATGCACAACTGATCTGTAGAGAAGCACAGCCTCCTTTCCTCCCAAAGCTTTCTCCATGTTGGCAGCGATGCTGCAAAGCTAAGTGGATCATCAAAGACAGGCAGAGTATTCCCAGTTCTCTCAGTGACAGGAGAGGAGAGGACCTACAACATCACATTCTGGATGCCCTGTAATTCCAAGAGGCTGTTTGCAGAAATTGTTACGATGACTCACAGAAAGACTCTGCCTTTAGAACTGTCCTTACTCATGGCTTGTCCAAGCACTTGGGGTGAAAAGTTTCAGCTTGCAAATCTCCCCTTTCCACCATTAACTTCGCGCATTAACTATAACATGAGGAGTTCCTGCACAGGCCTAATAAACAAAGCTTGTCCTGCAGCATTGCTTTGGTCACCTTGATCTAACGCTCTGTGTGTGTTGTAGGTTCACTTTCAACAGCCTCCTGTTCCAGGCCTCCCATCTGACATCCTGACTGTTGGGCAGACCCTTGAGCACCCGAGTATCAACCTGCTAAAATCTGGTGCTTGGATCTGCTTCCTGATTGTCATTATTCCTGCAAAATCAATGCAGGAAGCCTGAATCCTCTATCCATCACATTGCAGTAGCAGCTGTAACCCCACAGTAGCCCCACTGTGCTACAGGCCCCTCACACACTTTTTAAGAGTCTTAAAGCTCACCCTCCAAATGAATGAGACAAAGAAAGAACTGTGGTTCCAACCTGCCAGGCAATCAAAGACATGAGTGGTTTTAGTTAAGATGGAAATGCAAGTTATACACAGGAACTGAGCCCACATGTCCCCCTCATCCCAGTCAAGCAGCTTATTCATGGTCACATCCAAACTTTCGTTTCGGTAATTGAGAACAACAGAGTCAAGTGCATTCAGATGAGGAACAGCCAAGACAAAAAACCAAACCAGACAAAAAGCCAAATATGCAAATCAAAATGTGTCCAAATATTTTCTTGAACTGAACATAGACTCCAACTCCCAGACCCTTTATCCCAAAAGGGCCAATTACCACAGCCTCAATTGCTGGCTGACGAGGCCAGAGCACTGGTGTCTCACAAGGAGTTATCTGCCAAGCCAGAGTGCATTTCCCCATCTCCAGCCTAAGCAGCTCAGAGCACAGGTAACACCATCAACAGTTTTGCACACAGAGCCGTCCTGGCCCTTTCCCAGCAGTCCTTGTGCACTGAAGTTGTTGGGCACAAATAGCCACACTCATCTTTTACAGCTCATCCAAAACCCACAGGGTGAACAAGCAGAACGCAACACAATCTGTACATTTGTTGACCTCTCAGCAACAGTGGTTCTGTGAACCTGCAGCACTATTCCTGAAGCAGAGAGCAATAAAGTAGAAGATTGTCTGCCTCTTACAGTACTGGAAAACCACTCTCTGGCACTAATGCCAGTGCAAAGAGTTAGCAGCAATAGCCGGGGTTGGCAGAAGCCAGCACAAGAACCTCAAAGGTGCTGAGACCAGCTGAGCTCTACAGATTGCTCTGAGCAGCCTTCTACCATCAGCAGTGCCCAGAAGCAAGGAATGTGACACATTTCTCTGGCATTCCCACTGGAACAGGCAGGTATCGGCCCTTTACCTGAAAACATCCTGGTCCTCGTGGTCTGTGGGGGGGTTGTTCCACTGGGAGGGGATCCGACAGTAAAAATCACTGGGGATGGGCTGGCAGAGCCCCCAGCCCGGGCACCAGAGTGCAGGGTCCCTCCGTAAGCACCTGAGGGAGCTGGGGAGACAGTTGAAAGGTGCAGACTGGCGTTACAGGAAGGTTACTCAGAGCTCGGGTGCCTAGCCCAGCAGAGTGTTCCTGCAGACTCTCCTGGGACACAGCGGGTACCAGCACAGGCCAGTGAGGCATCCCCAGCAACACAGGCCACAGGACAGAGCCTGGGCAGCGCCAGCCACTGCTGCAGCTGCTCTCCCTCCTCGCTGCCTGACCTGCACGCCCACAACACCCACCCCTGCAGAGCCATTCACACTCGAGCCGCCTGGCACCAAGTCACCACTTCCACAGATTATCACACTCAGAAGGGGCCAAAAGAGGAAGCCCTGCCTACAAAAATCACACCACTATGCAGCAGTTACACAGCACACACAGCCCACAGAGCAGGGGAAAGCAAACACCACTGCACTCCTCACACACGGCACTCGCTTCCTGTGCCAAGAGCCACTGGCACAGCAGCCTCCCATCTGCAGGAGGCCTGTAGGCAAACCCCGACCCAGAACATCCTGCCAGATCTGCCTGGCCTCCCCACCTACCTGCAATTTCCATTGGTTTCTCATTGTTCAGGCTGTCGCTGCTGCCAGCTTCCGAGATCTGTGCCCCAAAGGCTGCCTTCAGAAGCAGGTCAGTGAGCCTGCCTGTGCTCAGAGATCTAAAAAGAGTACATACAACACGATGCTGAAAGTCAACAGGTGCAAGGTGACAGCTAACTTCACCTCTTTGTGCCATTCCTGGTCCACAGCCACTTAACACTACACAGTAAACAGTCTGGAGCTAAGACAACCACTCTCTCTTTCAACAGAGCATCTGAAGCGCCTCCTGCTACTTGTAGAAAGCACAAAACTGTCATGACTCACTGCAGTAATTCAAGTCCTCACTACATTAATACAACACAATTTGGTTTTGTTGAAAGGTATGAAAATTAATATCAGAGGACGCCTGCAGAACATTGGGGAAAGCTGCAGTGTGCAGAGAGGCACGTAAGAAAAACTTAACAGCAGCACCTGAGTGACTTTCTCTCCCGCAGTGCTCGTGACAGCCAGCAAGTGGCTTTCCAACAGATCTCTCTTCTGTGCCCACTGTGTGATGGAAGAGGAACACCCAGAACAGCCTCTCCTCCATGACAGGCCCCACAGAGAGCAAGCCAAGCACTTGAGTGACTGCTTGTCTGATAACAAAATCCTGCATCCCCACTTGATGAAACTCTGCACACTAAACATGGTGTGAAGCTCCAGATAATCTGTTTTAAAAATACAGGCCATGGCCTGCCCCTGTAGAGGATGACTTTTAAAATCTGCATCCTATCTGTTTGCAATCCAAAGGCTAGCAGGTAACTACACAATGTTTACAGATGCCTCAAAACTTCAGCATTAGCTGGGGTTTGAAATTTTTCCCACCCATTCTGTATTGAGGAGTGAAGCACCACTGTGTGAAGCAGACTCCAGCTCACCTGCCCTTGATCTCTTCCACAGGCCTCAATCCCAACCCAGTTTGCTGGCAGTGGAAATGACCCATCTCCTTCAGATCTGGCAAGGTCTTGTTCCGTGTTGGAGTCATCATGACCCCCTGATGGGCCAAGAGGGTGAGGAGATTCTGGGAACTTGGGGTTTTGGGAAACTCAAATGGGGACACAGCCTAAGAAGAACAGAAAGAACAGAGATCTGTCTTTAAAGTGAAGGAGGAAGGCTCCTCATGGTCCCTATTAGTTTATCAAAGTTTTACTTCCCCTGCCTGCTCCCAGCCCCAAGCTCTGCTCAGCTGCTGAGCGCTGCTGCCCGGGGAGAGCTGCCCGTGGGAAGTAGGACACTGCCCCACTGCACACAGATCACTGCTCAGCCTTCACAGGACAGAAGCAAGTGCTGATAAATCCAGGTCAGAGCTATCCGCTCATGCAGCAGCTCATCCCCAAATTACCCAGAAGATTGAGGTGTGAGCGGCCCAAAAGCAGACTCCTGGGCATACCTTTGTAGGGGAGCCCATTATTGTTGGCAAAGGGCTTCTCTGCATGAACTCCGAGAGCTTTGGTGAGGATCGGAGCTGCCGGCAGTGCTGCAAGCCATGAATCTGCAGAGGCTGGCTGACTGGGGTATGACCAAAGTGAGCAACAAGAGGATCAGAGTGCTGCTTGGTTATCTTCTGCCTGCAGGAATGCAAATCCGACAGGTTGGGAGCACTGTGGAGCCGGGAGCCCATCCCTCGAGGAGACTGCTCAGGTGCCGAGGAACCTGGAGGGCACAGAGTGACAAACCACATCACCCTCTGGTTCCAACACAGAGACACAGCCTGATCCCAGGAGCCACGGCTCCAACAGCTGCAGATCAAAGCCTTCTATGGCTCAGGGTGGCACTGAGCAGAGCCACAGCACTGCCAGGCCTGGTCAGGTTTTGAGTCTGTGGGAGGGTGAGGCATGAACAGGGAAATAAAAGGACAGCTTCTTTCTTTCATTGCTGCCCTTTCAGAGACACACACCCTGACTGTCAGAGCTCAGCAGCAAGGAAACTACACATCAAACAAGCCCCTTAGCAGAAGGGGTGTTGGAGGTTTTGAGATGCTTTTCCTTCATTCTCTTCATTGGCTTCAAAGTCCCAAATTTGAGTTTTTGCAACACAAGGTCTGTCAGCACTGGAAGATGCTGGCTGATGGGATGTGAATGGATCAACTCCCACCAGCTCACAGAGGCCAGCTTGGCTGGCCAAGCATCCAGAGAAGCTGCTGAAGCAACCAACCCAACTTAGAATGCCGAGACTACAGTTCTGGCTTTATCTATAGGAATAATGAAGGAAGGTAAGGACCAACACACCGGCAACAGGAACACGGCTTCTCACTTCTGCTCCAAGAGAAGATGGGATAACAGTCTGGCTGGGCTGCTCTGGGATTGTTCCAACTGTGAGGGAACACAATAAAAAGAAGTTCATTCAGTATTAAGTTTCCATAGGCAAGAACAGCTCTATGCACCACCTGTTTATAGAAAGATGCCAGTTATCTCTTCCATCTTCTCAGCCCTAGCTGTGTGGTGAGAAGATCCTCAACTCCTGTAAAAGGAGGTAATAAAAACTCTGCCTGGTATTAGTTTAGCAGGCTTTAGTCTGACTTTGCAATGATATTAGTTCAGAGGAATAGAATATGAATGTTCTGTATTTCCACATCAGCAGAGACTAATAAATACAGAAGTGGAGACACCAGAGATATAGAACAGCTCATTATATCAGTCTGTTCTTTTACAGAAAACAGCAAATTGAATCCATTGCACACTGGGATTCCCCTCATCCCTTTCCATTTGAATTGCTTCTTAGCATCTAGATCAGGCTACCAGATATTCAGTCAAAACTTTTTAGTCTGGAAGTTCAGGCTCTTTCAAAGCTGGTCAGAATTCTGCTTTGACGATAATTGGCTTACATTTGTTCTCACCCCAACCCGAGCCAGTAAAAAGATACTTTGCACTTACAGAAGCCCTCTTCTGAGGGCAGCAAAATGTTTGATGCAGGCACCAAAGCAAAGCTTGCCTCTCCTGGGGCTAACAGGGATTTTTCTCTCCGTTTTACTGAGGCCAAAACACTTGTCAAATAATCTGTGGAAAAGAACCACAGGGGAACACAACAATCTGAACTCTCTACTACCTGGCAGCTACAGCTGGTCAAACCCCCCCTCTTCACAGGAAAGAGGCAAATGATTTTACTAGGACAGCAATGTGCCAGCTTACATCTTACCTTGTGGTGATGGCATAAAGGGCTTGGCACCACCAAAGGAGAGCTTTTTAGTGCTGGGCACAGATCCATGCTCTCCAGGATAAGGAGGGGAAGCACCAGTTTTGGGAAAACCAAGAGGACTTGTACTGCTGGACGTCCGGACCGTACCAGACCTTACAGGAAACAAGAGCAGCACACAGGTTACTGCAGAGGCCAGTACAAAAGAGGAAGGAGAACAGCATTGCCCAACACACAGTTACTCCCACAATAGCACAGCTTTGTGACTGTTTATCCTGGATGAAAATCCCACTGTTCTAGAACTATACCAAAACACCTTAGGATGATAGTCCTTGTTCTCAAGAGTTTAATTTCAAATAAATGAAAAGAACAATCGAGGCTAGCTTAGCTGTAAGCAGGACAGTCATTTCTCAGAGACACTTTAGATGCTTGCAGGTATCTACATCAATCCTGAACAAGACAGAGTTTCCTATCTTGCCATGTCCAAGCTGTTTACTGTAGGCAGTCTCCAGAATGCTCTGAGAGGGCTTTATTCAAGTGTGCCTCCTGTGCTGAGCCACTTGCCCTTCAGTCAGAGCAACCTTTAGGGAGAAAATTCTGTGCTCAATGCTGAGGTGAAGTGTGCCAAGGCACTGCTCTGCAACAGAGCTTGGACTCAAATCAGGAGCTACAGAGCAAAACTGCAAAACACAACAGTGTGTGGCTGTCAGATCTGAAACACTTCACAACTACCCAGAGGAATCTGAGTTTTTGGGCTGGACAGTCAGAATTGCCTATCTAAACACCCTCAACTCCTTGTGAAGCGTCAACTTAGGGAGTTAAATTTGTAAAGCCCACACAAGCAGGAACCTTGAGTATTACTCAGTGCTAAAATGAAACAGAAGAGGAAACTAGTGGGCAAGTGAGTACATTCACACCATCAGTCTGGAGAGAGATGGGATTATTGCATATTAATTAATTATTTCTCAATATGTTACTCTTTTCACAGTCATTAAGAACACACAGCTTAAACTGTAATCCCATTCTGCCTCTGAAGGCTCCTTCACCAAGGTTCCCATTACACTCCTCTATACGAGAACAGTCTTTTCATCAAGTCCTTCATTCTATTCTCAATTTGGAAACGTTTTTTCTCTTGTTAAAAGAACATTAGTCTCAACCAGTAGGTGGTTTTCTGGACAGGGATAAGTGACTCTGATCCTTCATGCTTGAGCCACTAAAGATGCTGTCACTAAGGTATCCTGCCTCCTCTGCCAGGGATGCTGCATTTAGCTGTCCTCATGTATCTGAACAGAGGAACAAAGGATATGGGTTTCAGCAGTGCCAGGAATGGCAGAATCATCCTGATGAATTGTCAGTAAATCTACTCAACATCGCTTCCAGGTGTATATTTCTCACTTTATGCCACATTTCAGAAAATAAATACATTTTTGAAAAAATCTATTTCAGTAGTTGAGATAGTTGAGTAGTTGATCTGCCACCCTCCCTGCCCCTATTCAATGTGTTACCACATTCTGCAGCCAAGTAAATCCATGCTATAATCACATGCTTAGAAAAATGGAAATACTTGAAAATTTTAACCTAAAAATCACTTCTCTTCAGGTTGCTCCAGATTCAGAGGCTAATGCTCATCGAGTGCCTGGCCCTGAAGCAAAATGAATTTCCAAAGAGAAAGGTGAGGAGATACCTAGATATTCAGCAGCAGAAACTATTGCCCTCACATGTTTTTAGTTCTCCAGACCATGAGCCATGCACAAGGCCGAATTTTATCTATTAGGAACTTGCAGAAAAAAGCCACCAGGTGACTGCTGCTGCTGGAAGATGTGGAATGTCAAATGCCACCCTGCAAGACCCAGCAGACGAGCAGGACAGGTGATGTGACCAGAGGCACATACACCTAATTAGCACCCCACCAAACCCCACATCTGTCCACAGCCACGCCACGTTACACAGGCACACAGCAGCCAGTCAGGTGACAGGGGGACACTTCTCAGACACGAGAGTGTGCGTCAAGGTTTGCAACCCTGTGACTCAGCAAACATGACTGGGCACTGGGCAGCAATGGCCTGCTTGATACACCCAATGTTAAAGTGGAATCACACTTAAATGCCTGGTGGAGTTTTCTCCTGCCATTCCTGAAGGGTGTCAACTGAACCTGCTGATTAGAGGAAGTGATGGCTAGAGATAAGTATGGCTTCCTGGGGCAGAAAAAACATGACGCCAGAGATGCTGAGAAGATGCTAAAAGCAGCCTCTGAATCACCCTGATTGGGCCCATTCCTCGAGTTCCTGTTGGCAGGGAAATGCCAATCTCAGCATTACACAGGGGTGACTAAAGGGAGCAAAACATGGCAGTTTGCTCCCTGACTGTAGCTGTGGGCTGTGAGCCTCAGCTCAGCAGCCCATCATAGCTCCTCCAGAGCTCTCTCTTTATACCTCACAGGGATAACCAGGACTCTTGTGAGATCCAAAACCAATGGCATCCTCAAGTTTTGCTGTCAAAAACACAAGGCATGTAGGAAACAGGACAGAGTTTACCACAAATCTGCCACACACTCGAGGAAATGAACATAAAACAGTATTAAAGTAACAGTGGCACAAACCAATCCTTCTGCTAATCCCTATCCCTGATCAATATCAGCATATTGTGTCTCTACTTCTGGGTCCACTTCAAATAAGCCTTATCCTGAATTAGGCTGGCTGGAGCCCAAACTTAGGCTGATGTAGGTATTACCCTACTTTCGAAATCTAAACTTTAACTAATCCAGATACCAACACAACTCATCCAAAAAAAGACATGACATCTCCAAGACACTTCTATTTGAGTGCCCCTGCTGCACAAGCTCTTTAAGATCCTGTACTTGTCTCCTTCCCATCAGTCTATGACCTGAGCTGCTGCTGCCAACCAGAAATGATACGTGAGACAAGACAGAAGCCCTATATGTCTTGAATGTACCAGGCACTACCTCTGAACTCAGAAGGTCAGCTGTCTGCTCCAGACTTGGCGGCAGGGTCTTCCTGACAGCCTTCAGAAAACATGCTCTGCCTCACGGGCATAAATTGCTCATGATTTACTCAGTCCTGGCTGCATAACCACATTAATATGCAGCTCGTGCACAACACATCATCTATGGTATGACTGCCTACAGGAACCAATTAAGGTAAAGTCAGGTAGGTTCTGTAGCCCCATCCATTTCAGTTGTTTATCTCAAATTTTCCTTTTATAAAGGCATCTGCCAGATGGATGGTTCTCTCTGCTTGGACACTTGGACATCCAATCCATAGCTGGCATGGGAAAAGCTGTCAGACTCAAAGTGGCTCAGCCTTCACTCCGAGCTGACAAGATCTTTCTCACATAAAACACACAGGAAAAATTCACAGTGCTAGCAAATAAATCTCAACATCACCACAAAAATACCCCAAAATACACCACGCTGGCTCCCTACAGCGAGGAGGAAAGCCCAGCACAAAGGGAAATTGATACAGGTACAGAGAGCAAAGTGTAAAGCAGTTTGTTTACAGACTCCCTCGTCCCAGCCCCAGCACTTACCGGGGAGAGGAGTATGGATTGGGAGACTGCAGGTTCTGCTCGATCCGACGGTAGTTGTGGATCTGTGTGGGGACCGGGATGGGCACGGAGTGTCCGTACTTGCTGCTGGAAAACTGCCCTGGCCGGCTGTGGAAAGGAGACACACAGAGACAACCTCCTGTAAGGGCTGGGCTTTCAACCAGGTAATTGGAGATTTTATCTTCATGAAGCAACTGCACGCAGGGAGCATCCCCTGGGCTGCTATGGGGCTGTGGGTTTGCACCGGGAGGTGGTTCAAAGTCATATCAAAGGGAAGTGGCACCACACATCTCCTGGGAACAGCCACCTTTCCTCCAGCACCATTGCCACCCACAGCCTGACGTTAAAACGTACACCCAGGCTCACCACTCCCTCCAGGAAAGCCAGAGCCCTGCTATTTCAGGCCATGGCTGGCCTAGTTTCCAACAGCTCAGATCCACAGCCGAGCAGACAGTGCTGAGCAGGGGCTGAACGTACGTGGCTCACAAAGGACACGGCACAGACTTTGCTGACAAGAGCTGCTTGTGATTGACTCACACAGAGGCACTGCTGCAGCCACGGCATCCCCGTGGAAGCCTCACACCACGAAGGGAATGTAGTGGTGCAGATCAGGGTATTGGCAAGTCAACTACAGGGTGGAGAAGGCAACCCAGGGGAAAATAAATTTGAGGGACAGGAGCTGGTATCTACATACCCATCAAGGACAAGATAGAATACCACGCACACAAAGTGGGACAAGCCCACTCTGCAAATTTCAGGCTCCTTCCATCCAAGCAGGTTAATTGGCTCATGTCTGATACCTGCTCCCCCAGGTTATTCTTGGCCTGTCCACCAGGCTACACACGAACCATGCCGTACAAAACCCATGCAAATACCACATTTCACTAAGTAGCCGCCTGAAATCTTTTCCCAAAGCCCCCAGAATTCTAGGATTAATTGCCATGGCAATGCTATTTACAACTGCCAACACCAATTGCAGGGATGTTGAACAATTACAGGAAGATCTTATTGGTAATGAAGGCTTCTGCAGTCTCCCTCACTGTCATTTGAGGACACACACCTTGGTCTGCCCCTGACAAGCTGGAAGCATCACTCCTTTAGGTCTAACACTTGGAATGGAAATATTTCACATGAGATGAAGGGATATATTTAATTTAGCAAGAACACACATGTGTACTCAGGGGAAGAAAGCAAAGTTTGTGACTTATTTGGCAGTTCAAAGCATCCCATTACCACAATTTCTGTTTTGAGGAGGGGTTTATGGTGACAGCACGGAACAAAGCTGACCTGCAGTAAAGTGTCTGCAGATCTCCACACAGAGCATGTGAAGACACTCCTCCATCACAGGAGAGCTGAATAACTGAAAGAGATCTTTCATCAAGGCTGAATGATCAAATTATTCCAATCTCTTCATTTCTCTCTCAACTTTTTTAAGTTCCATATATTCTTCCTTGTGTGCTCTCATTTCTTCCACCAAGAAAACACTCTTAATTCCCTGCCTTGTCTCCAAAAGGCAGCATGGATGCCTTGATTCTTCACTGACACACAGTAAAATAAAGGCATTCAGGGTTTCCGGTGGCTCAGCAAAAAGGTGAGGCTTTGGTGTCTCTGCCTTCCATGAGTATAAAACATAGTGTTGTGATAGACATAAATCAAACAAAGCTTTAACCAAAAAATCTGAAGGTTCACGTGAAGCCTTGAACTCACTTCAAACATACATTTCAAACGCTATCCTTTCTGTCTGATCAAAATTCTTTATGAGAACAGAAGTTCTTGGGTAAAAGGATCCTCCCTCTCCCCAAGAGTTATTTCCTTCACATGTTGCAAGTTGCAAAGGAAATGATCCAAAGGAGATGACAGACACTAAACCTGCTAACTGGCCTCAAGCCCTAAAAAATGCAATTGACCATAAACCTGCAAAGTCCAAGACATAAAGCTGGGACAGGGAGTGTAATTACTTGGCAGTAATTAAAAGCTCTTTGAAAACAGTATTAAATCTACTGCTGTGGGGTACATCCAATAAATTACCTTTCATTAGATTTACTAAATATCTTCAAGGAAGTGTTAAAAAAAAATGAATTAAAAAAAAAAAGGATCAACTATCAGCATATTTTCCTTCTGCCCAGTCCTTAACCTATTAATTAAGAGCAAGGAGAGTTGTCCTAGAGTGTACCATGACATCCTGTGGAAAACCCACTGCTGGCCACTCTGAAACAGCCCTTGCTTTCTGTCCCAGTTGGAGTGCAGCCAGCATTGCTTGCTAGCCTGGAGCCACACACGGATGGGAGAACTACTGCTTCCAAGTGAGCAGGCAGAGGGAAAACCAAGAGTCCTCTGCACGAGTGGAGCTGAGTCCTGAACCAACAGGCCCCATGCCATCTACAGGGAAGGGCACTGAAACCCAGTAAGGGTGGCACCAGTTCTGAGCACTTTCAGGGGACAGATAAAAGAGCACACATTACTCTCTGGACTCAGAGTAACTGATCCAGTCTTTCATTACTGATGTCTTATTCCCCATCCTGGACAGCATAGAAAGGAACTTTTCAGTGTTTCTTCAAGGCAGATATAAAAGTGGGAAGTAGCACGAGAGAGTTTGGAATCTGCTCCCCAGAAGCTGCTGGGAATGAGCAGGAAAGACAGTGAGAGTGGAAACACGTTTAGGTCAAAGCCTCTGGCATTGACTGGCCACCTTGGGATCCAGTAGAAGACAATGAGGTCAGCTTGGTGAACAGCGAGAAGTGGGCAGCATTTGTAGTCAGCTTAGATGAATTTCCCCTCACTGGTACCCAGAAGCAAGCCCAAATCCTTTAATAGAGACTGATCTCCAGAATGCAAAGGAATCAGTTAAGGAATAAGCTGTTAAAAAGCTTAGCAGGCGATGGCATGAGAAGCCTCATGCAATTAAACTCCACACTGTGGTACACGCTTGCCAATTAATCTGATCACGTCAGCAAGGCTCTGAGCTATATTATTCTCTGTTAAATTTGTATGCTTTAAGGCTATGTTTTGTCATTTTCTGGGCTCTATTCACATGACAAATGTGCTCAACACACAGCCTGGGACTTCATTTTCTTCTTAAAAAAGATTTTAGGGTCATCAATCTCTCAGTGTGAAATCCCCTTCAACTGTCTTCCCCCGACAGGTGCCATATTGACAGAACAGAAGATGAAAGCTGTCCTGCTTCCATAGCAGGCAAGAACAAGATGGGAAGCAACACCACCAGCTCCCTGCAAGCTAAGCACGTACCCTAAAGCCTAGAGTGGAGGGGATCACCTTCCACAGACCATTAACACCTTCGGAGCACAAAAGTGTCTGGCCCCACTGGGCAGCTGGTGCTGTTACATGTGGGCAGCTGTCACCTACAATGCTTCTAAAGGCCAAAACTGAGTTTAGAGCAACTGGTTTAGTTGGAACTAAACCCATAACCACTCCTGTTTGCACATGTTCCTCCTACTCCTGCATCCCCCATTAATTAACAAGGTCCAGTATCACCATTACTTTACAGAGACACAATGCAAGGAGCTTTACAACAAACAACTAAGGAAGCCCTCATGTGTCCTTCAACAGCAAAGGGAGATGAACAACACTCCCTCACACTTGTCCAGTAACTCAAGTCCATCATAACTTCGGCCTTGGATGAAGTGTTGTGCTCTAATTCACTGTATGAATTAGAAACAAGGGTCTTTAGCTGGAACACCCCTCTCCTCTGAGGGCTGAGCAGCACATACATGCCAGTGGAGTACATTCACCTTCTGCTTGAGAACAATCCCTGCCCCCTCAGGGAACAGAGTTAATTCCAGCTCTCCTACATTCTTTCCTAGCCCCTCTTGAGAGCCAGAAGAGGGAGAGACAGGCTCAGTAGTTGGGACTGATCAGTGCCCAAGGCTGGGGAGTTTCTCCTGGGTGTTTCTCTTCACCCTTTAATTAGGAGGAGAGATGTGGATCTTGCCCAGCATACCAAGAGCAGTAAAATCCCCCCCCAGAAGTCAATGGGTGTTTGATTATTCAGTGTTGCACAGACACCACCAAACAGTTTTTCTTACCCGGATGGGCTTGGAGAACTGCTGTATGAGGGTGATGGAGATGGAGTCCTTCCCTGGCTTTCCAAGCCTGCTGAAGTCACCAGGGAACTCCTGAGGAGAACGGAAAGAACCCAGCTGTAAGAGCCTGGGAACCAACCCTGTTTCCCTCCTACAAAACACAGTAACAGAGCTGTGTCTATCCAGCACCTCAGCTGTGGGAGCTCTGGAGACTGCCACACTGCCCCCACCACAGGAAACTGAAAATGGTCAGAACCAGGCAGGTGATATCCCTGAAAAAAAGGCTGCCTCAGGAGCATCTTCTCTCCCATCCATCATAACCCCACAGTCCCAAACACCCAGCAGGCTCCAGTGGCTGGGCCACTCCAGGTGCTGTGGTGGTCTTACCCACTGTACATCAGGCTGTCCTGGATTGGTTTCCCTCCTGCAGCCTCAGCAGTTAAATCACCTGAGGGATAAGAAAGTGCAGAAAAATATTAATTCAAGATAATTTTCTTAAAAACCTTTATACATTCATAGCAATTGAGATTTTGTGTAGAATTTCCTGTTCTCCTAAGCGCTGCTGAGCTGTTCCTGAAGTCAGTGTTTTGCAAACACTGTGGGCTGGAGCTGAAGCTCACGGTGGATGCTGCTGATCCTTACATCCCGAAGTTTTGGAAAATTTAAGCTAAAAGCAAGCCCTCTTGAAAAGGGGCCAAAACCTGACAGAATCACTTGGGGCAACAGGTCCATGTCCACCTGGTGCAAGTCACTGGTGGCTGTGTAAAAGTGGTACATGCTGCTCATAGGGCTTTGGAACATCCCTGTCCTCTGTGGCAAAAATCCAGGGCAGCCAAATGAGCTGGCAACTGGATACACAACAAACATCCGAACACTGGGAACACGACCAGCACCAGGCAAGTGCATACTGGTCCCACCAATTCCAGGGAAAACACAAGCTCCTCCTTATCCTAAGGACTGCAGAGATCTTTCAGAGATTACAGTTCTACCCCTCCAAATTCCTGTTTTAATATGAGTGGTGCAACTATGAAAGGAGGAATCACAGCATTTATCACCACCTTCCAACTCAGCAAAGCATCACACACATGGGCAAGGCTGAACAAAGTCCTTCTAGTGGTGAAGTAAGGACTTGTGCACGAACATACTTAAGACATGTGGCTCAACTGAGGCCCTTGTTCTATGTAATCTGCATTTTCAAGAAAGTCCTATCAAAGTATAAACACAAAGGTGCTAAAATAAAATTTAGAGCGTTTGAAGAAAAAACAACATATTTGAGTTTTTCTCGGGGACTTTTTCAAGTGTAAAATCCAGCTTGCTGGCTGAAATCCTGTCCTGGACTGTGATGCTGAGTGAAACTGAAGACAGGATAACATGGTAAAAGCTTCTGTGAGAGAGAGACTTTTCCCTGTGAGCCTATTTATCTTTTTTCCAGTTGGATTTCCAGGCTCAATCTCTTACTGAGGTCCTCAAGTAATCTTTACTCCCAAATACTGTCTTTAAAGGTAATTACAAAATATCCTATGAAACTAGCCAGTGAGCCAGATGTCCCTCGCAGCTTGAACAAAACCATTCCTGCTATTCAGTCAAAACAGAAAGGTTTAATCACTCTTTCAACGTTCCAATATCTGCTCTTATCCACATCCTGCCCTGCTCAGAACACCTGCAGTTTCAGAAACCACCTTACTTGAGAACTGTGCTGGGACCATGACAAAGTCATCTGTGTCACAGGAGGAATTCTTGCTGCTGCTTCCCGCGGAGTCCTTGGATCCATGCAGAAACCCAGGAGAATCCTGGGTAGGAGATGCCAGCGCCTTCTCCTGCAGCTGCTGCTGCATCTCTCCAAGGGACTGCTAATTCAAGGAGAAAACAAACACTGGTTTCAGCACAGCTACTTCATCATTCTGCTCCGTCCTTTAAACTGAGCTGTACAAGGCTACAAACAACATTTTGCTGATAAACCAGGGCTGATGGTTTGCCAGAAGCAGCTGTTTAGTTTACTGAAAAGGAACAGCCTTTTACGTCCCTGTCAGAACAGCGCATCTTTTGTTACACAGAACATACTTCCAGTGTGTGTGATGCACCACAGATAGCAAAAATTCACTTGAGGTATGGCATCCCTCTGCTGAGGCTTTCTGGATCAACCACGCATTTTCTACCAACTCACTCTACTATGGCTGGAAATCCAAGAGGAGTTTTCAAAGATACTTTTGGTTGTTCTTTAGGGTTATGTTTTTTCTGTTTTGTTCTTAAGCACAGAACCATCTGGTCTCTATTTGTGCTTTCGCAGCACTTGGTAATATGGAAATAAGTGCTCCTGAACTTTCAAGACCACCCTGTTTTGCTGTACCGCTGCTAAGGAGCTAAAGAAAGGCCCAGAAGAGACTTAACTCTCATCAGATAAACAGCTCACAGCTGTCAGAGGCAGGAGAGTCCCTAAAAAGTCCCATTTTCCTGCTTCCTTCAGCTAAATGATGAATAGCCCCACAAATCCCCTGGAGTTGCAGACAGATGGAGGAGGCCGGATGGTTTAAGGAAGCTTTAAGGCAGCTGAACTGCCCACAGAGCAGATCACAATCTTTATCCTAATGCATTTCCAGGCTGAGAAAGACTTGAGGCAGCTTTCACTTGGGCCTCATTAAGACCTTGTTCACCCTCCAGAGACTCTCCTGCTGCACCAGTGGGGACTCCCTCTCACAGCACACGCAGTTCATACAGGCAGAAGGAATTTTTCAGCTGTCAAAGTTGCCTCTTTTCCACCCAATCTGCAAACTCTGCCCTGCAGACATGGCATTTTTCCCAGACTGAGCCAGCACACCTCCATCAGCAAAACCTCTCCAAAGGCAGAGCAGGAGAGGTGCAGTAAATAACATGGGACCCCCTCGAAGTCTGGCAGTGATTCTGTACCATCCTTAAGCTTCCCAGACCAGGAAAGCTCAGGAGAGTGAGTCTGCTTTCCACACCATCTGCTCATTCCTGGAGTCTCATGGCCAGGATGGCCTCAGCCAACCACCCTCAACTTCAGGCTGCAGGGAGGAAGCTCTCAGGGGCACAGTTATGAAACATTCCGAGGGGAGCAGACCTTTCCTCTCTGCCCAGCTCACACCATGAGCACCTGCATCAACTTCTGATAGAGCCCCTCAGCCTTTTCCACACCAAATTGAGATACTTTGGCCCAGGGAAACTCAGAGAACAGAACAAAAAAAGCAGTCGTGCCAGGGAAGAAACAATCCCATTCTTCTCCCTTCCCTTTACCCATCACACCACCAACATTCCTGAGCTCAAAGTCAAAGGCTGTTTTCACCAAGAGCTTTCAAAAACAAGCTTTCAGTTCAGCGAGCTGGAGGAATGTCACTTCACTGGTCAGTTAATATTCTGCCTTCCAGAAAAGTTTTCACCATTTCAGGTAACCAGAGAGAAAATCCATCAGTTCAGATCATCTTTCGTAAGACCACTGGACTGTGGCAGGTCTGGTCTGAGCAAAACCAGCTTTGCTGAATGTCCCTCTGTGGTGCCTGGGCATGCTGGTCAGATGGAGGTGGATATACTGCCAGGCTAAAGAGACTTTGCTTGAAATCACAGACCCTGCAGCCAAGGAAGCAGAGCTATACCCTGAATTAGCAACTGGTCTGGGTTCCAAGGAGCTTCCCATCTTTGCCAAGACAAGCTAGTGCTGTATACCGAATTCTTTCATAAAGGCTTTTTATCCAACAAGCAATGGCACATTGAAATATGTATTGGGGAGAGAAAGCCAACCTTCAGCATCCAAACTCTAAACTGGAGAGAACACTGCACCAAACCTAACCACAGCTACAGTGTTCAGTGACTTGCACCAAAAGAGAGCAAAAGCACAAACCTAATTTCAAAGATTCAAGCAGGGAAACCATTAACACAGACAGTGCATCCTCTGAGCTGTACTTACAGGAGGTGATGCCAGGTGGGAAGTGGAAGAGCTGCTGGAGGAACTACCAGAGCCAGAACTGGGATAAGAAGGCATTGGCACGGAAGCAGCTAAAACCAGCAAGACATAAAACCAAAAGAAGTGGTTAAACCAAGATCAAGCAATAATAAAAAGTCTTCTTTGTCTTTTCCCATCAGGTTTATTTCATGCACCATCATGTATTTCATGTATCATATGTGGTCAATTAAAAGAGAACAAAAGAAAATCAGCATTCTCTTCAGTTATGTGATTCACATCCATCCACTCCTCCGTGCACACTCTCACAAGTCTTAGAACTCCTGACCAAGGTCAGACGCCCACTCAACAGCTGACCTACCCAGGCAGTAAGATGGTTTTTGTCCTAAAGAGCCTCCAAAGCATTTTAGCAAATGCAGGGAAAGAGAAACAGAAAAGTGAACTGAGTTGCTCATGTCTGGGGCAGAAGTCAGGAGCTAGGCCATACCCCGGCAGATTCTTCTTTGTGAGACCTCGTGCCTTGGCACACGTACATCAAATATTGGGAGCTCTGTGCCAAGTTAAACACATGCCTACTCAAAGCCTATGTGTTTGCTGTCCAAACAGCCACTCGGGCATCCCAGGCCACACGCTCCTAGCAAAAACTCAAAACCTAAGAGAAAACCCTCAAGGAGGCTTCCTCAAGGAAGTAGTGCATTGCTTCCTACAGCTCAACTTGGTCACTTCTGCAAGTTAAACACGTTTTAGTCATTTAATATCTTTGTACAGAAATTGTTTCCACAGCACAGACCATTCCTGCATCCCTTCCTTTTATGTTTTATTGTTCAGTATAGGAACTGCCAATTTTATTCACTTCATTGTTGCATTGGCCTTTGTAACCCTCACAGAGGCCTAAAGCTTACACTGAAAAGCCTGGTTGGCACTGACCTTCAGGCAGAAAAGATGATTAAGGCATCCAGTGACTTATGCAAGTGAGGTTCAGTGAATAACAGAAGAGCTTAGCTCAGCCAAGCAGGGAGACATTCAAAGGTAACAATGGCTCTTCAAAGGACTTTGAAGTAGTTAGTGGTTCAAATTCCCCAGTCCACCTGCACAAGACTGAACAGCACAGAAGAGCCCAAAATCCCCACTTCAAGGCAGCCTGAAGTCAGATTTTACACTGGAACCATTCTGGTGTTTGAATGACTTAAGATAGAGATCAGAGATAATGCTTAATTGAGGAGAGGAACACTTTGCTGCTCTTCAATTATGCCGGCAGAGAATTAGCACCTTCTATCAAATTTCTACTTTTACAGTATCTGTGCTAATGACTCCATACGTAATACAAGGGAGATTAATAACACCTAGAAGAAGAATGCTTGTCTGAAGTAAAACTACCTCTGTCATTAATCCCATTAGATACTACAAACTATTTACTCTATTCAACAGGCTAGAAAAATTAAAGTTCATCTCTCTGCAATTAACTGTTGAAACTGTGTTCTAATGATAAAAGAATGGGAAAATATGCCTTTTAATAAAAGGCTTTAGGAAGTCTTTCCATGCAGCCTATCAAAGAAGGTTAAAGGATGACTGGACCAGAGTATTTTATCACAAAGAGAGCAGTCGCTGAGACACTGAATTCCTTGGTCTGAGAGAGATGTAACAAGATCCAGCAACAAGAAAGAGAAGCCAAAGCAGTGTAGACTTAAAATACATATTTTAATATAAGTAACTGACCACTTTAACAGTTTAAGCAGGGTCTCAGTGATCTCCTCCAGCCTTTGGCAACATTAACAAGCAGGAATCCACAGCGGGATGGCTGTGGGGGGCTGGACACATTTTTTTAGCTTCTGCATCTATTCTGCACTAGATTTAGTGCCCTTGAAGAGCTGTGCTGTCCTAACACACTGCCCTGGCTCCGGTACAGGAGCAGGGGATGCAAGTATCCCGAGGATGGGTGCTCTGGGAGGTCGGACAGGGGCTTGGCATGGAGAGCCACTCTGCCCACAGCCAGCACAGCTGCTTCCTCCCCCCATGCTCAGGGAACACACACAGAGGCCTGAGAACTTGCCTGTAAAATGCAGAGCTCTGTCCTGCCTCTATCACACTGCTTTTGATCTCCACAGTCCTCCCACAGAGCCTGCAGAGCAATCCCTAGGACCTTCCCTATAGATTGAATACTAGAAAGGAGAAGAAAAAAAAGTCTCCCCCCCCCATTTATCTTGCCAGCTGCTACAGAACAATTCACCCATGAACAGACAGACCTTCCTGTTATGGAATGGTGCTTTTAAAAAAAGATTAGTGAATTCTCTACTGTATCCACACATGCCTGCTGCAAGACTTGCATCACCATTCATTCTTCCTGGAATCGGTATTTTTGTTAGAGTCATTCCAGTTCTCTCACAAGGTCCCCTCCAGTCTATTTTGGTTCTGTGATTATTGATTTAAACCTGGCTAGATTAGAGACTTTTCTATTTTTGACTATTTGCTTCAGACAGCTTTTCATTAATCAGGAGGGAAGACAAGCTGGCAGACTTTGCCATTATCATCTGAAACTCAAACTCAGCTGCATGAAGCACTCCTTTAGATACAGCCTCTATTAATCACTGTTCTTATTTAAATCCCTTTGAACTCCCCAAATTCACACTAATGCTGTGAGAGCTCCAACTCAGAAGGTCTTGACACTCCAAACAGACTTTGATGCATGCAGAACCATGAGGTTTGGCTCTGACAAACCCTCTCTGACCTCCACATCCCTGTTGGGGCATTTTTCAGTGTCAGCCATGTAGGCCAGCTGGAAAGCAAGATGCCTGCTTCCATCTTCTCCACACACCCAGGCACTCCCAGTTCAAAATTAAAAAGGGTGCAAACACTTGGCTCATCATGTTTTCAGTTGAGTCTGAATGTGGGGAATGTTAACGTGAATTGTAGGCCCCCACCCAAATCCAGAAATTGCTGGATTGTAATTGTAATGTAAATAAGTCTGTTTTCATAATTGTCCTCTCCAACTTGCTCTAGCAACAAAACAGTCATCCTGCACATTGTGTAACCCATGCCAACTGGTTTCAAAATGGGAGAGCTGGGAGCCATAAAGGCAAGCCTGTGCTCCAGCTGTGTGGATCCTGATACTGGATCCTATACTTGTAAAAATAACTTCTGACACATCATCCTACCAGGGGCTCAGTTGTCCTAAAAATATCCAACCCTCAAGTTTTACAGAAAAGCTTTATTTGGAATTTGAGTTCTACATACACTGGAGAGATGCACTTTTCTGATTATCTGGATTCAATTAAAACCACTCATCAAAAAGTTCTTTAATTGTAATCTCTGACAAGGCAATAAAGTTTGAGTGCAAACTCTGAAAGAACTTGCCCAAATAAGCTGCTTTTTTGAGTTTTAAAAGTCTGCAGCATTAAATCTTTTATATGCTGAAACCATGGGGATTTTTTGCTAGTTTTCACCTGAGTATTTAATGTACAGTAAGATTATAAACATGGCAAAAGCCAAGCTAAGGTTGACACATATTTCAGACACTGAACCAACCCTCCACTTCTGAACCATAACTGCTCACCTTTCATGCTCTCTTAACTCAGAGTCGAGGAGGCAGCAGCTTTCCATTCATTAAAGGCAGCAGCAGAAAACCTCCAAAATATTCTGCACGGGTACCAATTACAATGTGTTTACTGAGAGAAGACTTGCACAAGCATCTAATTATGCCTTCTCATGTGTTATTACTGTAACACAAGGCCCCAATACCATATGCTGATCAGACCTGGCTACAGACAGACGACAGTCTGACTAGACACAGCATTTTAAAGACTTTATTAATTAATTTTTACACATCTAAAGTACATGCTTAGTCACAGTTACAAAACTCACAGTATAAAATAAATTATAAACAAACAAACAAAAACAAAGTACACCATCTTAGTTAATAAAGCCCAAGGGCCCTGAATCTGCTCTCCAGGGAGGGAGATGAGAAGAGGGACATAAGAACAACCACCCCTTGAAACAGCAGTGAAGAAGAGGTGTTTGTCAGAAATATCTTATTGAAAGATTTTTGAAAGAAATGTTGATTTTGCTGAAGCATCTCAAAAAACATGCAAATGTATTTCAACAAGAAGTATCCCCCTGTCTTAGCAGCTTTGAAATTATCCACCTGGAGAATTATCTACTTTTGAGGACTCACCAGTTTTCCAGAATTTCAAAGTTACGTTATAATAAAAAAGCCTCAGATGTGAATGACTTAGTCAATGGTTATTATTTAAGCTCTCAAGGAGAGCAAGAAGACAAGGCGCACTCTTCCTAGCCCAGTTCTCCACTGCAGGCCTGAGGGCTTCAATTCAGTCTGAGCACAACCATCATGGTTCAGGTGCAGCTCTTCTTCTCTTTGGTGTTTCCTACACTCATGATGCTGAGCCACACGTTGAGATGAAGAAGCACAGTAAGGCTTTGGACTCATCCCTGCTCTGTGTACCGAGTGAGGGGAGCCCTCCCCTGAGAATTGCAGCCTTGTCAAGACACACTTCAGGTACAGCTGTGCATAGGTCAAGCACACTGCCATGCTAGGCAGCATTCCATGCACCTCAGGTGAGTTTTTCTTATGGAGATCACCAATAACCCAACCTTTGCTGACACACTGGTTCTTCTCTCTCCTAGTCAGAAATCAAAAGGACCACAGGCAGCCCTTCTCCTCCAGGCTCTTCACCACACTTCCCAGAGGCTCTAATCCATCACTGGCGTCTGGCAGTAGCAGAGACCTCACAGCAGACTACAAGAACTCTCTCCCCCACTAGCAGATTTCTGTGCACCACAACTTCAACATCTCTGGCAATGGGGAGGTATTTCTCCCATGCTCTTCAAAGCCAGCAGCAGTCTCTCCTGCCTGGAGAGGAGTCCAGGCTGTGGATGTACATCCAGAGCTGAGGATCAGGAGGGCGACAGAGAGGTCTGGAGTTTGTGTAGGCCTTAGGACCTGCCTGTAAAGGTGCTTTTTTCCTTGGTCCTTGACCCCACACCATTAACCTTGGTGCAGCTGGGGGCAAAGGCTGAGCTACAGTCCCCTGCTCATAATGGCACCTCTGGTTCCTGCACAGAAGGTGTGCACAAGCTGGAAACTGGGGCCAAGTCAGGAGAACCCTCTCCCGTTTTTCCAGGGTTTTCTGCTCCCCTGGCTGGTGAAGCAGCGGGATGGCTGGAGGCAGGAGATGAGTTGGTGGGCATGCAAGAACATCCTGAGGGGGAGATCTTCTGCCCACAGGGGGATCAGGCTCCGAAGGGTTTTTCCCACACAGCCGCAGGGCAGCAGGTGCCAGGAGCTGGGCTGGCTTAGGAGCAGCCCTGTAGGGGCAGAGTCCTTTCCTGCCCCATGTTCCAGGGCTGGCCCCATATCCTGCTGGCACACGTGGGTTTAGGGCCCTGGCTGCTTTGAAAGCACCCCTAAACCAGAAGCGTCTTTTCTTGCCCGCAGGACGATCACCTGAGTGCACAGGTAAAATCTCATCAGGGACAACTCAGAACTCCCACTCCAGCAGTGGGAAAGCAAGAGAGTGATGTGGGTATCAGACAAGGAGTGTCCATCCATGGCACACATCCAAGAGGGAAACTGGGTTTGTGCTGCACATGTTTCCTCTAATACCTTGCATTGGACACTCCAAATTAATCACTGATGAAGATTCTTGGTGCTATCCTTTACTCAGGAGATTAAAGGTCCGGGAGAATCCCTCCAGAGAAGACAACCATACACAAATCCACTAACCCAAGTCTCCTGGTCAGAGGACTATGATGCCCCACACACTAGAAGCAATTCTGAATTGTTTTCCACTGAAAACAAACCTCTGAACCACAGTACGTGTGGCTGCAACTTTGCAAGTTTTGAATCAAAAGGAGGAAAAGAGAACTTTCAGTGGAAGTCTGTGTTTTGGCCAGCTCCCACAGAGTACCAAATGTAACCCTTCTAAAACAAGATTTATCAAGAACTTTGAGGTAAATGATGCAACAAGATTTGGTAACGACAAAATTTGGCTTTTGCACAGTTAACCTGGCAAGTAGGGCCAAGAGTGCCAGCTTCCACCATTCACTGTCCTGAATGGCCCTACAGATGAGGATGAAAAGCAAGACCATGATGCATAATCCTCTGTATCTACATGCACTTCACATAAAGCAGCTGAATACATTTCAAAGCTACATTTGCTTCTACTTTAGGTTCCTAAATATCCCCCTAATCATCTCTTTGAAGATAACTCAGTAAAATTAAATACAGTTTGATGGCAAAATCTGGACATGACACAGAAACAAACACTGAATCCCTGCCTATATAACTAAGGAAACATAAAGCAGTCTTTTTCTTTCCTTTTGAACTAGCAGCAAAGGAAGTCAGGTCATGGTTCAAAAAGAGTTGTAATCAAAAATGCAATACTTACATTTTTTCATAGAGGCACTTGCATCCAAGAATGGGTGATGGAAAAATTCATCTGAAAAAAGTCAAGAACAATGAGTCAGTGAAAGAAAATGACTGTAAGAAGTTTACAAAGCAGCTAAAGCATAGGAAGTTACAGTGTCATACAGTGATTTGTACATGCAACCATGGAAGCTGTCTGACTGTGGCTGCATATAGAACTGGTCAAGAATACAAGCTGAAGACTGGATGCAGGACCTTTTTTCCTCATGAAAAAAGGATGGGAAATTAATTGTATCCCTGGCTGATCAGGATAGTGAATCATCCTAACTGTAGGGATCCGGGGAAGCTGTATTTATCACACTGCACTGCCACTAACTCCACAGAAGAGGAATGATGGACAATACGACTTCCACTGAGTGATATTCCATGACACACAGACCCAAACTCATCATGCACTGAGGGCAGAAATGCATTCTTAATGGGCCACCCCAGAACCACAGCCCAGAACTCCCTCCCTTTCACATCAAACACAACTGCTGCTTCCTCCCCTCATTATGGGAATTCATTGTACAGATCCAGGCCAAGAAAAGCTTCTGTCCTGGCTTGCTGAAGACTCTCTTCATGTTTGCCTGTCCTCACAAGCAGCAACTTCTCCCAACTCCTTCATCTCTGATTCACTGCAGCTCTGTGCCAGAGCCCTCTCCTATCACAATCAGCAATTCAGCCTTTTGGGAGCGTCAGCCATGGATCAACACTGATTACTGAGCTTCAGCTTCTTTCCCAGAATGGATTTCCTGTTGCAACACCCAAGGTTTACAAACTTCTTTTTCTGTAAACAGCTCCTCTTTGGTGACTGAGCTTTCCAGAGAGTAACTGGGGTTTTTGTTTGTCTGCTTTTTAACCTTAAACAATCCCTGTCTCCCCAGCCTCTCCTTGCCACTGCCATGCCAGGGTCCTGCAGCCAGAGTGCAGTGGTCTGGAGCTTAGCCCAAGACAAGGAATGGAACTCTTTGGCAGGGAAAACTGGTATCTCACAGATTAAATCTGCTGTGGATGGAGAACATCCCCATCCTGTGGGAGCTGCTCAGCTGCTGGGGTTTCCTGCTTCTTTTTCAGCCTGCTTCACTAGAGGAGGGTACCATCCCTCAGCCAAGCTGACTCAAGTGAGGGGGTGGAAATGATGATTTCTTTCACTTTTCCCCCTCCCCGCTCCAAACTGCTTATTAGCTGTGCTTGCAAAGCAAAATTTAAACAACCCAGCTTGTAATCATCAGCAGGAAACTTGCAACTTGAAACCCTCCTGGTTTTCCTCCAGATAATCTTGAGATTGCAGAGAGCATCAGTTCCTGGCAGAACAGCAGCTGGGACATACAACAAGTAAATGAAGTTTCAAGCTGATGAGTTGCTGTTGTGTGACTCAACTAAGCTCTGGGGGAGCTCTGTGAAGGTCCCTGTGACATCTCCAGGCAGAGGGTCTCAGGGAACAAGGAGCAGCACGAAGCCCTCTCCTCTGGGAGAGAAAATGCCAATTTATTGATAAATATGTGATTAAGGGCCAGAATTATCTCAATACTGCAAGATGTGCTATAACTGCTGTCCAGAGTGATATCAGAATCTACTGTCTCAAATTTGGAAGTGTTAGACATGGACTCATGCAGCCTACTCCCAAGCGGTACAAAAACAGTTCATGTGGCCTAAAAAGGTTTATCAGACAATTTCTGACAGTGGGGAATCAAGAACCTCAAATGTACCTTATTTTGAAATGCACAGCAGCATGATAGAAGAGGTAGAGATCCACAGCCCAGATAAAATAACCCTGGGAATAACCCTGCCAGGTGATTCTATCCAAGTCAGTCTGTCAGGAGCTTCAACAACTCACTTTTCAAAAGGCCCATTCTCTCACTTCTACACCCCAGTAACCAGTCCTTTGCAGTCATCACTGGATAACTATGATCAACTTCAGTTAACCCATAGCTGCTTACCCAGCTGACCATCCCCAGAAAGGCTTTTCTGGTATCTCTAATCCAAAAGAATAACAGAGGGTGCAAAACAATTCCCCTTCATCAACTAGCATGTGCTGCCCAGCAGGAAACAACCCACCTGAGCAGATAAGCAAACAAAAACCCAGCAGAAAACCAACCCTCAAACCCCAGAAATATCAAACAATTTTACCCCAAAAGTCTGACTAAAAAGCAACATCCTGAACACACACAGGATGTGTTTGCCTTTAGATGATCTGATCCTTTCAGGGACTCAAGGAAAGGCTCCACCTCTGTCTGCTTTCCTCTAGGGCATGGTTTTCCTAGGAGGTTCTTCAGACCTCTGAGCTCAGCTAAAACACATCTGTCTGCCAAGCCAGAACCACTGGGCTCAAAATGATTGATCTCAGTTTAGAAAGAATTAAGACAAAAAAGGAAATCCTTGTGTTAGCCAAGTCAGGAGACTGAGATGAAGGCTTGGACACTGCCAGCTTGAGCCCTGAGAAGGACCAAAGCTTCCTTCCACAGAAACTGGAGAAGAAGGGAAGGGATTGCAGGCAGCTACATCTCCTGGCTCAGATTATCACAGCAAACCCTGAGAAACAGAGGGTAGTGACTGGATTGTTCAGTAAATCAGTGCATCTTGCAGCTCTGGGAAGGAATTGTGCCAGGAAAGCACAGATGCACAAGACACATTTTACCTAATAGCACACTTAAACACAGTTCAGAGAGATGATAGAAACAGAAGCCAGGACAGGCAATGCAAGTAACAAACATATGCTGAAGGTGTGCCAAGCCTCCTTGGTTTACAAAATTGTACTGAAATCAGCACTGACCTTTCCAGCACACAAAGTAAAACCCCTGAGATTATGCAACCCTCCAGGCACAGGTGAAATCCAGGTGTCTGGATGCTTCTCCTAGCACCAGCCAAAAGTACAGAGGCTTGTGCAGCACCAGAAGACAGAGACAGAGAGCAGAACTCAAACTGGAAGGAGACCTTACCGAAGTCCATGCGGTCCTTATGATTACGCTGCAAAAGGCCCAGCAGGAGCTGCCTCAGGTGGCTTGATGTCTCCCTGGGGATGCTAGGATTGAAAACAAAAGCAAAATAAGAGAAGCTCGCGGTCTACCTAAACTGCTTTTACATATTCAGGAAGGCAACTGGCAAATGCAAACTCACTCCATGCCCGCTGGGCCAGGAACACCAGGAGCTCACGGGAGGGAGGCTGATCAGAAATGTCTCTATTTTGCATCTCTGCCTTTCAGTCCTCACTGCCATTGTTCAGGCTACAGCTAATTTTGCTTTAGTGACCTCTTCCACAAGCACCTGCAGACCCTTCCCTTCACAGTGCCATCCCTCTGGTTCTAAGCTAAGCCCATTCCACCTGCGGTATTTCACATTTAATAAATAAAATCACTCCTGCTTGCTCTAATGGGAATAAGATCACTAGAACAAAGCAGTTTCCGAGGGGAAGCTTCCAATTAAGACACTGGTGGTGAAATGTATTGCCAGTTACTACCATTTTATTAAGGCATTTATTTTTCAGTGCAGCTTATGTAAGACTAGCAAGTAACCTTTGTCTATCTGCTTCCTTGAAATACACCATATATTAATCGAAGGCCACTAAGATGTGAGCAACTGCCACCTCAGCAAGCTAAAATTCGTGCAGTTATTACCCTACTTTTCAGCATAGTTAGGAAGAAAATATTCTTTTCAACAGCCTTTGCGATACAAAAGAGCTGGTAAAGCACTGTGCTCTCCCTCACCCCACAAGCAGATGGGGGAGAGGCCAGGGCAGCTCTTCATAACCCCAGTAGATTGAAAAATGCGAGGAATAAACGAATGGATTAAGGCAGGGAAAGCAGAATTCAGCTCTTGCATAAGTGGATTCAGCTCTCCTGACTTCCCTCCATCCCCAGAAGTGCTGCTGGGGGCTTTGGGCCGGGGCAGAGCTCTCCCAGTGAAGCGTGGGTGGTTGCAGCTCCTCTCAGTATTAACTCTGTTTATCATGGCTGTTCCCAGCATGGCCCCCATGCTCTGCCAGGCTTTCCCCTCTCCCCACGCTGGGTCAGCTGAGGCAATGACATGTGTGCCCAGCACAGTAATTTTAGCTCTCAGTGGCTCCACACGTGGCTCTGGCATCACTCACCCCCCTGAGGCCAAGCCTGACAAACACTGGGAGAAAAAACCCTTCCTACACCAGCTCCACCAACACACCCTGCCACAGACAGGGGTAAAACAGCAGCTAGCCCAAAAATAGGGGGGTGAAAAAAAGGTGCTAGCTAGCACTACCAAACTCCTGTTCAGTGAAACAGGAGATGGGAGGCAAGGTATGTGTTTACACATTTCAGTACCACCCAGTTATTTTTCTGTGAAGCCCTAGGCCTTGCTGGGGTATGAATTTGAACCCAGCAATTCCTAGAACAGGGAATGAGGCAAGCATCCCTCATCCATGTTTGTACTTTTCCATCCCTGGTGCTAGAATGGTTTTGTGCACGTTCTCAGGGTGACACGGGAGGAGGCCATCAGGACTGTGGAAGGAATGCAGTTCGACTGAGACTCAGGGTGAGCCTCCCATCAAAAGAGGTGTCCCTTGGAAGCACACTGTGTAATGGAATAACCCAAAGATACCACAGCGAGTAGCCTCCTGAAAAATGCATTAGTGCTGGAGTCCTGCAGCCCTGCAGAGTTATCATCATCTTTTATTTATCTGTGACATATAAAGCTCTCATCCAAAATGAGTCCATTTCCCAGCTATGACTTTGGCCTTGGTATGGTTTTAAAACCAAGAAACACTCATGAACTTTAGAGGCACAACACAGATGCAGAGGGTGCAGATTAACAGCCTGTTTGTCTACTCTTACCTCCTAAGTCTAAAGCATCAAGCTTTGCTACTCTTTTTCCTAAGGTTAGCTTTTTAAACAGAAGCAACAAATCTGCCTCCTTGCCCCCATGACGTGGGATGTACTCTGCCATGCAAACCAGCACAATGAATGCTAATGATTTAGATCGGCACTATTAAAATCGTGAGGCCTTTGGGCTTTTCCTGCCATGGGCTCCCCAGAATGCTCAGAACAGCATCTCCACACCTGTCAGCAGCAGCAGTGCAGGCAGGGACCGCTTCCCCACCCCATTCCCAAGCCAAAACACTTTCCCTGGCCATGGCAGGGAAGTGTGTGCCAGACTGCATAGCCCCAAGGAAAATGAAACCAAATCCTGGCACTGCTGCAGTCTGAGAAGGAGGTCTCTGGAGTAGTTTTGTGTTCCATCCTGTGCTGGCAGGGCTTTCAAGCAGTTTATTCATGTTTACTCAGGAATAGCACCGATTGCAGCCCATGCTAGAGACAAACTAACTTTGGGAAGAGGGAATTGCCATTTACACAAAGGCCAGTTTGGACCCGACTTCCACCATGACACAACTCCTGGCTTGGGTCTGAATTTTGGAGGAGTTTGGTAGTTCAAAAGTGCAGATAAGTGAAAATGGCAAATGCAGGCTGTGAGAAGGACTCAAAGGAGGACTAATCCCTACAAGAACAGACTTGCTCTCCTCTTACAGCTGAGTTTCATTTCTTCCCTCACCTGCACCATGAGCCAAACAACAGCAGGGCAGTGGGATCAACACAAGAAAACATATTTGTTTTATGGATTAATCTCTCATTTAGTAAGAGGGACTACCTCAAAGGTGAGTAGCCATGTTTTGGGCTGTGCAGGAAAAACAGCAGCTCTGCTTTCTGCTCACACAGACTGGCTCCAGCTATGCAGGCACATTTTTGCTTCAAATTGTTTCTTCTTGGGTGCTTTACTCCATAATACCCTCCAGTTCAAACCAGGTGCCCCAGAGGTAAGCCTGATATTCTGCCTTCTCCCAAAATCAAAAAAAGGAAGTATTTAAAGGGAAATTAACTGCTTATCACAAGTCATTGATAAGAGCTCCAGCTTCTTGACAGTTCCTTCCAGTTATCTCTTGGAGCTGTCTGAACTGATAAGGGAAAAGAAAAATCCATATACAGCAACCCAATGAACTTCCTGCATATGTGGCTGCATTAGCAGCTCTGCCAGCTGGGAGCAAACTTTCTGGTTAAAAAAGGCCATCCAAATTTTGGATATATAATCTGGAACTTCACAGCTGAGGTTTTCAGAGCAGGCATAAGCTTCTGCTTTAAGAGCTCAGAGATCAAAACGAAAGACCACAGCAACAAAACCAAAATACCCTGACAAATCACAGCACCGAGCAGAGAGGTAACATACACCCCGCTGGGACAGGAGCAGCTCTCTTCCCCTTGGAAACTGCAGCAGGGTCCATTTCCAGGGTGGTTATAGTATTTCCCCCTAATAGCAGGATGGACACAAGCAGTTGCTGCCCTGACACGTGAGAAATGGGAATGTGATCTGCAGCCAGGTATGGCAGGTTACAGGAGAGGCTGCAGCTCAGCTGCTCGCATGATCCCAGAATTGCCAGGAGTTCTTCTCGAGGCTCTCAGCCTCAGGGGAGCCACATGTGGAACAGGAGCTCTAGCTGGCTCTTGGAATCACTAACACTTTGGATTTTTGCAATGTGTGAGAACAACAGTGCCTGCAGAGAGACAGAACACCCCAACCTTGGCTATCTGCTGCCGTCGGACTTTCTCTGGGCCACGTCACTGCTGGTTTAAGGAATGGGGAAAGGCAGGTGGCCAAATATTTCAGTCACCTCCCCAAGTGACAAGCCAGGAGCACGCAAGGACAAGTGTAAACACAGAGTAAACAAGTGCCTACAAACATTGACACTGGAAAAATGCTTACTTGGGCATCAGCATCTTGTTTTTCTCATAGAAGAGGCGGAGATCCTGTGGGCTGCTGGCCTGTAAGGGAGAAAGAAACCAGTCCATGAAGCAGTTGACAAAGAAGGAAAGGGATTAGCACTTCTATTTCACAGCAGCTTTGAAGAGCAGAGGCACTTTTTAATTGCTGGACCAGCACAGACAATGAGAACCTGCAGCTTGCTTTAGATTGAAAAGCCAGCCCTGCGCCACAGTGAATATACAGTATTTTAACCTGCTGCCATTTTGTCCCTGACCTGGTCCTGTCCTGCTCTGCCCTTCCAAGGGCTGAGCTGCACTGCAGTGGGCTGTGATGCTCAGGTTTGAGCTGGCCTAATAGCCTCACCCAGGAGACTAAATAATTGAAGACGTGAGGAGTCCCAAATGATGAATGGCAGATCCCGCTGAGAACACGGATTAATGCTGCAGGGCATTTAGAAAAGGGGCAGGGAGCCTGTTGATGGGCAAGGGATCTGTGAAGAGGCTAGGAACATGGAGAAACAGCAACTGAATTAGGATTTTCTACTTTAATTCCAGGAAGCCAGAAGGTCTCAAGCCACAGCTCCTATTTTATTTGTGCAGTAATATACACAGCTGCAGGGGATGTTGATGACAAGATTCCAAAATCTGAGAGATGGGATTAAAAAAAAGGTGGGGGCTAGGCACAAGAGGTTTACAGCTGAGGTTAAAAATAAAACCACCAGTAGAGAAGCATAGACACGTAAAAATCCCCTAACATAAATTCTCCATTTGTTTTCACGCCATGAATAATACAGGCCAGTAAATTAACCCTAGTGTCTCAAGCTTTTCTGCTTAGGTAAAGTCTTTATTAAAGGCAGAGCAGACTGGCTGGCACGACACAGACATGAAGGCACATAATCAGGGCAGGAAGATCAGAGGGATTCATCTACAATCAATTATTTGTGCAGCAGAGTGTGTAGGAAAGTGTGGATGAGGAGGCAACAGGCAGCTTCTCTTGATGTTCAGGGCAGGCTCAAAAACCCCTCGAGCCTTCCACCTACTTCTATTTCTAAATTAGAAGCATTTAAGGTCAATTAAGATGCTTAAAATGGCAAATCAGACAGGCCAATCTGCAGATGGCCATCAAGACACCACTAACACAGTATGGCTGAAAAAGCAGCCACATAAGATGCTGTTTCAACATCACCTACTCCCTCTGGCTGAAGATGAAAATTAAGGATAACTGAGAGCTCAGTAAAAAAACCTCAAGAGAAACCAAAGGGAGAGTCTCACAAGCTGATAGTATCAACACCCTTGTACAGCACTCATCAGGGCAGTATTTTTTATACAGCCTTACCAACACAAGCTGCACAGCTCTCCTATTGATTTGTACCAATAAATACTACTGGATTCCTGAAGGAAGGAAATAGAGACATCCTGGTTGTCTCTTCTGTAATAATACACGCTCTGCCATTCAAAGACACAACATGGACCCAAAGAGAAGGCACCAAAATAATTTCTCCACAAACCATCAAAATGAATGCAGAGCACCTTGTTACACAGATGCCAAACTGCATCATAATTTCCAACTGCTGCCTCTCAATTTGATTCAGGAAAACCCTATTTTACACCTTTCCCCTTGCAGATATTGGAATGTAATTAAATTAATATTTGGCAAACTTTAGGGAGGCAAGCACACACACTGCACCGAATGGCCTGGCCACACTGCCCAGAGTGATGACAAATATTCCTGACAGACACATCGTACAAGGAGAGGCAGAACTCCAGAAGGGGAAGGGAAGGGCTCATTCACTTCAGAGAGATACAAGCCTTGGCTGCCTGCTCTGGTCATTTCCTGTTGCAACAGCTCAATTGTTTCACAAATACAATGAAGCTCTGATCTACTTCAAACACTGTTTTGTCAGAAATTTTCCTGGCAATAAAGACAGAGTATATTCAAGGCAGCACATATATGAAGCCCAGTTCATTAGAAGGTTTCCAAGCTCTGGCTTGGACAGAAACAAAATTCTCAATGAAGTTTCCCTCCTCTTTGTAGAAATTCAAGAGATGTCCCTGTAGGGATGCTGTTCCTCCACATTCTGCTGTCTCAGTACAATCCCTACTTGTTCTGCAGGGACCGTACCAGGCTGTCAGGCTCCTCCCCACCCAGACCACACTCCCTCATTTGGGCTGTCCCCAAGAGCCTGTGATTCAAGGCTGGTCTCCAGCACAGATGCCAGGGGAAGAGAGTCACTCTAGTGAGTGTCCAGCACAGACAGCCATGGATCACCATTAATTTGGTAAAACCAACTGCATCTTCATATAACTTCATTATTGAGTGAGTCACACAGTTCTGCTCCCAGTAACCTGTGCACTGCTCTCTTGCTGTCATACAATTCATAAAGTGCTAGGAGCCTCAGCCACTTTGCTCACCTCTCCTTTCAATAAATAGTGCTTCTCTAAGAATCATGGAAAAAAAGACCCAGAAATGTTTGTAATACAGTAAAAATGTCACTTGAATTCCCTCTTCTAGGAAGCTAAGAACTGCCTTCCAGGCAGATACAACCTGCCCAAGAAAAACAACAGAAAAAGCACACTTTAGGCACGTTAACAACCAGACCATTCAAGGCACACAGAGCCCACTTCTACCTGTGGGACAGCACCCATCTATCAGAACCAGGGATGCAGAATGGACAGCTCAGCTTTCCCCAAGGCCAGGAGGCACACCAGCAGGTCAGTTCACACCCTCAGTCCCCCTCTCATGTCAGTATGGAGCAGCTGCATTTTGGATTTGTCTACCCTTTCTATATATAGAGGCAATTGGACAAATTCAATCCTGCCACTCTGTTACTTTGTCCTGAGCAGCAATGGAAATATGTTGAGCCAACAAAGGCATTCAGCAGAACCCTGCCAAATCCCCTTCAGTGCTGGCTGCCTGGAAGTGAAATGCATGTGAAAAGCAGGCAGGGTGGTGTTTCCAAAAGCACTCAGCAGTGGATTTGTCATGCTTGGGCAACGGCTGGATTCAAAAGCCCAATGTTCAGACAGAAGAAGGCCAGAGACATTCACACCTTCCCTCAACAGCCCTGTCTAGTCAACACTCCATAGCAGGTGTATGGTATCTGCCCTGTTCTTTGAATCCTTTCCTTGGGGATTTAGAGGTGCAGAAAGGGGATTTGGATATGTTATAAAGAAGAAATAAATAAGTAATGTTGTTTCTAGCTCAGTAGCTCTAGGGAAGAGCTTGAAAACATGCTGAAAATACTTTCTGATATTTTAAGGCTCCTACAACTAAGTGGCTGGCATTCAGAGGACCTGAAAGCCCAAGAACCAGAAACAAACAAACAAAAAACCCACCCCCTGAACCTTTTTCTTTAGCTGTCCATGGATTTCTCTCTACCACCAAAGAGCACACGATAAGACCCACAAACACTGGTCCAAAAGCCAGTGGTTCATTGACTACAGCAACAAGTTAATCACTGCACCCAGTCTCAGCAGAATAACCCCACCAGTGCCAGGAATTCCTGTCCCCACGGACACAAGGCACTCCAGAGGAACAGATCTGGGAACAGAAGAGCAGGCTGCCTAACAAATAAACCAGGGGTTCAAATTCTTGGCATAAAATCTGCCCTTTCCTGGTGTTCCTCAAGGCCCATTTCACAACATAGCAGTTGCTGTAAGTGATACATAATCCTAGTACTTATGCAGACAGAATTAACTCAGAATTAAAGCAGTGAACTTGGTACACCAGATTTAAAAATTAATTTTTCACCTAACAGCTAGCTGGGATGAGAACATAAACAGGCAGGTTAACTCTTTCAGAGCTGCCAGACCAGGCAGAAAAACTTGTGTTTATTCTCTTGCCAATTCCCTGCTCCTTGGCTCACTCTCCAGAAAGCTGGAAGATTCATGCAAAGGCTCAGACAGCAGATAACCAGGTTTCATGGTCTTTAGCAGGATCTGATGTCCCATTGCCACTGCCAGAGCCAGCTCTGACACAACCTGCACGTGCTCTGTGGGGTGTCTGCTTACCAAGAGCTGCCCAGATTTAAAAGGGGTCACACAACAGAAGCCACCAGAAGTACCAGTGTGATTCCTCCCACACAGAAAAAAAAAAGAAAAAGGAGATTGAGGTCATTTAACTAATCATATTTAAAACACCATCTGACAAGGACTAGATTGATTTTGGATTGTTTTAGACCATGTGTAGATCTTTCTTCTCTTTCCACCAGCTTTGCTTCTGGTTGTCACTTGTTTACACAGCCAGCACCACCTCACAGTGGGCAGGGAGTCCCAATCTTTTCAGCTCAGATAAGGACAAGAGCAAACCACTACATTCCCAAGGCACTTCCCAGTTCTGGTCAGCAGGAGCAGGAAATGCCCTGTTCAAGTCCTGTCCTCAGCGACAGAAATGCAGAGATGTGAGTGCAGACCACTTATTAGGCAAGGCAAATTAACAATTCCACATTAATACAGCGCTCAGCAAATCTGTTTATAGGGATTATGAATCCCATTAATCTCATCCCTATGGCAGTCTCACTGTTTTGTTTATGGGCATGTTTAATACAAAAAGCTCCTTAAGAAAGCTTCACCAGCCATCCTACCAACTGTTCACATCTGAGCATCAGCAGCTTCTTTCTTGTCTGTGTGCAGTGAGGCAGTGAAGGGACAGGAATGGCTCTGGGAAATTGCCTTGGGTGACCCAGCTGTAGTTATTTTTAACTCCAAGACAGACAGAAATCACATTCACGCACATACACACATCTCTGTCTTGATTTACAAGCACTTTCAGGATTGACAGCTGCCTCTGCCTTTCCACACATTTGATCTTTTTTCCATCTAACCCATTTCCCTGAAGCCCTATTTTATTTTTAGGCAGCTCATTCCTCCTCATCACAGATAACATTGGAGTCCTTTTTGTTTGCACCTGAACGTGCCTCCTTGGCTCGGGCAGTGACAGGAACAGCACCCAAACACAACATGTTTCATGCCACCAAGCTCCAGATTCCCATGGGAATCTCAGCTAGACAGAGATGAGGGGTTGTCTTTGCCAGCCTGGGAGGGAAGGCACGGTGAGGATTTAGCCCAAAGAGGTTCTCTCAGAAATCCAGTTCCTGGCTTCCCTGTACAACTGGGTCTGCTGGTGGCACTATGTGGAATCTGCCCGTTTTCTTCCCACCCATTGGCAGACATCCCTCCCAAAAGCACTCATTTCTATCCATGGTGTCCCAATCACCTCTGTCCACTACTCCTCTTTTCTCCTAAAAGCCCTATAAACAACAGCTTCTTGCCTGCTCAGTGACCATCAGCAAATTCTTACAACACAGTCATGCCAACAAAGACAGAAGGCCAGTTAACCTTTAACCAGCTTCCCCTAGACAGGCTTCTTTCACCTGGATCTCAAGCTGGAAGGCAATTTGTGACTCGCATGGCCAAAACAAATAGATGGGGCACAAAGAACCATCTGGGCTGAGCTCCTCTCTCTCCCTGATCAAACACATCTACAGCTGCTACTGCAGTCACAAACAGGGCCTGGCATTTTGTTTCAAAATACGACCTCCAAAAGAGGAAAGGGTGTGGGGAAAATTGAAATAGAGAAACCAATAACCCCCATTCCCAGCCCAACAGATGTATCTGGGAAAGAGTTATTTAGTGAGGCAAGCACAAAGCATGGGTCAGGAACTGCTGGGCAGGGACTGAAGTGTTCCTTCACTACCCACTCCAAGGCAGGGTATTGCCATGCCTCAAAGAACCCCTGTGATAAAGTCACCACATTAAACAGTAATTAAATCATTTGAATGAGTAGGTATCAAGGTGCCTTTAGACACTATAAAGCACCAAAACACAAGGGAAAATTCATGCCAGGCTCCCCTGTGCATGCAGTCAAAGCTTGCTTTCTCCTCCTCCACATTTTTTTCTTAACACACAAATATTTATTTTCTTTCATCCTAAGTCATTTTCTCCTCTCAAACAAAGATACCAACACAGTTGACAAGTGGATGCAGCCAGTAAACAGAAGCCATTCAGAAGTTTCAGTGCATTTTGCAGGGGTTTATAAAAAAAGAAACATGCAAAGGAAATGAAGTCTTGCTCTAAATACAGAGGAAGCTGGTGGACGGAATATAAAGCACTGGAATGGAAGATTCCTATAGCAGCAGATTTTCTATAGGGAAAAATTACCCCGAAGGAAATAAGTGTTCTTGGCTCTAGACAAAACCAAAACATACCATTAGTTTACTCCTGTATCTGCCCACTCTTTCCTGCAACAATTCAGAATTAACTTTATCCTCCCTGATGATGTAACTGCATAAACATTCCAGGTCTTGTGTGAAATCCTAAAGAGCTGTGGAACTAAAGCTCATAAAGTCTTTCACTTCATAAAATTTGCCTTATTACATGAGCATAGATTACCCTCTGACTTTCTTTTGTGCTATTTGTTTTTATTTCATTTTTATTCATTTTTGGGGTTTGTTGAGGATTTTTTCCATTTTGTTTTGTTAGGGAATCAGGATATAGAGATGTCAGGAGATAAGAAGAGAGGACCAGATAGCAAGGGGAATAAAATCTTACAAATATAATACTTTAAAATAGTAATTTTCAAGGGAGATTCTGCTGATCTCATTCAGAGATGGAAGAAGTAAAGAACACATAGTGTGGCTAATGATTGGGAATGAGAAAAATACACTGAGTCTAGATGAACTCCAGCTATGGATAATGAAAAATATGTGAAGTAATCCTGATGCAACAGGCATAAGGTTGTGGTGAATTCTCCACCATTCAAAAACTTAAAATCAGAGAATGCTGTTCACAAAGGATATGCTGTAGCTTATCCAGAAGTTATGGCATTAAGTACAGGGTGGAGCTTTACAGAGTTGTGTTATATTTGGAGGGGTTTGGATCTGATGAACATAAACATTTCAGGCTGGAAGAGATTGCTGTGAGATGACAGATAAAGTCCTTTTGGTAAGATCCTACTTAACTGCTCTGAAAACCAAGTTGATTTAGCTGCAATATACTACTTACCACCAAATCATCCTGAACATTAACTTGCAATTACAGTCTTATACTCCTTCTATATCCAACAGAATTACAATTATAAATTATACACTGACTACAGTTGTAAATAGAAACTGATTTTCTAAGTGTAGGCATAAAAAAACCCCCACTGCTTTAACTGATTCATGCTAATTTTCTCACTAAGAGACCCTTCCTAAGCTCTTATAACTGGGAAATGCATTTTAATGAGCTATAGCCCAGAGAAGAGTCATATTCTCATAACACATCCAGCATTACAACATCTAAAACACAACACTGTCAAGGTGTTGGACAGCCAGACCTTCGTGAGGCTGGATCTATGGGAGCTGATATTAGAGATGACAGAAGCCTTAGAGTAACTGGATTAAAAGGAAAAAAAAAAGATAAAAAAGCAGGAGAGAGTCATAAACATCAAATCTAAGCAACTCACCTGAAAAGGAGCCTTTCCTGTTAGACACTGATAAATGATGGTTCCTATACTCCAGAGGTCAGCTTTGGCATCGTAGTGTTGTGACATAATGACTTCTGGTGCCTTTTGGGGGAGAAAAGGGACATTTCTTTTATAAAAAGAAGTAGTTTGGTTTGGGGTTTTTTTAAGCAACTCCAAGAAAAAGAAGTAATTATTATGCTTTAAAATCTCTTGAGCTAGATTCCCCAATAACCATGAGAGATTTACTCCCAGGAAGACTCTAACACTATATTTAAGTGGGGGAAGCAGAGACTTTCATTCAGAAGACAAAAATATACCCTAAGAGTTGTGCACTTTGGGCAAACCCACTACTTCCCCTTCTCCCAGTGTACCATTTTCTGCTGAATCCACCAGAAGAAGCCCCACTGAAATCATAAACAGATCTTCTCAACCAAAGCACGAAACAGCATCAAGAGCAGCAAAGGCTCCCACTGCACAGGTAAACTCCAGCCTCCATCCTGAGCTGCACCACTTGGGCACTTCTCTCCTTCAGCCCAAGATGGCAGCACATTAATTAAGCTCCAGGGCCTGGTGCCAAGCTCACCATTTGGGTTCAAAGGCAGTGTTCCAGCCCAACAGCTTGAGCCCTGCTGTGTCTCAGACTCTGGTTTCTAATCCCACACTGTGCCCTCAGCTGCTCCCTCCCATGCTTGCTCCAGGAAGCTGGAGACAGTGCAAGCCCCCAGAGCCCCTGGCTCAGCAGGCAGAGCCTCAGGAGCTGCAGCAGCAGAGGAGGGACAGGAGGGCAGGCTGGCTAATCCCACGTGTTTATAACTACAGATTTCATTGCAGTGCTGCCAGCATGGAACAGGATCAATTTTTCAGCTCTGTTAAAAGTAAAGGCCACACGTAATGGAAAAATAAAGGCAACAAATAAGTTGTGGACAGGAGCTTGGTCTGTCCCCAAGGGAAGCAGGCATGACACCAAACAAAGCCAAGGAAGCAAGACAAGAACTGCACAAGGAGATTTCAAGTCTTGCCATGGCATGGATCATACTGGGGTTCAGAGAGAAAGCTCCTTCTGGCAGGGGTAAAACACCTTTCTTTTTTTAAGGGAGCAAAACGAAACAAAGCAGCAATAGGCTGTGAGCTAAAGCAGGGATAAAGTCCTGCCTTGCCAGCAGATGTTCCCAGGGCTCCTGCACAAGACCCACAATAGCAGTAGGGACAGACTTCAAAACACTCCCTAAATCCCAGTTGAACCCTTCCTTCCCATCTTCCTTCAAATCCATCAATAAACAGAGAACAATATGAAACACTGAGATTTCTTGTAACATCCAGTGTTGTTTAAAATAAAAATAAAAAACAAATAGAAAAAATATCATCACTAGTTTCCTCCAGCCCTTTCAAAAAATAAGCTGGGTGTTTTCAATTACTTTCACAAGAGACTCCAAAAGAAAAAGTATAACTAAAAATAGACAATTCAGGAAACTCTCACAGAAGAGGAGAGTTACATCATCTTCACATATAGCATAGTTCAAATAAACATCAGGCTTTATAAAAAAGGAAAGGGAGAGGAAGTGTGTTTTGCATGAGTTAGTATCATGGAACTACCAAATGCACGACACCTGTGTGGTGCAGCACAGTCCAGCCTAACTCTGCCCAAAGACTACAGACAAAAAACTTAAGAGTGGATTAGACTGTGTTTGAAATGAGGTGACTCCTGGCCCAGGGCACCTGTAAAACTTCAACCTAAATTGACTCACATCATCTTTTTACTTTGAGCTCAGACACCCACATCCCCAGGAACAATTACATGTCTGGCTTTGACATTTTTATTTCCGTCTAGTTTTGTCATTTTTCCTTTTAGTCACTTGATGTGACACCGAAACCTTGACTGCTGCCATGAGCACAAATAAGAGATCACCTCATCACAATCTGATCCCAGAGTGGGAAGCACAAAGAGGGCAAAAGGGATCAGTTTGGTTTCTTATACACATCAGTTTCACAGTCCAAGCAATCATCCTGGAAGTGTGGTTTATCAACATCTCACCTGGAAGTTACATGACAACACAGGCACCTGCTGTCTGACATCACCAGCAGCCAGAACTTTAGCAATCTCCCTGTGTAACAGCTGGTTTCTGACAAGTAAATAAAATTTCACCTCTGGGGGGAAAACTAGAGAAAAACAAAGCCTTGCTTTTGGGGGGCAAAGCAAGAACACAGAAAAACTGGTAGGCAAATCACACTTACCATGTACATGGGTGAACCACACAATGTTGCTGCCATCATATTGTTCTGCAGGTACCGGGCAAACCCAAAGTCAGCTACAAAGAGAAACAGAGGTAGGTCAGGAGATACCAGCTCTAGAGAGCCTGCACCTTCTCCAGTCGATTCTTCCTACTTTACTTTCACTTCCCATCAATCTTTACAGCCTCTACCCCATCTTAGGAAGACTTTGACAGGTCTTCTTGAGCAGCAGCATCCTTGTGCTAGTTATTAATGCATAGTACAGACACTAGGAAAGGACAAACCAAGCCCCAATAGTATTCAGGTGAACAAACTCCCATCCCTTTTTCAGGGATCAGCACCCATTTGCCTGCACTCTGAAATGACAGCTGGGAAGGCTCTCTTGACTTCAGTGAGAATGTGCCACTTCATAACCAGCCAGTTCATTTGCTGGTATCTCAACCTTTGAAAGAACTGAAAGTTTCCCTCCATTGAAAAGGCTGTGATGCGAAACACATCCAGGAGGAACCATTCCTCACCACCACCCACATTTCTAGACCTGCCCTACCAAAATGAGTCTTGTTCTGTAGAAGGGTACCACCAGTGCTAACCCCAGCACTAGGACAGAAAACTAAGCCACAGTTCACTTAGCAGGTAGAAGAGCCAGGAACAAGGACTACTAAGACAAATTACCTCTGCAGGTTACTCAGCATCTGATCGTATGACACTGAGATGTTCTCTCAATGTTACCAGATATTTCAAGCTAGGACATTGACACAGCTGTTTACACTGTCATCTGTCACTAATGAACTGGTACAGCCAGATTCTCCCTGGACCACGTACTCCTCAGGGAGCAGGAGGAGGGTTGCAGGTTACATCACACCCAAGAGCAGTTGTGCCCACAGCCCTCCTGCCTGTGTTTACAGCTCCCAATCCTTTCCTCACAGATAAGGACTCTGCACTTGACAAAAAAACCCAAACCAAAACAAAGAACATATCAAAATGCTTCAGGCAAACAAGCAGTAATATTTCAAACTTTTCCACTGGGCTTCGTTTCCCAGCTGAAGAAAAGCACTAACACTCTCCACAGCACAAGGTTAAGGTGAGGAACAGTTTTACCTAATTGGTGTCAGCTTCAGCTCTGAGTTGGAATGTAACCAAAAGCCCAAGCGTGAGGGTGATATCATCTTATTTTTGAGGGACCGCAGGGAATATGTGTGCTCTGTAATTGGATTTCTGGAGCACTTGTCCCAACTACTGGTCCATCTGTGCCACTTGCCTGATGTGCAGAAGGTGAATTTCTTCAAGATGCAACTGAGAAGCCTGTCTCTGGTTCAGACTGGGAAAACTCCCACTTTTGGGTCTGCCTGATGATCCACTGCACTTTCTGAGGCCAGCCAGGAGAGCAACTAGTGTCAGGTCTTCAGACAACAACATTTAACCTCAATACTGTTAAAAGCTGAAGACAGAAGTCACAACTTCTGCTTATTTCTTGGTAAGCCTGGAGATTACAAGCCAATTAGGGCAGGCTGGTGTTTGTTTTTACTGAGGGAGGCACCATTCAGCTGGGAGCAGAGCAAGGCCTGCCCAATTCCTTTGTGTTAAATCTGTGCCCTGGCAGAGCAGAAAGCTTTTGCTCCTACTGCTTGAAGGCAGCTGAAGGCTACTTTTAGCAGAGGAACTAAGGATGAAAAACATTAGGGTATTTTTAAAATAAGTGGAGCAATGCTTTTCTCCTCCTAGGCAGCTCCCCAAAGAAAGACTGAGGTTTGCCACGTATCCATCACCAAACTCCTGAGTACTTCGGGGGACGTTTGTAGCGGGGCCTTACCGATCTTTATGCGAATGTTGTTGGGATTTGATTTCCTGCCTCCAGCATAGGAAAGGAGGATATTCTGCGGCTTCAAGTCCCGATGGATGATGCCCTTGCTGTGCAGCATCTTCATGGCACCTGCTATCTGCTGGAGAAAGAGCCTGATGGTGTCTTCACTAAGTGTCCGCATAGCTGGGAAGGAGGAAAAAAAAACCACAGATGAAAAACTTACAATGCCAGTTCTCTGAGGAGCCCAGAGGGCAGAGTCTCAGAGCAATTAGCTCTAATTTGTCATTTTATTCCCACATATGATGTCTTTTCCCCACACACCATTTCTGAATGATTCCTACAGGCAACAAGGGAGAGCATTTGCATTCCCAGCTTATTCTGTGGTCAGAGCTGTTTTCAGCCCCGAGTGAACTCAGGCCAGCACTGGGTGCTGAATCTGGGTTATTAACTGTGTCCAAAAGTGGCATCTGCTGAGGTTTAGGGCTTCCCTCAGCAAGAGCCACCAGGCAGATCCAGGCAAGCACCAGGCAGGGCTGTGGCTGCCTGTGAGCTATGGTCAACAGCAGCTGGATACCCAAGGTCAGAGCTTTATCACAAAGACTAGGTCTAAAGGTGGAGCTAAGAGGAAAGGCAATTAGGATTAGGATTCACTCCTGCAAGAGTCATTAAGACTCATGCTGCACCTGGGAAGGGTTGATAGGTTAAACTCACAGTAGGTTAGGGCTCATGGCCAGCAGAGATCTGTACCTTTGGGGTATGAATCCAAGTCTAGGCCTAACTTTGTGCATCACCACCCAACCAAACCAGAATTCCAATCCCAAACCCAGTGTTTGGGTGAACCATGGTCCAATACTTAACAACAGACCTTACCAAATGACCCCTGCAAACCATCACCTGACAGCCTCCACACTACATCCATAGATACAAGAATGTTTCAAAGTGCTTTCACAAGGTAAGTTTTTTAAAATAATATGTTAGTGATCAAAATCTGCCAATATAAAAGCTCGGAAGTGGCCTCTCCTGAGATACAGGCTTCCCAGGGACTGTGGTGTGAAAATAAATATTGAAGGGATTAAAATAATTTTCAACTGGCTCTTCTAATCAGAGCAACGCAACATCAGCTCTCGTTATTTTAGGAACTATACGTATGAAACTCTTACCAAAGCTGGGAACAGCTTGCTGAACAAACCCCAGGATCAACAGTGCTACCAGCCTGCCTCCTTGTCAGTCACTGAGCAAGTCAGGCTTCAAGCAAGCACCATTCCACTTGAATAAAATAATTTCTTTTGTAAAAGGTCCCTGTAAATTACTTGGGACTTCATTAGAGTTTTTCCAGCTGTTCTCTAGTAAGACATTAAAACAGGCTGGCAGGAGCTTCAAAACACCACTCTACCCAGTCAGCTAGAAGGGAGGAATCCTTATGAAAACACAGCTGAGGTCAGACACAGCTTTAACACAACACAGGAAATTAAAAATCCAACTTTTAAAATACATGGATGGGAAGCAGCAAGGGACACAGATAAGTTAAGCAGTGCTTAGAATAGAAAATAAACTCCCACCACTCCCAAGCCTCACTGTTCTAGGAGGCACAAGCTCAGCTAAAGTGTCACCATGGCTATCAGGTGGTCCTGGACTCGTAACACGTGAGAGCAGTGCACATGTATATAGAGTTTCTCTCCCCTCACTGAGCCTTTTTCCTCATGAACTGGCACTCAGCTGGAGTTCACAAGACTCCTCTCCAAGAAGGGGAGAGTCTGTGAAGGGATTTTAAGGATATTAAGAGGCAGCTCAGATGCAAGTCTTCAAAATGCACTTGCATCTTCTCATGAAAGCACTGCTTCATATTTAACAAAGCTTTCCCCAACCTCCTGCTGAAATATCTCAGTGTACTCAGTTCCATACCATTTTCTGTCTATTAAAAGTCCAGCATCTCTTGGCTGTGCTCAATATTCTCTCCAACAAAAAGGCTCTGCAGTATTTCTGCAATTTATACTCAATGAAATCTATTCAGGAATGGTTAAAACATCACCCTTAAACAAAGCAGCAGAAATTCAAGGGGTTTTTTTTCCCCAATTCAGCTCAGGCCCAGGAAAGGACAAGCTGATCCCCCTCCCCCAAACATGAAGCAAGACTTGAAACTCGGTGATTCTTATTATTAAAGTAGCAGGCAATTACCAGCTCCTGGCTAAACCCACTCTAGCAGAGGAACTGTGGAGAGCCTTGTCCTGACCTGCAGTCCCAAGAGCATGCCATGGCTTTAAGGCATTACCCTCCCTTTCATATAATTTTGGAGCTGTAAGGTTAATACAGCACTAACCACCAGCCCTCAGCAAACCAGTTAAGCCTCCCTAATATGAATTCTAACTCTTTATAATATTTAAAACAACAACATTGCTACCAAGACCAGAAAAATCCATTCATCCATAGAAAATACGGCTTCCAAACTACCTGTTTCTGCAGAATTTAAGGTTTTTCCACTTCACAGAAGTCTGTACAAAGTTCTCAGCCCTGCAAAAGAACTGTTTTCCTGGCACAGAGAATCTGAACTGGTGTTTTGGGTCTGCAGACATATTCCCCAAGTGGAACTGCAGAAGCAGAGTGGAGCTACCACATTGCAGTGCAGCAAAATCAGACAGACAGGTCTGCTAGATCCTCTGGCAGCATTAAACCTCACAAATCCAGGTTGAAATTGAGGCTCTGCCCTCAGGAACAGGGAAGGGACAGTCAGTTTCTTGGGGAAGGTGAGGGCAATACCCTTTTACCTCCCTCCATTAACAAACAGGCTGTAACACTGGAAAGCAAAACTCCTTATCTCTCACACTCAGCCCATCACTCTGCTGTGCGACAGCAGCAATCTGCAGCTGAAGGACAGAAATAAATATAACTGACATTTTCAATGACTTCAGGATATATAGGTCTGCAAAAGTTCTCCCAGACCAGCTACCAACAGCAGAGGGAAGGAGAAGATACAGAAAACTCATTCAATTTAGGGGCCATCAAAAAAACAAAACAAAACAAAACAAAACAAAACAAAACAAAACAAAAAAAAAAAAAAAAACAAAACCACAAAAAAACCCAAAAAACAAACAAAAAGACTACAAAACAAAACACCAAACAAGTGGAGAACAAAGCAATTCTCTTCCCTTGCTGCATGCCAAACAGGGAACTTGTAAGTCTGTCCCTGTCAAAAGTGGAGTCTCATCTTCACCAGAAAACTGCTGGCAAAATACTAATCCTGCATGAAAATCTGGGCATCCCTGTGGATGTCTGTGGTGAGCAATACATTCTTGCAGAGGATGCTGTTTCACAAGCCCTACTTTGCCATTACTGAGAAGCAATAATACCCCTGTGTTTATTTTCATGGGCTCCACTTCAGTGATGAGGCACTCTGCTTACTGCCTTGGACTGCTCAGGTCAGTAGATCAGAGCAAATATTTACTCTGGGTCAGTGTGGGGCCCACATGCCTTGAGCTCTTAAGGCAGAGAAAAAGGATGAAGCCACCTAAGAAGTGCCCTGGCCAGCCTGCTCTGAGAAGTTCAGAACTTGCAGGAGGCTGCCAGGTAAACTGCAGTAAACAGCCCTTGTCAGCTGATCCAAGAGTAGATGTACTGGAGTACACCCACTGATGTTACATTACAACACCATTTTGGAAAAGTTATTTAGGAAAAAGAACATCTCCTCTTACCCACAGGTGTCACAAGTATCTCTAACATGGGCCCAATCCAAGTCACACTCAAGTCTGAGACCAAGGTGACTTGTTTGGGGCCTGGCTTGTACCTACCCCACAGTCAGTGACACTCCTGGGAACCTTCTGTGCAAGTCAGAAGACTTAATCCAGATATATCTGTGATAGGACTAGACCTTCTTAATTACCTGGCTGTAGAGGGAGAAAAGCTACAGAGCAATGCTTCACTCCCCTGGTTTGCAAGAGGGTCCCTGCACCACTTGGGATGGACTAGAAAAAAATCAAAGCTCCCTGCACATACTGTGGTCAAACCAAGGAATTCCCTGTTATGATATGAAAGCAACAGCTTTAAGAAAGGTCACTAAAGTGTCCATAATAGCCTGTGCCAATGCCAGCTCACAGAATTTAAGAAAGAATTTCAGACCAACCTGCTCTGACCTTCTGAGTACCCGAGGACACAGAATTCCACTTATTCCTGTACAGAGGCCGGTCACTTCTGTAACACTTCCCACAGCTCTACCACAGAGAGCAGAGATCTGCCACTCTCAGCTCAACACATGATGGCCTCTGGTGAAAGCAACATCCAGAGATCTCCCAGAAGGGAAATTGCATTGTACCACTACAGGACAACACCACCGCAGCAGCTGTGCTGAGCAGAACACACACAGCCTTGGGTTGTACCACAGCGATGGGGCTGCCCAACACCATAACCCAGCACACTGCAACGTGCACCTATGCACGTCCTCCAGTCATGAAGACAAGCAGAATTAGAGTGCCTTTGCATTCAACATGGAATTACCATATTGCCTAATGCCTGTAATTAGAGGGCAGAATGGATCTGGAAGCTTACAAGCAACTCATTCAATGAGAACCAGGGGATTTGCATGCGCTGCTCGCTTAAGTGTTACAGGAACTACCAGCACAAATGTCTGAGGAGCCAGTGGGAAAGTAGATGTTGCAATTAAACACCATCACACAATTATCAGAATAACTGAAGCAGCACAGTAACCACTCAATAGAGATGAGCCTCCTGAGTACCAGTCAAATACTGACGAAATAGAAACTTTCCAATATGAGTTTTCGGTGAAAAATCATTGCAGTCAAAAGCACCCTGGGCACCTGCAAAAGCTGAAAGAGGAGATACCCCAAAGGAGCATAAGGTGGGATGCATAAAGCTGACACTCTTATCTAGGCTCTGGAATCTGGAAGACTCTGATCTCTGGCAGTGATGGGAGTAACTAAACCTTCCTGCTGTAGTCCCCTACTGACTCCTCCCTCTGGAAATCAGTGCCTGCTGGTTTCTATTCACTGGCAACCAGCACACAAGTGTTAAAATAAAACTAAGCACCAACTTCCCAGTCACAATAATCTTTACAATTGCCAAACCAAAATATTTTAGTGGTAAACACAGAGCTAAAGGTCAACTTTTCTCAAACAAACTCAGGCAAAGGATCAAGTCTTGCACCAGGTAACACTCAAACAAACAAAACTGGGGTAAAACTGAATTTTATTTGGAAAATACAACTCATCATCACTTTCTCAAACTAACCACCAACTTCCTGAGTAATTTCAATAGATAAACCAGGAAGTGAGCTGTATTAACAGCCTAACTAATTGCATGCTTCCATTTTTTATTGAGGTGGTTTTTTGGGGGGGATGCAGAAAGAAAAAAACAACAATATACACACAGAAGTGGACCAAAAGATTTTCTAATCCCTGTTTCTGTCATTTGTTTCTATAATTTCTTGTTTACACACACAGCCTTGCCAATGAGAGTGCACAGCCCAGTGCTTTAAGATCAAGGTTCACTTCATGTGCATGAAAGCTAAAAAATGCAGCTTTTAAAGCCCATGCACTGTTAAAACTGAAGTTTCACTATTTTTCAAAAGCATTTCATTTATAAAATTTGAGTTCACATCCAAAAAGAAGGTACCAAATACAAACCCATCCTCCACTGTTGTTCATAAGAGCATTCTGCCACCACCAAAGATGCTCCTTTTAGAGCACAACAATACCCAACAGATGCAAAACACTTATCTAAGACAGCAATAAACCTGGATTCTAAAAAAAAAATGCCTGTCACTTCTATCTCACCCACACTTTAAACAAAAAAAACACATGAAAGGCAGAATATTCTTACTTTCTTTTTCTTTCAAGTACTAAACCCTTTCTGAAAATTAAAGTCCACAAATATAATTCATTACCCTGTAGGAAGAGTGTGACATGCTAGCATCAAGCCCCAAATTATCATTCTAGGGACACCAACACTAGCTGTAGGGCAAATGTAAATTTATCTTTTAATCCTTCAACTTTTGCCATTTCCAGGCACCACATACCTCATAAGGAGCCTGAAGTATTATCCAGCTGACTAGCTTTTAATTTGAACAATGTGAACAAACTTTGTTTAACCATGACCCAGAGCTACACATGAAATAAGATTAAAGTTGTCTCTTCGCATTTAGTAATCTCCTCGTTAACATGCAAAACAACCAGAAAGCTACTTGAAGGGAAAAAATTCAGTCAGGGAAAAAAAAAATTAAAATAAGATCTGTGTCTGAGTGCAACTAAGTATATTGTTAAACACATCATCCCCCTACCTGTTCTAGGTATTGAGGTGCAAGGTGATTTTCACAAAGGCCAGAGTCCTGTAACTGTGTTGCACTGAAAGATACCCTGGGGGATTGCCTGAGTCCTAGCAATACAGCTGGACGACCTGCAAAGCATATTTCATTTGGCTTGAGGGCAAAGACACCCCTGAGTCTCCCCAAAAGGTTCTTTGGGGCACCACAGCCCCAGATACCTGTGCTATATCCTCCAGAAGATCCTTAAGTTAGTAGGTTTTGACACTCTCACAGCACTAGTGGCTACACCATGGCCATCCTCAATATGCTGAAATAGAAAAGCTGTTCTGCCCTAGATGTGGGAACACCTTAGGGGTAAACTTAGAGAATATACTCTTGGGATCTTATTTTAATCCAACACTACAGAACTGCAAGGCTTCAGTATAAATAGCTTTTTTCCAGTGACCAAGAAAAGACAAATCGTGTCCCTAGCAGTGTTGAAATGTGTTTAACCTATAAGGCCATTGCAATATATAACTACTGAGAACAGTCACTACTGACCTACATAGAAAGGACTACAAGACCAGCTTTTATTGTCATGGATTCTCAGTTTTCAAATGATTACGAAGGGTGAACCTCACAGAGGATGTTCTCCATACTGCTGTACTTACTGTGAAGGTAGTCTGCCAGGTCACCACCATTACAGTACTGCAAACAGAACAGGAAACTCAGTTAATACAGGGCAAATCAAAGATTAAAAAGAAAAACAGTAAACTTCAGTAGGATGGCAAGCTTATCACGGTATTTAAACATAAATTATCACACGTGTCAAAATACATATTCAGAAGTTGGCAGGGAAAACTCCATTCCTGTGGGTTCCTCTCCTGCCCTATTTCCCCTAAATGTCACATTGTGTGGTGATACACCAGCATTAACCAGCTTTTGTGAGCAGCCATGTTCAAGCACATCAGAGAGAAAGGTAAAACCAGAACAAAACAGAGGGGTCACCACTGGAGACCTCAGAAAGCTGTCTGACAAAGGCCTGGGAGTGGACACAGTTGAAAACTGAAACTCCTCACATCAATGTTCCACATCATTAAGGAAAGTTAATAAAACCTCAGAGTGAAAACTGCAGAGGAAGGGAAACATTCAGAGGCTCTGCAGGTAGGCTGTGCCCAGAACATTCTCTCTGGTGTGTGTCTGTAACACCACTCCCCCATGGCACCCATTTGACCCCTGAAGTTCAGTGTCTGCCTGCTTAAGCCTGTGCCTGCACGACCTTCTGAGAGCAGTAAGATGAAAAATCCCCTAGCTGCTCTCTGCACCCACAGTCTCCAAGGCCTGAGCTGCAGATTAGATTAGCAAAGCCTCACAGGTGAAACTGCCAGCAGAAAGCACCACGTGTGAAACATGCTCATCTGCTTAAAACGAGTTTAAAAAATTAAAAAAGAGAAAGAGGGAGGGAAAGGTGGTAAAAAAAAAAAAAAAAAAAGACACTCACCTCCATAACCAAGTAGACAGAGTTTGCCAGTTCCTGGGGAAATAGAAAATGGAAAAAGAAGAGATTTATGCACTGAAATATTTCAGACGCTTAACTGCTGTATTACCTTTTAAACAGATAATCTGTTCTCTGCTATGAGTCAGACTGAAAAAAGGGTAAAAACATTACAGGTTAATTCCTGGAAGACTGCTTACTTTGAAAATGCCAGGTATTTAAGCATGTTATTGGTTTGTGAGTGTGCATCTGTTTAACCAGCTGATCTCCTGTATTGTGGCTTGGGTCTCCATGTCCTTTCGGGCTCCAGGGATTAACAGTGGCACGCAACACAGATGCTGGCATACTGCTATCTTAGAGCCTTAATCATTTCCACATTTAACTTGGCCCTTTAAAGCAGTGCCCACATGAGCAGCACTAGGCTGAACAGAAAGATAAGAGAAGCACAACTTCAAGACCTGCAATTCAACCCCTTGGGCTGAAAAGTGCCCAAGTGACTCACCTTCCATTGGAGGGCAAAACTGAAAGATCTCAGACAAAAAAATGTAACACTTGCCAACCAAGTTTCCTACACGTCTTAACAGTGCCATTATCAGGTGGCTAAAGCTTTCTGGATTGCAACAGGGGTCAACACCAGCAAAGTCTAGGCCAAATGCTCATCTCCCTAAGTCCACTACAGGTGCTGCACTGTGATGCTCTTACCATCTTGGGAGCTCTCCTCCTGCCTCAGCTGACCCTCTCCCCAGCCCTTGGGAAACATGCATATATCCACAGTACAAGCCACAGGACAGTGAAGAGATGTGTCCTACAAAAATACAGCACCACAGAGCCACAGTAGGAACCTTGGTGGCTGTGCAGCATGTGGTGACACCAGTGGCTGCCTGGTACACGCCTAGCAGAGCCACCAAACCACTGCCAAAGAACAGACATGAAAACAGTCAAATATTTCAATCCTGGGTAGACCTAGGAGGTCAAATGACTAAATTCTGTTGTTGAAACAGGAGTCAGACAGAAGCAGACCTACTACATAAAACCTGTAAGCTAGAAGTCACTCACTCCTAAAAGCCTGTAAACTAGAAGTCACTCCTAAACTCAAGGCCCAGCTGGGGACACTCACAGGGAGCAGCTGCCTGGGTGAGTGGAGAAGTCCTGAAAGCAGAGGCAGAGCAAGAGATTCCATTTCGACAGCTCAGGGGCAGCATGACTTTACTCACAGGCTGTTTAGATACCCACATGCCCAATTCCTCCTCTGACCCAAGCCATTTCAAAATCCCCAGCACCCACCCCACCAGCTGTTTAGTTTCCAAGCAGTCTCCACTGTCTGCTCCCAGCCCTTTCACCCTGGTCTGCCCACAAGACTTTGCCTCCCATCAAGGCTGTACCAATTCCCTGCATTTGTCAACGCCTGGAGTCCTCAGCACCTCTCACTTTCTCTTCCATTCTCTTTTAACCTACAAAAGTGAAATCTGGGTTTCCAGATGTTTGCTGAAGACTGGTTGGAGGAAGAGAGGAGGAAGCTGAACTACCTGTGACTTGAGAGACTCAGCCACAGCTGCAGGGGAACTGGCCACCTTCCCTGGAGGGGCTCAAGTGTCCACCAGAGCCCAAAGCCACCCTCAATTCTCACAGCTGTTCTCACTGCCAAGCCCAGCTGAGCTTTTTTAAGTCCTCTTGTTTGTTCAAAAAGCAATTTTCTGTGACACTTCAAGAAAATGTTTGCTGCCCTCCTTGCACGACAAACACTTCTTTAAACAGGCTTTGTTTTTCAACCTCTGCATTTGAGAGCAGCACACATTAAGTCATCCAATTTCATACACACATTGGATGAAGTGGGAAACCAGTCTGTGGTTAAAAGCATCAGCCCAGGGAAGCAGTGCAAGAAGAAAACCCCAAGCATCATCACAAGCTTTGCACGTGACAAAGCACAAAGGGAGAATTCTCAGGAGCACTCAAAGCCCACCAGCTCCTGCTGTCTTAAGCTGGAACAGCAAAAAGCCAAGGTTGAAAAAAGACACCCAGGACTATCACTGCTACAGGAACTCCAGCCCCAGATGTACCAGAAGATACTTGATACACCAGAAGTGCAGTGCAACTGCTCAGGGAACCCACTGCAGGGCAACTGCTGGGCACACAGGAAGTCTCTGAAGTGTTTTTTGCAGCCCAGATCACTGCCACAGAAGCAGTTTTCATAGACACTTCTTGGCTACACGTGCTGTGATCATTGCAGCTCAGTAACTCTGCACTTTAATATGTATAGTGCCAGCAGGGTTTGGGGAAGGTCAGTGTATTTTTACATGTATTTTTACAAGAAAATGAAGAGAAAAGAGTGCTTACACAAACCAAGTCCCGAAGATATCTGTAATAATTTTTTAGCCAATAGCTAACGTGCACTGTGCAGTTTGGTTGTTTTTCCACTCTGCATTATTTAAAGACTTTGCAAACAAACATCACCAAGCAAGTCATTGATTTTTGGCAGCTAGTGTGTGCAGTGACCAAGGTTAAACAAGGACCTGCACAGGCAAGGGAGATGCTCTGCTTGACTTTCCCAACAACAACATGACCTTGGTGGTTGGTGGTTTTATCTCTTCACTCTGTGTTGGTGTGATAAGAGGGCAATGCCTGAAAGGCTTCTAGGAGAGAAGTCTGGCTCCCCCAACCATCACTGGCAACAGCACCCTCTGAAAATTCAGCCTCACCAGGCAGAAGTAGCCTCCCTACTGCACCCACAGCAGCAGAGGAACATCTAGCAAGGGTATTTTCAGATCACAGATGCCTATAGCAGGGAGAACAAACTTGCACATTTGCAGCTTCAGCATTTCAAGACCCACTTACGAGAAAGAGATTTGTAGAATTTTGCCAACAAAACTAAACATTTAATTCAAGAAGGGTCCCAGAAACAAGCTCTTATTTGGAAAAAGCCAGTAGAGCTTACTGTGGTTAAAATAGATGCAGCTGTCTAAAGAAACTTTGGGTTTCTCAAACAGGCTGATGGACTTCTCTCAAGCTGATTCAGCAGCAGAAACTACTTCTTGTCCATTTTTATCCTTCCACTATATTTATGATTTGTTCATTAACAAAACAAGGAAAAAATACTGCAAGCCAAATTTTGCAAGCTACCAGTTTCTCTGAAAACCAGAGCAAAATGCCCAACCCACTCGTTTCCACATCCAGAAAAGTATTACAGTTTGCTGTATTTCTGCAGAAATATGTTCAAGAAGTGCTACAGATAATTTCCTTTGGACCTCTTATTCACATGTGCCAGTCTGTGCAGCCAAGCCTAATCCTGTCACTAAACAAGCTCAATGAAGGGAACAGCACAGACGTAACCCCCTAACTTTTCCTGTCATCACAAAGGGCAGCAGTACCCTGACCATGCCCCACAACAGCAGCAAAACGCCTCTGCCAAAGGCATTAAGCTGATAATTAATCAGTCTGGATCATTGCCTGACTTCTTCTTGCAGCAGAGGCCCCAGCGATGAAGTTACAATTTAATTGAGTGTAAAAATAGGCAACAGCGTCTGCTGTCTACAAATAACACACATCTGCTGATGGAGGACAAAGAAGCGAAGAAACCTCATTTGGCAATACACCATAAATCACCCCAAGACTGTGCTCTGTTAAAATTCCTCACTGTGACACTAGAAGACATGGCATTATGGACATTAAGACCCAACAGTCCTGTCTCCCTTTAAATTTTCTCTCCACCCATACTGGAAGGTGGCATGATCCTCTTCTTGGAAAGAGTGTGTTTAGGTGTGTCCAAAGGGAAATGTCTGGGTGTACCCACAGTTAGTCATCCTCCTACCACAGCTTAAAAAGTCTCAGAGAGGAATTTTCCTTAGAAAAATCCTCCTCTGCACTCTACCCCTGCACTCAGCCTGCCACCAAGTTTAGAAAGGTGCTCAGGGACGGAAAAAAGTGGAAATGTGATTACACAACACTCCGAGATTCTCTCAGCAGTGCAGTGTTCTCACCAACCTGTGTGGGACTCTGGGGTAAAACCAGCAAAGAATGACTTCCACCTCACACAAGGCCTCTTTCCTAGGGCAACTGAGGGATGCAGGAGGAACACTGAAGATGAATGTAGCTCCAGGGTTATACCCATGTGCTGAGCACTGTGGGGCTGACAAGGCTCCTGGTGCCTACAGTAGAGGACCATATGCATTCAAGTCTCAAGACTACTTTTGTTACTCTCCTGGATGTTTGCTGCCATCCCTGTGTTGGCAGAGGTTCCTGGTTTGTGCCTCTCAGGGGCTATCTCCCACGAGCTGCTCAACAGTACCCCTCCAACAGCACCCAGAGATGCTGCCAAGCAAAGATAATTTGCTGCACATGGATCTCTCTAAGCTGGGCCAGGACTTAACCAACTGCACCAACACAACAGAAGCATAACATAAAGCTGAGGGTCTGACAGTGGAAGATAACTATACCAACTGAAAGCTAAGCTCTTTCATTTCTTTTTTCTTTGCTACTTCCCCCACTCACTGCACACCACATCCTCCTGTTTTACCAGCAGGATCTCATGGAGCCAATGTCCTTCTGACCTATGGTCTCCAGTCACTCCTTTCTGACAGTGGCACTGGAGTTGAACACAGTCTGTAACAAACTGAACTTTGCTTTACAGAAGCCAATTCTTGGGCCAATGGCATCTGGAACGGCTCAGGCAGGGGCTCCCAAGCCAACTGGGTTGGAAAAAAAAAAAAAACCTGCTGTTCCCAAGAGAGGGGAAAAAACTTTGCAAAAAGTAAAATCTCTTGGTATTGTTTCACTGTGGCCCATAGCTTGGCTTGAGCAGGCTAATCTCTGAAGAGGGAAAGGAAAACTATGTCATGCTGTGCAAGGATTATCTTCTGATGCAACTATTGGAAAGGAAGCAAGATAAGGGACAATAGCAACATCAATCAGAAGTGTGGGAGAACCCATCAGTGCTCATCGTTTGGAAAACCAATCTAAAGCAAATAGCTAGAAGATATTCACAAGCCTTTTGACCCCAAGTGAAAAGAAAAACAGGTCTCAGAGCCTCTTGTGTTTCTGTTCTCTGGTCCTGGTTATCCTCCTCACTCCTCCTGAACCTCCTCAATAAGGAACTCAAAAACATTTTGAGCAGACTTCCAATTCAGGAGACAACCATTAACTCAGTTGAAGAAAGGTAAAACCTACTGCTACTGTCTGGGAAGTATTATTTCCACAGGCAGAAGATCTGTGACTTTCCAAAATAATGAGGGCTTCTAATTTCTTAATGTAGATCCCATGGAGTAAGCCAGAAACAAGACTTGGCAAGGCCCACAAACTTCTGCACTGGCCCTTGACTGCCTTCTGCTTCTTTCTGACCTGCCAGCTTGCTCTAGGATGTGGAGCAAGCAGAAGGGAGGCCCTTCAGCACAAAAATGGTTTATAGGTGGCCATGCACCAGGCAGATTTTTGTAGAACTGGAAGAACTGTGATGCCAAAGGTCAGCATTTCCCCATGCCAGGTGCTACCGTACTCTCCGTTGTAAAACGGATGAGCTGTTTCAGGACAGGTTGTACTTCAGGGCAGATTAAAAACAGCAGGAAAACCATTCTCTAGTACTACACAGGCTTCAGGAAGGGAGGGAGAGTATTTCCCATCCCCCTGGCAACAGTTCTAAAGTCTGCCTGCATGACATTAGAAAACAAACAGGACAACGTCATGTCCGTGGAGCTGCTCTTTGCCAGGCAGCTCATACCATCACAGCCAGGCGGGAGCACTGCTGGTGAGGCAGCTCAGCCTTCAAGCAATCTGAAGAAACTTCACCATCCCTTCCACTGGACAGGAGCTTCCAGCAGGTTCCTTCAGCCCAGCCCCACCTGTCCCCCCAGGCAGTGGCAGTGGTGGTGCTGGTCACAGCCCTGCTGCTGGGCTTCACAAAGTTCACCTCGACCGAAGCACCAGGACCCAACGCACTTGCTGGATGACTGATGGCTACAGCACTTGCAGAGAGCTCAGAGAGAAAAACCTGACTCTCCCTCGCAGGCAGACAGGGCCTCTGCAGAGCAGCAAACTACAGCAGCAGGTCACAGCTGGAGCCGCCACCGAGCCTAACCACAGAAACCAAAGTACGGGACTCAAGTCCTAATGGGGTACAGAAACAAAGTGCTGGGTTTCACAGGTCACAGAGCTTTGAGGCAAGACCAAAAACATGCACATCAGAGCAAATTAAGACTTGTGCTGCTGGAACACTGAGAAGCAATTCCTTCTTACAGCAGTCACTTTGCTCTGGGGGTAACACTGCACCTCCTACAGCATCTGGGCCCCCCCTGCCAGCTACTGGGGAGACACCACTGGCCCAGGACTGCAGAATGCAGGCCACATGTGCCTGCAGCAAGGATAAGAGAATGTAGAAGACAAAATGGCAGCAGAATCCTGAAAAGTTTGGACTTTCTGACATGGGGTGGAAGGAAGTAGTCACTCCTTTGCCAACAGGCAGAATAATATCTAGAAGCTGTTTCAAACAAAAGCAAGCTCCTGTGCAAATGGCAATGCATTATGTTACTGCTATCGAGAGAGGAAACTTCAGAATGCTAACAATGACAAAAATCAAGATCAGATTTGCTTTTCTGTATTTATTCCTCATCTCCTTCCCGTATCACAGCCATACTATGAACTAAACATTTAAGGTTGAATTCCCCATGACTTTAAGCTCAGTCACATGTACTGGAATTAAATCCTTGCATACCTAAAAGCTGCATTTTATGAGCCTGCCCAACAAGCACGGGTTGGAGGGGGAGCTGTGGGTTGAGGTAGATATTTCAGTTTTAATCACATTCATTTAGACATATTAATTTATTGAAATAAGTGCAAATAAAACCAAAGTGACTCAGTCCTGAGGTTTCATTTTAGTTCGATTAATGTAGTCCCACTGATAAAGTTGGGAATTGCTTGGTCTTTAATGGTATATACCAAACACAATCTGATACTCTACAAGAGTTGTTTTGGTTTGGGGTTTTTTATGTGGTTTTTCTTTTTTTTAAGAAAATTTGAAAATTAGGGTCCAACCTCGCCAGGGTTTTCTACGGCAGCTGCCTGAGTGACTGGCCTTTGCAAGTCTTCTCTTTCCCATCTATTTCATATTTCATTCACCAGATTTAAGAAAACAAAAACACTTGTTACGACAAAGGTGTGGAAACAAGGAGTATAAAGAAAAAAGCATAAGATTTCTTTCAAATAAAAACAGTCTTAATTTAAGAAGGGAAAAAAATCCAGTTACTGGAAGCCAGAGAAACACGAGCTTGAATCCGCAGTATTTAAACAACAGAGAAATGAGCCCTTTTTAACATATTTAGTATGCTGGCTACAATTGCCAAGGAAATGAAAACAGCATCGAATGCAAATGAAGAGAGTCTGATGGCCGGGGTGTGTGCAGGGTGAGGTGACACAGCACCCCCGGGGACAAGCAGAGCCACCCCACAGCTCCTGGGCTGCCTCCCCGCAGTCCCTGGGGTCCCCATCACACCAGCAGCTCTCACACCCCAGGCCACCAGTGCACACAGAGCCAGCTGGGAGGCTCCCCCTTCCTCAAGATTTCTAAGATGCTTTGCTAAATGGGATCTCTAATGACTTAAAATTATGCATCTCTCATTCCCCCCACCGGAACCACACTGTCTGGTTGATCCCTACTATGCCAGCTCAGCTGACCTAATTCCTCCTGTTATTCTGATGCTAGGAGACAAGCCAGGTGCTCCTGCAGCCAGACTGAGCATTATTGCCCTAAGCAACCAGTGATGCACAATTTGATTCATTTCTATCGGCCCCCCTTGAAACAACCTTGCTTAGTAAACAAATGCAACTCTGAGATCCTCACTTTGCATTTTGACAGCATCTCTGTGTTTATGGCAGCATTAAAGGTCTGCACATTATAAAGCAGGAGACAATGCACAATTAAAGTGCCCCTTTGCTATACACTAAGCACAGCAGAGGTTCCAAAGCTATCTATGGGCAGGGCTCATCCCTGGATTCTGCTGTGAACATTTGTTATTACGTTTCTCAGACAGGAAATGTAACATCTGTGGACAATTAAGATGCTTTCTCTTAAGCAAAGAATGCTTAGGTCTCCACCTGAGAAACTTTGCCTTGGAAGACCATATCATTCATGTTCATTTTCCACCAAGTTTGCCATTTGCTATTGCATAAGTAACAGCAGAAAAAAAAACAAAAACAAACAAACAAAAAAAACCACACCAGCCAAATAACCAAAAACATCAAGAAAAACTGTATATACTTATTCTGAAAACAAAACCAAACCAAAAACCTCTTCTTGCCTTTGCAAAGACCATGTTCTCTGCTGACCACACCTGTGCTTCTCATTCCCACTGTATCTCAATTTCTGGGATGGAGGCAGCTTGCCTCATGGAAGACCCACATCCCCTTCCAAAGACCAGCTTCTCCAGGTGTTTCATCAAAGCAAACCAGAGCCATCCAGCTTGGATTCCTAGCACCAACATCAACCCTCTGTTTGCCAGTCTGCCTGCTGTGCAAAGCTCTTCAGCTGGTATCAACAGGTGGGAAGGTGGGTGGTGGAGGAAAGTGAGAGGAAAGACACACAAAAGTGAACCATACCCTCAATTCTCTACACAAGCTTGAGCACTAAGATGAGCTTTTGAGACACACAGGTTTATTGCAGTTTCACAGTTCAGGGGCAAGTTCAGTCTAGCCACAAAATTAAATCTTTTAATTAGGCTTTGGTTTGAGCCTATAAATATTTTAAATAAATTCAAACAGTGTTTTCCCACTAGAATTTAATCCCACCCAGCACTGACTAGGAGACACCTCTTCCCATCCATCATCCAAATCTTCACCTCCCTTGCTTTGCTCACTCCAAATGTGTTCAGTCATCAATCACAAGGATTTACACAGTGGAAATTTTCATGGTGGAAACACTGGTGGAGCTTCAAGAGCAGCAGCACAAACAGCAGCTACCAGAGCTTTGCTATCAAACTGCGAACACAACAGCCTTCCAGTTTCCGATTACTCCTGGGAAACATTCCTTAATCTGTCATTATAGTCTGAGTAATGCTACCTTCCAGAGGAGCTTTGGAGGCCATTAACCACCACGTTGCCGGCTCTTCCATGACACCTTAATCATGTGAGAGGAACACAGGTATGTGCTTTACACACAGCATGAGTAAAACAGTGATCATCATTTCAGAAATGTGGCAAGACAACTCCCTCTAAAAAAAGCCCATGACTGAGGTCTATATTTAGTGGTCAACATTTGCTGGATGTTTCTGTGACCTGCACAGTGGGATACTTGGCTGGGGAAGACAGCATTAAATCGAAGTTCAACACTACAGAACTCTCAACTCTCCACAAACATGGCCATGCTGGTCCACTAAACTCTCAAGCATTACCCTACAAAACTACTGGCAGAGGGTGGCTGGGTTTTTGTCCTTTCCCCTTCTAGTTCTAAACTAAGCCAGATCCAATCTTCAGTAAGAGTGATTCCCTTCAACAGATGTGAGGATGCTGACGGAGCAGGATAGCAGACACCCCATTCTTGTCCGCAGCACAAACAGAAAGAGGATTGCTTGGCAGTTCAGAGCTGCACTTTACACCCACTCACCAGGCAACCTGCCAGCTTCGCTTGGGGATGGAATTAAAACAGGATTTAAGCAGGCAGCCTGACCTCAGGAGAGCGATCTCCCAGACACAGAGTGCCTCTTTAGTCATTCCAAGTGCCTCAGTGGAGCCCTGTCTCCCGAGACGGGGCATGTAAACAGCAGTGCCTGAGGAACAGAAGATCCTGCGTGAGGTGGCACGAGAGGTGGCGAGGCATGAGGTGACACTGCAGCAGGACTGATTCATCTGGCATCACGCTCATCAGTGCGGTGCTGCAGCAGAGGTGAGCGGTGCTGGAGGGCACACAGAAGGACACTGCTGTCCACAGAGCTCCAGGCGTCCTGGGGGACAGCGGGAGGCACGTACACAAGATGCAGAGTAGCAGTTAAAGCCTCTATGTCAGAAAAAGGGTGATGGTGCAGCCAGCATAGCACAACATCACAGCTCAGCAGCCACTGATCTATTGATCACAAGGACTTTCTACACAGCAGCAACACAACAAGGCTGTTATTACTTGGCTCTCAAGACCAGCCCAGGGTGACTGATCACTAAGCTGAGAAGTGTTTGTTCTGCCACCCATGCCTTAATCCATATGCACAAGAAGAACTGCACTGCAAGGACTCTGTGTTCTTTGTCTCCAGGTGATACAGTCATCGCTGCAGAAATATTTTTGGTGAGTCTGTACTAGATGACTGAGTTAAGCATTTGTCTCATCTCATCCCAAACTGGTGAGTATAATAAGCCAACTTGTCACCAAACTGTAGAAAGCAGACCCTCAGGTAACATAGGCTGAGCCAGAAATGTCACAGCACAGTGCCTCGTGTGATGTTAACAGCTGTGCTGCTCCAACCAGCCCCCTCCCACCCACGCAGAAATTGGGGGGAAAAAGAAAAGCCAACACAAAACCCACCTGATATCCACTCAAACATATCAAATCATAGCCAGGCTGCTTTAAGAAGCAAGTTCAGCTCACAGCACACAACTAGGGAACATGTGTCAGTGAAATAATCCTTCTTCTTATTCCATGCAAGAAAATGCTTTCTAATATCCAAAGCATGCCATGTCCAGATTTAACAGATTTTTCTGCCCTAGCACCAACACAGCCACATATGAGATCTCCAGCTGACACCTATTCAACCTGGGGCAGCTGGCACAGAACAGGGAGGGCAAGACACCCAGAATCTCCCACTGCCAAAGATCTTAGCTAAGTTTGTAGGAACTTCTTCCTAGTGCTGGAAGAAGTTTCCTGGCACACAGTGCTCCCAGGATCTGATAAGTTCAAGGGTTCCCTTCCTACCACTGAATCTCCTCATATAATCAAGTGGTCTCTGATCACAGATTTAATGTCCTGAGACACAAAAGAAACCAAAGCAAGCCCCATACACCAGACCACATGTGCTATGCTTTCCCTGTCAATGAGCGTGAAGAGTTGAGCTGATCCTCAGAGTCATGGAGACTTTCCAAGAAACCTCATTTCCATACCAAGTCCTCCTTTGGCAGAAACCCTCATTTGTTGTTACTAATTTCCACCTTATGGAACAACAGCTCATTTGGCTGCTTTCAGAGTAAAAAGACTGCTGGTACCCAGATGTCCCTCTGGACCACTGTACTCCCCTCGACTGCTGCAGACTGGGGACCCCAGTCCCATCCCCTCTGCAAGCCAGCTGAGGGGTCAGGTAGTGCTCAGCAGCAACTAATACACCCCACACATAGTGGAATACAGCTTTTATTGTCTGCCAAACATCTCCTGTGCCTAGGAAGAACCCACACCACAACTCCAGACAGACACTAAACAGACAGCACTTTTAGAAATGTGATACAATAAGATTTATCCTCTTTTTGAGCAGGAGTTCTTGCATTAGGCTCCTAAACTCTTAACAGCACCTCTCATTAATATGTGAGTACGTAATAATGGGAATATGCATATTTCATTTTGTGAGCCATTCTCACGTACTGATGCTGTTCTTGGGACTCCAGCAAGGGGATCTATAAAAGTCCAGCCACTGCACTTTTGAGCATTAAACATTTGCCAGAATCATTTATTCCCAGGAAGCTTCTTATTTTGTCATTATTTATGAGTCAGTATCACAAAGATCTGTGAAATGAGAAGGAACACAGCAATTTTCCTGGATATGAAGGATAAATTAAGGGTGCCAGGGTGAGAGCTGCTTATCAGTACTAAACATCAGTACTGAAAGTGTTTGGAGCAAATCTAGCCTTACATCAAAAATCTCTCATTGTGAGAGGCCTGGCTAACATGAGCTTTTTACCAGGAAAATGCAAATGAAAGCATCATTGGGTGTAATCACTCGCTTACAGCCACTGTGGTTTTGGTAACCATTTCCTTGTGTGTAAGCAGCACACGAGTAAAAGTTAGAGTCGCTGTTGACAGGCAGTGCAGAGGAAGGCAGGACACAAAATGCAATGACAGACAAAGCTACAGGGCAACAGCAAGTTTTACAGGAAGTATTTTTTCCCTTTTGCTCTATGTTGTAATACGAGAATAAACATCTTCTGTTTTAGAAAGCCTACAAGTAAGGGCTCAATTAACTACAAATATGATATTTTTGAAGATAAATACATACGCAGCAATGAATGAAGCTACTGATCTGGTATCAGGAGACTAATGTGAGTAAGTAGTAGCTTTTCCACAAAGTAAGGAAAAGTGGGCAGAAGCCAGCCTTCCACAGACCTGCACTTTTACCTCTGCAGATAATTTACTCTCACACAACTCCTAAGTAGTCACAGAGCAAGGCTGAACATTCAGACACATTACATACACAACATATGTGGGCTAACCGCATCAGACTGTCTGGTGATAGATCACCTCACACCAGAGGAGAGTCCCAATGCCCCCTAAATAATCCCATTTTCTCTAAGAAATCAAATTACCCAGGTTATACAAGGACTCTGTGACAAAGCTGGTAACTAAACATAAACCTGGGCATGCCTTGAGCCCTGGACCATTCTCAAGTCCCTGTTTTGTGGTGTCTTACACAGCTTCTTGCTAATATCTCACCCAACTACACTGCTAAACACAGAATTTAATAAGGAGAAAAACACATTGCTGTAATTGTAACAGTGATGAAATTGTTCCTTTTGCAGAAAATGTCTTTGAGTTGCTTCCTGCTCAGCAGTAATTTGAAACAGGGAGAGGAATCTAACACAAGTTTTGAAAGATATCAATAAGCAAACACAGCAGCATAAATGCTTCATACAAATGCAAACTACAGATAAAGTGCAGGAGCAGCCACTCATTCTCTCAAGTGAAAAGTTATTAAGTAAATTTAGAAGGTACAGAGAAGGAAAAAAAAAACAAACCATGAGATGTAATGCCCCAAGTGGCCTGTGCCCATAGGAAGCTTTCCCAGCTACTCTGCAACACTGCTTTGCCAAATCAGCTCTGAAGGCTGGCTTAGGAGCAATGCACAGCTATCCAAAGGATATTCCCAAGCAGCAATCCTGCTCCCCGCCAGAGCAGCCTGACATCCCCAACGTCCCCCTCTCGCCAAGACAACGCCAGGCATTAAACACTCCCCAAGGCACCTCTCCGGAGCCCCCCTGGTCCAGCAGGGAGGCACTGCGGGACACAGGGTGACACCGGCAGACTACAGCACCCAGCAGGCACCGCTGACAGGCACCGCTGTACCGGGGCTGGGACTCACTGCCTGGGCTGACGTGGAGGCCACCGGAGCCAATCCATGGGAGAAGGAGGAATGTCAACAAACACGGCGGCCTGCGGGACACGTGATGCCAGCGACAGGGCAGGACACTCGCGATAAGCCACGCCAGGGCCAGCCGGGGGTCCGGCCGCGCCGCGGTCACCCAGGGGTCACTCGCCCCTCACGGGCTGGACCGCGGCCCCTCATCCCCCAGTGCAGGAGTTCCACCTTAGGCTTTGCATCCCCCGGCGTTGTTTTTTTAAAAAGCATCACGAATGGCAAAGAAAACATGCCCCGTTACCCAGCAGGATTTAACTA